>CM077226.1:30247105-30559605 GCA_039654775.1 Spinibarbus caldwelli | reverse complement strand
CGCAACCTTGATATCAGAAATACACTATACATTATCAATCGCTGTTTACGTTGAATGTAATCAAATCAGAAGAATCATTCTCGCGTGTCGATGCTTCACCGGTTTTTTAATTTTTTTATTTATTTATTCATTTTTTGTCACATAGGTTATTTGTCCGGTCGGGCAAGTAAAATTCTTCAAGCCATTTTTCAGTAAACTTCATTAAACCCATTTTAAACTATCTAGGAAGCTGGTCAGCTAACTGTAGCATGCAGTAACTACAGCGGGGGAAAAATCTGTCTGTCGGTCTGTCCAATGATTGTAAAGAGTCACAGGTCCGTCAGACTGGAGAAGTTTTTGCGGAATTGGGACCGAAAATATTTAAGACCCATCGAATCTGAATTTAAGACATTTTAAGACTTTTTAAGGCCTTTTATTAGGAAAATTTTATTTAAGCCATTTTAAGACTTTTTAAGGACCCGCGGCCACCCTGTATTTAGATCCTTCCATCACATTTACTGAATGTTTTCAGAACCTTTAGTAACACATTACAAGAAACTATAGGGGATCAAACTAGAATGTTACTACAGCACTTCTTTCAAACTGGTTCTTGGTCTGCAGAACCTTAATCAGGCATTGTGTTCCCGCTTAACACATTCAAACATAAAATACCAAGCAGGAAAACATCATTCATTTATTTTGTAAACAAAAACAGATTATAAACAAATATTAAATGTGGTATTGCATAGGAAGAGTGGGGAGCTCAATCAATTCAATTCAGTTCAAATTGGCTTTATTGCCCTGACAATTTCCACAGTAAAGCATCAAAATGTGTCCAAATAATGGAAACAGTAACAAGAACATAATGATTTATATTAATTCAGGGTTTCTGCAGGATTTTTAAGCTCAAATTTAAGACTTTAAGACCTTTTTTAAGACCTGCACAAATAAAATTAATACCACATGAGCGGGGAAGCGCAATGTCTATAGTACCATATTAAACTGTAAAATGACTGTAAAAAGCATAATTTACAATTCAGATACAAGTTTTCAGAAAAACGAAAAGTTTTGTAAAATGATAAACTTTACATTTCAGCCTTTACACCATTTTTAAGAAAATGGATAAGTCAAAAGTATTAATAATATTGATTTCAACAATTATCATCAATAAATTATTATATAAATTAAATAACATGAATTAGGGGTGTGCGAAATTGGCAAAAAATGATCTCTCTATATTTTCTGGGATTTTATCGATAATGATAAGTAGACGATATTTTGCTGAGTGTGTTATTGTGCTGGTATCTTAAAGATTACCATGGACAGGTGACTCCCGAATTTTTTTGATATTCTTCATATTCTGTGTGGTCAGTTCACAGCAGTGATAGAAATGAGTATTTTCCAACAAGTTTTATGGGCATTTTTACCTTTAAGCCATTTTTTTCTAAAAGTGTGCATAATCTTTTAAGTCGAATTCTTGCATTTGGGCTGTTACCAAGCAAATGAAATCAGTATCAACAAAATTTATCTTTGCAATGCATCTGAAGTGGAATTTAGATGTATTTACACACTCTTTAATGCAGCTCAGAGGGACATAGAATGCTAACCTGCACAGTTACAAATGCATAAATGATGTTTTGATATTTGAAACATAAGACGTTGAAAACTGATGTTTGAAATTATTTTAAAAATATGAATATACTTTAAATGTGGAATTAAAACGGCCAATAGGTGGCAGTAAGTCAGCGTTAATAAGGGAGTCATTGCGACTGAACCGAATCATTTAAACGGTTGATTCATTCAGGAACGAAACCCTGTCATGCTGCTCAGAGACGCAAAACAGTGCTGTGGCTGTGTTTGAAATTATTTTTGTTGTAGAAATAGAGCAAAAACAGCCAATATGGTGTCTAAAACGTAAAGTCTCTTAAAATTAACTTCTTGTTTATTGAACTGTTGCATAAAATCAATATCACATTTATAATCATGCTGATTTTTGGAGAAAAAAAAAATGGCACTCTTCGTGTGATATTAACTATATGAAATGATATAAATATAGGCTATACATTTTCTGCCCCATATCTTAAATTATGTGATCAGTCTAAGTGTATTTTAATAGACTGAATCGTACTCACACTAGTTTAACCTATGTTAACTGATTGATTCTCTGCCAGCAGGTGTCGCGTTTGGCTGAAATATAAGAGTTTCCCGGTAAAGACAGAACACAAAGCAGCGCAGCACCGGACTTTGAACTTGCAGCGCTCATGTTTATTTAATAAAATCATAGCCTTTTGAAGTTTAATCGTCACATTCAGCCATATCGCAATTCTTGTCTTTCCGTCTCCAAATTTAAGACCTCTTGAAATCATAATTAAGACTTTCTTGTACAATTTAAGACTTTTTAAGGCCTTAAATTTGATACAACTAAATTTAAGACTTTAAGACTTTTTAAGAAACCGCGGAAACCCTGATAATATATATATATATACATATACATATATACACACACACACAGTGGGAACGGAAAGTATTCAGACCCCCTTAAATTTTTCACTCTTTGTTATATTGCAGCCATTTGCTAAAATCATTTAAGTTCATTTTTTTTCCTCATTAATGTACACACAGCACCCCATATTGACAGAAAAACACAGAATTGTTGACATTTTTGCAGATTTATTAAAAAAGAAAAACTGAAATATCACATGGTCCTAAGTATTCAGACCCTTTGCTCAGTATTTAGTAGAAGCACCCTTTTGATCTAATACAGCCATGAGTCTTTTTGGGAAAGATGCAACAAGTTTTTCACACCTGGATTTGGGGATCCTCTGCCATTCCTCCTTGCAGATCCTCTCCAGTTCTGTCAGGTTGGATGGTAAACGTTGGTGGACAGCCATTTTTAGGTCTCTCCAGAGATGCTCAATTGGGTTTAAGTCAGGGCTCTGGCTGGGCCATTCAAGAACAGACACGGAGTTGTTGTGAAGCCACTCCTTCGTTATTTTAGCTGTGTGCTTAGGGTCATTGTCTTGTTGGAAGGTAAACCTTCAGCCCAGTCTGAGGTCCTGAGCACTCTGGAGAAGGTTTTCGTCCAGGATATCCCTGTACTTGGCTGCATTCATCTTTCCCTCGATTGCAACCAGTCGTCCTGTCCCTGCAGCTGAAAAACACCCCCACAGCATGATGCTGCCACCACCATGCTTCACTGTTGGGACTGTATTGGACAGGTGATGAGCAGTGCCTGGTTTTCTCCACACATACCGCTTAGAATTAAGGCTAAAAAGTTCTATCTTGGTCTCATCAGACCAGAGAATCTTATTTCTCGGAGTCCTTCATGCGGGCTTTCATGTGTCTTGCACTGAGGAGAGGCTTCCGTCGGGCCACTCTGCCATAAAGCCCCGACTGGTGGAGGGCTGCAGTGATGGTTGACTTTCTACAACTTTCTCCCATCTCCCGACTGCATCTCTGGAGCTCAGCCACAGTGATCTTTGGGTTCTTCTTTACCTCTCTCACCAAGGCTCTTCTCCCCCGATAGCTCAGTTTGGCCGGACGGCCAGCTCTAGGAAGGGTTCTGGTCGTCCCAAATGTCTTCCATTTAAGGATTATGGAGGCCACTGTGCTCTTAGGAACCTTAAGTGCAGCAGAATTTTTTTTGTAACCTTGGCCAGATCTGTGCCTTGCCACAATTCAGTGACTCAAGTATATATATATATGTGTGTATATATATATATATATATATATATATATATTAATAAATAAAGGTATCGTTTTATATATATAAATAAATAAAATATAGTTTTTAAACTGCATAAGTTAAATCCATAAAACCTGTTTTTGTCTACTACTACTACTGTTTTTCACCTGCTATATAGCAGTGAAGTATGCGATTTCAGATGCAGTCTATGAGTTTCTATTTCAGTCATATTTAGAGCCTTTCTCAGATACTGACACCTTCCACAATTCCCTCTGCCCACCATTGTTCCCAGGTCCTCTCTTTCTCTGCATCTGCAGGTTAAGTCACACTGAGATGATTTACATGTTATGTGAATACCTCCATCCGGTAAAAAACGTCCAGGGTGGCCCCTAGGAGCCCATGAAAACGCACACTCATACACATAACCACAGAACCTCCTGTGCTTCGCCCACGTTGTTTCTAAAAGTGCATTCCATCCTCCCACTAGCCTTGTTTCTCGAGCCTTCATTTTCCCTCGGTATCGGAGTGTGAGCCTTGGGAGGCAACCTGCCACAGACAGACCTGCCAAATAAAAGCTCATTACTGCTAATGTTGCTCTAACATGCCACTCACAGGGGTGGGCCACGTGAGGTCATGGTTCAGCAAAGCAGGGCACCAACGAAAGTTAATTACACTTTCCCCAGTGGTTCCCAGGCGCTTAACCCGCTCAGGGTGATGCTGGGATGTCCTGCAGAGCTTCAGATACAACACGACAAGAGGTCACATCCTGCTCTCAAAGAATGACAGGCACTTCATATGATGGTAATGGAGGAAGTGATAGCAAAAAAAGTCTGCAGTAAAGAGAACCAGAGCTCAAAATGCTGGGAATGAGCAATTGCAAACAATGTTGGGGAATGTTACTTTTAAAAGTACCATGTTAAAGTATTGTGTTACTCCTAATGAAAAGTGATTACTTGTGCATGCATATATCAATAATCTGTACAGTACAAATTTAAGTTAAAAAGAAGCAATTAAACAATACTTCATTTATTATGAATTTATTTTTAAATATTAAATAGTTCAATATTTTTTAAATATACCAGAAACTTAAAAATTTTAATTTTTAAATAAAGGTTTATTTGTTTAAAGACAAATAATCTTTGAACAATTCTTAAGTACCTCTAAGTAAATACGAAATAAAGTCATTCATTGATTATACACTTAAATGTCACTTTGCTTGCAGTGTAGACAGGATTGTTAAAGGGATAGTAAACAAAATAATAAAAGGGATAGATAATAAAAAAAGTACAATTCTGTCAATCAAATTTAGATTTGTTGCATTGTATCAAGCTGGTAGGGCAGACATGGTGCCAAATATAGGTCTACGTCTACAATGTGATGGGAAAGTGGCACATTTTCAATTGCATTAAAAAAAAATAAATAAATAAAATTACATTAATAAATTACATTCATGCATCTGCAGCTGCTTTTATCCATGAATCTTGGTGTCGCAAAAAAGAAACAACTACTGCATGACACCCAGGGACCTGAAGAAACAAAAATAAAAAAGCTCTTGCTAGCCACCTTTTAATAACTTTACAACTGCTACATAAAAGTTTTTCTATGTCTTTTAGGTCATAAAATAAATCAATAAGTTTGTATTTAACCATCATGAATGCAACACTAGTGTGCTGAGTGTTTAACAGTGGGAGAGAGCGCTCAGGCTGCCTGTCGAGACTGTGGTTGGCTCTCTTGGGGATGCATTTGAGAGTTTTAAATATATTACTCCAAGAATCTGACCTGCTTAGAGCTCCCCTATATTCCAGAAAGTTCCAGTCTCTTCCAGAGAAGGATGCATAGAGTGTACAAACAGCAGCTTAATAAGAAGACTTCTGGATATTACTGTAGTCTCGGGATTCTTTCCAAGAAACTACTACATCACAAGTGTTGATGTTGAAGCAAAACTTTCCACTGAACAGTTCACACTGCAGCTAAATACACTTTTCACTCCTCTTCTAAATGTTCAGTCTTGTTCTGTTCACAAAGATTTCTGTAATGCACGTGAGTGATGACCACATTCTACAACCAAATTTACTACCGAAAAGTTCAGGTAGTGACAACCGCATTAACATTAAATTCACACAATGCAGAGAATGCAGTTTGTCTGGAGTGCTAGAAAAAAATGATTGCAAAAGGTACGTGCCTTCATTCATAAATGACACCGCCATTATTTCTTTCTCCCACCAGCCCTGCAGTCTGTGGGAAGCCCATGTTGTCCACTTCAGTCCAGTGAAAGCAAGCTCTTTAAAATCAACATTTTATGAAAATGCAGGACATCTGTTGATGGTGGTTTATTAGTAATTGCCAAAACAATATGCTGGATAAAATAACAATAATAATAATAATAATAATAATAATAATAAATAATTACTTTTTATAAAACAGCTAATTTGGCTAGTTGGTCTATTCTTTTGCATTTCCAACACTGTGTAGAAAAACTTCACAAGTGGTTTTGGTTAGAGGCTCGTAGTTGAAAGAGATGAAAGATAAAATTCTCAAGTATGCAGTCATCATTTGAAAATATTTTGAGAAATAGTTTGATAGACTTACACAAAAATAAACATGCTGCTCTATGGCTTATCTGGGGATAACTATAGGGTTTCTTCATCAAGGTATGGGAATTTACCTTCAGGATCTCTCACAATCCAATTGTCTAACTCATTAAAGAATTATATAATTGAATCAAACTTTCAAAAATGCCATGTGGCCTTTCTAAGCGCAACTGGTTCTTGCTCTCAGCATATCTAAAGAACTGAAAAACTCCTCTTTCTCTAGCAGGGCCTGCATAACCAGCCACAAAATGCATGATGGATTCACATACCGCAGCGAGAGTCTGGGTCTTAATGGTCTGGAACCTGCTCTGCGAGGACAGATTTCCAGAGAGGCTTTTGTCACTCATTGGCAATGTGTGGTCTCCTATCTTCACCTTCTCCATATGAAATCTATACTACCATTCAAAAGTTTGGTGTCTGACAATTTTTTTGTCATTTTTTTTTTAAATAAATAAATTCATACTTTTATTCAACAAGGATGCATTAAATTGATTATGTGACAGTAAAAAATAATGGAAAGTGTAAATTTACACAGTGCAAATATTAACCGTTTTCAGCATGATGATAATAATAATAATAATAATAATAATAATAACAATAATAATAATAATAAAAATTTTCTTGAGCACCAACTCAGCATATTAGAATGATTTCTGAAGGATCGTGTGAAACTGAATAATGGAGTAATGATGCTGAAAATTAAGCTTTGCATTACAGGAATACTTTACATTTTAAAATATATTAAATTTAAAGACAATTATTTTAAAATTGTAATAATTTTACTACACAATAGTACTGTTTTTACTGTTTTGATAATAATAAATGCAGCCTTGATCAGCATAAGACACTTTCTCAAAAAAGATTTTTTTAAAATCTTACAGACACCAAACTTCTGAACTGTAGTATACATGCACGAGGAATTACAAAGAAATCTAGATTACATAGTGTCAGCAGTATAAATGTGACAAAACCAACTGCAGAGAAAGACTTTTCAGATCTTAAAGAGGCGAATCTCCTGCACATCATAAGACACATTTTTGGAAGTTTCTCTAGGTCAGTGGCACAAAAAAATGCACCTCCCTGGCTGCATCCCACCCATATTTCTAACAAAATTTTGAAATATTCTTCAGCAATTCGGCAGCACCACCCATCCTTAAATATTTATTTAATCCACAAGCCAAACAGACTACTGACGGCTGTTTACACACACCCCAGCTCTTTGCTGGGGAGTGGGGTGAAAGAGAGGAATATTTGCAAAAATGTTTTCATAAGAGGTGAAGTGTGCTTTTCAACACATTCTTTATTCCAAAGCATAGCGGTTTCTGAGTCACTGCCATATGACCTCATTACCTTATAAAAAGGACAATTATACAGGATATAATCTAAGTGGAGTAATAAATGTAGCATAAAGAGAAGGGAATGTCTGGCACATGCTTTGAAAAGGAGCCACGGAGCATTCAGTCTCTCCTTGACCAAGCAAGGCCCTGTTGACAGAGGCAGAGATGGCATCCACTGATAAAGGGTGTTCATCATCACATTGCTCTCTGCAGCCGCATTGGCATCGCTAGAGGAGATGGGTCCACACTTACTTCAAACCGGCCATCGACCTGACCGGTCAAAGTCTTGCAGCGTGAATCGCTGCGGAGAGTGGACAATAGCCATAAATGATGACAGACAGAATGAAGAGGGCCAGAGCACATGTAAACAATCTCCTGCCAGAAGTGACCCCCCCACCCACCCCGTGATTAAAGGCCTTGGATGCATTATATGTTTCACTATTCATGTTCGTATGATAGCATCAAACAAATTTCTCACAATTCAGCTAATAAATAACACAACAGGTGACATGGAGATTAAGGTCTGTAAAGGTTTGCTAAAGTAAAGCAACGCCAATTAGGAAACTACCTCCTGACACAGCCAATAGATTTCTTCTTTAAAACAAGAGAGGAATGGCACTAAAGCAGCTATTAGTGCTCTGATCAGAAGCACATTGGCCAGAGCTTGGTGAGCAAAGGTCTTGAACATGTTTGAAACTGGGCACAGAGTAAAGACCATGTCTCTTCAACAAAGCATGTTATTCTGCCGACTAAGCAAAACTAAGACCAAGCCAATGCCATATTTCTCAACTTGGTGCTTTTTTCCGCTCTTCTGAAACCAAATACACCTCTATGTTTTGCTTGGCAGTCATGCTAACACTGAGGCATAGCTGAACAGGTTCTGGCCAGTGTGTTACCCAGAGTGCTCAAGGGATTGTAGAGCTCAATGGAAACTCTCTGTTGCTCAAATTTCACAAACTCTCACAGTTAACATGCTAAAATCTAATCGATACGCTGAATAAACAATTTGGCTTAAAAATGCACACTGCAATATCTGTCAAACATTGCTACGTTTCTCAACAAAACATCCAACTTAAGAAATTGCTGATGATAACTGTAGGAAAATATGCAGAAAATATAACAAAAAAGTGAACAAATTGCTTGGGTAATTTGCATCTGATGCTTCATAGAATTTAATAGAAAAACTGAAAATGTCTTTGTACAACAAAGATTATTATATTTATTATATTAATCACCATTTTATAATATTAAAGATTATTATATTTAATCATCAAACAGCCAACTTAATTTGCTGATAATAAAAAAGAAGAAATAAACAGGAACTCTGTATCTAATTATGTGCAGTTGTAAACTTGAAATGTCTTTGGTACATACATCTGTCAAAAATTATTTTATTTTATCAGCAACACATCCAGCTTAAGTAATTGCTGTTCAAAAACCTCACAGAAACTCTGGACTTAGAACAAAAGCGAAACAGGTTAGATTATGATGTTGGCCCATTTTATGCAAAATAACAGCATAATTGCATAGCAAAGCAGGGAATAGTGATTAGTCATCATTACTAGCGAAGCGCAGCCAAGAACTTCAGAATGCTTCCTCGATGCAGAGATATTGCTTTGAAATATTTCTCAACTCTGGAAAATGCATATACCAAAAAAGAGTAACAAAGCATGCTTAGGAAATAAAGCATCTGATGCTTTGCAAAATAACTAAATTGAATTTTCCATTGTAAGCAAAAGCAGTTTCAAAATGGCCACCCAGATTAGCTTTTTTTTAACTAACAACATCAACAACAACTAAATATAAAAAAATAACAACAAGTTGACACACTATGCTGTTTCAGGTAAGAACCTCAGATTAGCAGGTCAGCCGAGTTGCCCTGCGCTAAACAGTTAGTGTATCAGAGCCCGCCAGTCTCAGTCAGGGGCAATTGGGCCTGGGGTTTGTTTTCCCATGAGTCATCTATAAACTCCGCTCAGGTGCGCAGTGTCCTCATCCAGTGTTTTACACACATTGTGTGATGTCATCCAGTCACTGGCCTGCGAGCACAGCAAAAATAATATGGTTACTTAAATATTGTGTAGAGCTGGTGGGACACCTGTAACACTATAGAGAACAAAGGTTAAGCTTTGCTTTGTACAGCATCGTCTGCCAGTTTCACTGGACTCTGGGCTCTGGATGAGCTTTACAGGCGCTTTGAAGAAACACAAACGCATCTGGATATTTGAAAATACATCAATAGACGAACAAATAAATAACTGATAAAGATCTACTGAGCAGAAAATCATGGTGTAGTACAGAGCTGCTGTAGGGCAGTAGTGTCCAGTGCTGTATGTGTGGTGATTGAAACTAGTCCATGGTATTTTTCATGGAAGATTACCAGGTTTACCTCTGTACAGAATTTTGTGAGACTGCACAATGGTCTGCAGCAAGCTAAGTCCAAGAACTACCCCCTTCTGCTCACCCCTTAAAAATAGCTTTAAACAAGAGGTTCTCTCACTGGGCCAACATCAACATCCAATAAAGCTCAAAGATAAACATGGGGCGGGTTCCATGGCAGAGTAGATTTCATCCCTTGGGAAACGTGGCCAATTCTCCCCCAATCTGCTCAAACACAAACCTGCTGGCTTTTACGTCGAACAAAAACGACTCCCGTTAGAAAACATTACCTGGAATTTTTACGTGATTGTCTTTGAGCTGCTGGGAGAATTGTATATCATGGTGACTTTCGGTTTTGATTGGCTTGTTTCGGCGACAGGTCCGTTTCTCTTGGAATCACTTCTTCGTATGATTCCCTCCTGCACACTTTTAAGCGAGAGAGTGGTTTGAGTTTAAAAACATCAGCTACGCTGCCATCTCCCTTTCACAATGTCCTTGACTGTGTACCAAGATAAAGAGAACAATTTTATGCTGGAGCACGTTCAAGAAGCGGACGAGTCGCAGGTGTTGCACTGCAAACAGAGGAACCTTGTTGAGATAAAGACAACACTTAAATGAGGTATAACATTAGAGCATAAAACTAACCACGCATAACTTCTCACACCTTGAATCCGCAATGCATTTGACCTGTAAAAACAATTAGCTCAATGGGGGTTAATTGTTCAAACATGGTTCTATATTTTCCAAAAAAGGCAAAAAACCTAAGAAACATGGTTTAAAGTGCATTTGTACAATTATATCAGCAAATCATCTTAACCGATTGGTTTAAACCATGTGAAAACTTCTATAGGGTCTTCTCCCATCGACTGGACCCTCAGTGTGTTGTTTGAAGTCAAATGTCTGGCGTATTGGAGTATTGCAGCCATTCAATACACTCCTCCCTTGTCAACAGATGTTTCAAGGCAATGAAGAAGCAGGAATCATGTGACAGGGGAAGAGTGTGGGAATGAGCTTGAAACGACGACTAAATGTGTGTTTTTTTTGTGCAAAAGTCAATTCATGCATTACACCAATCTACTGCAGATCTGTCACTATGTGCCAGTGAGCAGATGTTTGGCTTTTTAATGATGCAGCATCTGGGATTTCTTATAACAGCATATAATACAATAGCACGAACATTATTTACACTGAACCCAAAATACATTGCGAAGCACACAGAGTTACATGGAGTGTTTACATGTGTCTCTTTTAGGCATGTCACTAAAATTACCAAGCTGTAATTTACAAAAATGAGTTCTCCTAATTAGTTTTATTATATTAAAATGAATACAATAATTGTGTGTGTGTGTGTGTGCTAATGATAAAAATCTCAAGTCATACAGAATTGTGAGGTAAGGTGCACTGTTACAATTTTAGTTTGGCAGACAAAACAGTTGGTGAAAAAAACTTTAATATGCTATACAAATAGAATTTATATACTATGTTAATACGCTATATAAATAAAATTATTACAGTTGTGGTCAAAATTTTACATAGACTTTGCAGTATCTGCAAAATGTTAATTATTTTACCAAAATAAGAGAGATCATACAAAATGTGTTATTTTTTTTTTCATTTAGTTTTATTTGGTATTTTATTTCACATAAAAGATGTAGTCCACAAGAGAAAATAATAGTTGAATTTATAAAAATGACCCCGTTCAAAAGTTTACATACGCTTGATTCTTAATACTGTATTGTTATGTGGATGATACACAGCTGTTGTTGTTTTTATTTGTTTTTGTTTTTTTGTGATATTTGTTCATCAGTCCCTTTTTTGTCCTGAACAATAAAACTGCCCGCTGTTCTTCAGAAAAATCCTCCAGGTCCCACAAATTCTTTGGTTTTCCAACATCTTTTACATATTTGATCCCTTTCCAATGATGACTGTATGATTTTGAGATCCATCTTTTTACACTGACGACAACTGAGGGACTCATATGCAACTATTACAAAAGGTCAAAATGTCACTGATGCTCCAGAAGGAAAAACAATGCATTAAGAGCAAGCGGTGTAAACTTTTGAACAGAATGAAGATGTGTACATTTTACATATTTTGCCTAAATTTTTTATTTTAATTTTTTTTATTTAGTACTGCCCATCAGAAGCCACAGAAGATAATTACATGTTTCCCAGAAGACAAAATAAGTTCAGTATTTCCTGATCTTCACATTCAAAAAGTTTTCACCGCATGCTCTTAATGCATCATTTTTCCTTCTGGAGCATCAGTGACCAAATACGCAAAAGATGTTGGAAAACCAAAGAATTTGTGGGACCTGAAGGATTTTTCTGAAAAACAGCAGGTAGTTTTATTGCTCAGGACAAACAAGGGACTCATGAACTACTATCACACAAAAAAAAAAACAAACAAAAAAAAAAAAACTGTGGATCATCCAGGTAACAACACAATAAACATGCATTTTGTATCCCTCTTATTTGGTAAAATAATTAACATTTTGCAGATACTGCAAAGTGTATGTAAAATTTTGACCACAATTGTAAATATTAAGTATATTTATTTATTTTTTCTGTAAAAATAACATTTATATTATTATACATTTTGAAAGCTATCTAGTGACCACTCTAGCAACCACATTGCAACATGTTTAAATGCTCTCAGAACACCGTAACAACCAAAGAGCAACACCCTGGCATCCACAAAATCCCAGCATTATGGCTGCACATTATGCATGAGTAAGCACCCCAAAAATAAAACCCTTTGCAAATCCTAATGCATGCTGACATTAAATACTTCTTGATTTGCAATAACTTGATTTATCAATTCTAATGATTGCAGTAATGAACTTCAGCTCAGTTACGGAGGGCTAAATTAGATCATCCGCAAGGAGCGGGTTGGGAGCTAGATGAAAGGAGAGCAAGGACACACAGGGGCCTTCCAAATATTCTCCACCACCAATGCCTGTAATCAAATGCACCTGAATCGTGCTGGTTCTAATTCCCTCTGAAGATCATGTTAATATTAAAAGCCCTGTTATTAGAGAATGAGGTCCAAAGAATTCACCAGGTCTGCTTACATCACCTCCTCTCTGTCTGGGGTAAAACCAGAGTAAACAGTTGTTATTCTGCTCTGGCATACTAAATTGTTTTGAATCAGCCATCTAGGAATTAAAACAGCTGGTTTAAAAACTAAAAACAAACATTTCCATGTGGATCAAGGAGATCCTGCAACATTGACTGTTTATGTACTTTAGATACATCGTAACTGGCATCTTGCCTAAAACAAAGGAAAAGAGGATGAATCAAGAAAAAAGATGTTGGAAAAGGTATCTGTTACTGATATAGTTTTGGTTTCAGCCCAGGGTGTACAGTTATATGGGAAATCCCATTACCCATCTAAACATTAGGCTACAAGCCAGAAGGATGTAGAGCTTTAGTTGTGATTGATTCCCCTTCATCTAACACATACAGCCCTCTTAAAGTGAAACAAAACCATTTTACGAAATCAAAGGCCATTCAGCATCTGTGCTCTATAGATTTCACATAAAGACTTGGTCTCAATAGCCAGGTTTTCATCTACATTTGAATTTGAATTTTAAGAGATCATATAAAAAAATGCATGGGATGGGAATCAAATTTCCAAAATGTGAAAACATGTCAAAACATTCTACCTGAGGTGGATAAAAAAATTATTTGATCAGAAGTTGTCTACATAAACTATGATGGAAACATGTGACTTTGCCTCAAATCATGCAACTGAATGGCTCAAACTATAGAGCTTGATGCTAGCAATGCTAAGATCATGTGTTCAATTCCCAGGGACTGCATCAACTGAAAAACAGGAACAAAAAAAAACACAAATACCTTGAATGCAGCGCAAGTCACTCTGGATAAAAGCATCTGCCAAAATCCATAAATGAAAATGTAATGAATAATACACTCAGAGAAGAAAAGAAAACATGTTGCTCTGGTCATTCTGCAATGTCAAAGCCAAAGCCTTTCATCAAAATGACTGGCTGCTATTTTCGCTCCCAGACATAAGACGATGGAATGGGATTGGAACGCTGCTTTATTAGCAAATTAATTTTGTGATATTCCAGTATTTTTGGAACTTAATGGAAATTTGTAACTTGGGTGGAAACAGAGTGCCCTCTAAACTTTGGAAACACTCGAAGGTACAAAAGTTAAATGTACTAATTAGGCACTAATATGTACATTTATGGTACTTGCACGTAAATTAAATCCAAATTAGGGGTAAATAAGATACAAAGACGTACTTTTTAGCTTTTATACTTTAGGGTACCACCCCAATGACAGCTTTGTACCTTTTTCCAGAGAGAAGCTTTCAAAATGAGGTTTTAGGCAATACCAGTATGAACCTGTACCATTTCTTAACATAAATGTTGAAGTGATCTTCTACGTATATTCTGAATTGTTTTGTAATGAAATGCGCTTCATATTTGTCATCCCTTATCAAAGCAAAGTCATCAGAAAATGCTTAGCCTAGGGTGATTTCATACTTTTGAGGGAACTGCAGCCACTGACCACACTAGACTTAAATAATGTAAACTCAAAAGTTTTTGTGTGTATGCAATTCTTTGACAAAACAAGTTTCTCTTCTTTCGCGAAAGTCATCGTCTACAGGCAAGCCACAAGTGAGTGCTCCAAACACCATGTCCATTTTAAATTCTTCAGCGTTTTCATTTGGGTTATCAAATTAAATCTGCTCTGAGTTGGTCCTGAGCATTGTAAAAGCTATGTGGGATTCTGGACAGGTAAAACAAACCAACACCCTCAAAAAGTGAGATTAGAAGCAGGCCGGTCATGTGCATTTGGAGAAGAGGCAGATCTGAGGGGGCTTAGAGGCATGAAAGAGAAAAAGAGCCCCAGAGAGAAAGAGGTGGACGTGTGGGCCGTGAAGCAGCTGGTACTGATGCTTAACTAGTGAGGTAAGGAACTGTGTTAAACTCCACCTGGAACAGCATCTGTAAACATCCAGCTGTGCAAATACATATGTGCTGAGTGCAGGGTGGCTACCTTGCATGAGGGCATCAGCAACACAAACAAACAAATGCAAAGCTGTTTAAATGTAATGACTTCTGTGGTGTAATGAAATCAAGCATGGCAGATAGGTTTCAATACTTTCCTTCCGCCCATCACCAGCAGAAAGACATCTATTAAATATTGGATAGGATCTAATCTGTTTGTTTTGCTTTATTCTTTGCAGGTTCATATTTTAGTTGGTACACTGAGGGATTATAAAAGCTCATCTAAAGTAACTTGAAGGAAACTGTTTACTGCGGGTCCTGCAGAACACGGTGACTGCAATTATCAAGATTGTCACATTTAAAAGGAAAAAAAAAAAAAAAATCACAACTCAGGGTTCAAAGATAAGGATGGCCCACTGGCCCAAAGCCCATGTGCCAGAGTTTTGGGCCAGTTTATGCATCAGTAATGTGCACTGAATAATACACAAAAAAATCTGTTATTTAAAAAAAAAAAAAAAAAAAAAAAATTTGCCACATTAACGCCCCCAGTTAGCAATAACCAGTTTAGTAATTGTGCTAATTTAGTTTAGCTTAACACAAAAATAGCAATACTAAAACTACAAATAAAAGTAAAAAAATAATAATAATAATTTAAAACAAATAAATAAACTAGAAAACACTGGAAATACTCAAATTAATCTAATCTAAACAGTATTAGGAGTAAAAACTGTCAAAAAATCTGCAATAAACATGGTAAGCCACACTGAGCTTTAAATAGGTGTTTTGAGAAACCAGCACTACCTTAAAAACCCCAAATGATCAATGTTCCATGGCAGAGAAACATCACATGTATTCTACCACAGTGAACTTCTTTCCAATGCATCGTGGCACATGTTTTGGCAAGCGAAGGTGTGTTTCCAACTCAATAATAAAAGCTAAGTACTTTGAAAGCCATGGTTAAGCAAAAGACTAACCTATGCTTGGCACCCACCTGGCACATGAACATTCTGCATGACATCAGAGGGCCTGGAGCCCTCTTAAATCATGTCCCAGCAGGGCTTTTTAATGCCAAGGTCAGTGCAGACCCCTGGGTAACACAAGCAGGTGGGGATGAGAAATCCCTACCACAAACCGCAATGCCACAGAGGTCACAATGCCGCAATGCTCAGCTTCCATGGCATCACCGTCACGCTACTTCAGAAAGGGCATATAGGGAGCGTTTGGCTCCTGAAGCTGGTTTGGGCTGGGAAAGCAGAAGGACCATCTCCCCAAGAGGACCAGGCCCCACTGCAATGGCAGGAACAGTTCCATTAGCTCAACCCTGCATGAGTCACAAAAACCTGAGGTGTTTGCAAAGACACGTCAATAGTGTGAGGTTGCCTTTTAAGAAGAACAAGGAAATCCTGAGAGAAAGGCATATGCAACTTGTTTCTTTGAAGAACTCTTTGATGGAGCTGGTCACTAACATGACTTTGAAGACTCTCATCAAATTTTCTCAATTTTTTTTGCCAACATACTATTCGATGGAAGAACTGTACGATATCCCTTTTCCACTAAATTGCTGCTAAGGCGGTGTTTGACCAGGGAATTTGCCAATCTCTCTTAGAACTTGTCCGTTTCCACTGCACTTTAGATACAAGAACTGACGTACCCTACCAGACTTCTGATAGACCATTGCTTTCAAAAGACATGCCTATGATAGGCTATGATGCTAAAGACTGCAAATACACATAGTAAATACAAACCTTTGCCTTAGTAAATAAAACCAGAGCACGCACAAATACGAACAAGAGTGTTTAAAAGCAGTTATCTTACAGCAGATAAGAAATTGAGTTACTATGCAGAAAGACTTCCGGAAGAATAAGAATTAAGTGTGTCTCAAGCAAATATTTGTCTTCATTTTACTCTAAGGCAAAAGCAATTAATCCCTTTCTGATTTATTTTATCTAAAAAGCGAAGTATACAGTCAAATTATTATGAAAGCAATACAAAATTCAACCAGTTTCAAGCAGCCGTACAAACCCTGCTGCCCATAAACATATTTTACTGTTATCAAGAACACATTTTTGACATTAACAATTATTTAAGCATCTTTATGCCAACTTAACATAAGGGTGGGAGGTTATTTATATAACAAACAACATAAATTTAGTGGAGTAAAACTTAAAGTGGCTGGAATAGGTGTGCAGAGCAACAAAAATAGAAATAGTGTTTCTGTAAACTGAAAAGGGTCAAATTTGGCCCATAGCTCTAACACCAGCACCTGTACCCTGTCAATGGAAAAAGGGAAATGAATATGAATAACTAACTCTTCGACCACAAGTTTAGACAAGGCATACGTGACGCTACTTTATATCCATAAATTAATAGAAAGTTTTTAAAAAAATTCTATATAGCATCAAAACGTATAAGAAATGTTAATAATAATAACCCCCAACACTTTACGGCCATTCTGGATTTTTGGATTTCTATGGACTGTGGGAAATGTTTTTAAAGGGCAAAAGATTTAATTTGCATTTGTGGCATCCATTTTTAACATCATCCAGAGAAATACACAATTAAAGAGTCAGTATGCACTGTAAATCATTTAAAACAAACAAACAAAAAAATAAAAGCTTTCATGTTGCATGCATTCTCTCTGTTGCCCTCTTCTGGTCTTGCATGACAAGATGAATAATGATCGCCCTGTTCCTAGAGTCTACTCCTGTAAAGATACATACATCTACAGCAGCAGCATGAAGAAAGGCCATGATGGAAAAAGTATGGAAAAAGTAGAATAATAAACTGCACCATTCCATCTGTGAAGATGAAGATAGATGAAGATGATGTCATACATGAAAGATGAAAATAAAGGTGGATTTAGAGGTCTGGAGAACATTCTAGACTCTTATCAACAGGCAACTCTTCTCAAAACTCAAAAGGCAGGCAGAAAGTACAAACACTACGCTGATCAATCCCTGGCAGCCCAATTAATTCTGACAGAAGGATTAAAGGAGGGTGACTCCCAGGTCATGTGATCATCGGTGGTATACACCCGAAAAAGTGAGACCCAAACATTTACTTTCCTGTGGTCCTGGGGTCAGGCCCTTTGATCCCACACAACATGGGCAAGAAGCAAGGAGCAGATGCAAGAACAGAGCTGAATGACTCCTGAGGTGACCAGTTGGAGACCCTGCATACACTACCATTCAAAACTCTGGGTTCGGTAATATTTTTCTTTCTTTTATTTTAAAAAAAAAGACTGAAGACTGGAGTAATGGCTGCAAAAATTTCAGTTTTGCCATCACAGGAATAGATTAAAACATTTTAAAACATATTCAAATGGAAAACATGTTAAACAAATTAAATGGTAAAAATATTTCACAATATTACTGTTTTTACTGCATTTTTTTTATCAAATAAATGCAACCTTGGTGATGGTGAGCATAAGAAACTTCTTTCAAAAACATTTATAAATCCTACCATGCTCAACTTTTGAATGGTACTATATGTCAGAAACACAGTCAGGCAGTATCCAGTGGTAGGAAGGAAAATATCTTTCAGATTTTATTAAAAACCTCTTCAAGTAGGTGAATTTCACAATTAAACTACTTTAGATGTTTAGCGCTTGTAATGAAAATGTCAAAGTATATACATAAAATTTCAAATGTTAACTGCATTTTGCACTCATTTTCAAGATGATTTTATAGTATCCTGGCTATGGTTGCAAAATTCCGGGAATTTTCAAGACTGGAAACTTTCCATGGGAACTTAACTGGGAACTTAAATGTAGCTGTGAGAAAAAAAAAAATAAAAAAAAAAAATCTTGCAGCATAATCTTGGATAAAACAACCAGATTTACTGCAATTTCAGTTTGATTTCTACCCTACAAATTGCTCAAGCACATGCACACACACAGCACACTGCTTACTGCAGGGCTATTAAGGCCACACCCCCTACATGCACTGTGCTTTCCTCCATAACATGCACAGATCATTTCTTAAATCCTGCACACAAAATATCAAAATGTCCATCTTGGCAAGTATTCATGTAAATTACATGAATATTACAAACAAATGTTTAAATCTTTGTTGTGCTTTTGTCCTTGTGCTGTGTGTAATATACTGTGCAACTAAATTAGGCTATAACATTGTAAAAACAAATACACTGACTGAACCAACATTTAGGTGAAATAATAATAAAACAAGTCTAAAAATGACCCTCCCCCACACACAATCCCCTCTAGTCACCTAAAAGGGGGATTCCCCTCCATTTTCTCTGAAGCCACACTTGCTGCATTTGAGCCCAAAGACTACACCTAAGTTTTGATATTGTAAATATATTTGATCTATGGGATTCAAGTTTAACTAGTAAACACCAAAAAGTGTTTATACAGTAGCTAGCTAGCCAGTAAATCAAGATGAAAAATCTAAGCGAGTTAGCACTATTTCAATGACAATTTATGAGGTATGTGCTAGCTAGCTCAAGCTGTGATGCTCTTTCTGCTAGCCAGTTTTCTGTTATCATACAGAAGTACAGTACTGGTCAAAATTTTGGACACATTACTATTTTTAATGTTTTTAAACATTGCGTATCTTTTGCTCATCAAGCCTTCATTTATTTGATCAAAAATACAGAACAAAACAGTAATATTGCACAGTATTACCGGTATTACAATTTAAAATAATGGTTTTCTGTTTTACTATACTTTAAAATATAATGTATTTCTGTGATGCAAAGCTGAATTTTGAACATCATTAATCCAGTCTTCAGTGTCACATGATTCTTCAGAAATCATTCTAATATGCTTATTTATTATCAATTTTGGAAACAGTTGTGCTGCTTAATATTTTTTATTACCTGTGATTCTTTTTTAAGGATTCTTTGATGAATAAAAAGTTAAAAAAAAAAAAAAAACCAATAATAATAATGATAATAATAATAATAATAATAATAATAATAATAATAATAATAACAGCATTTATTTAAAATATAAATCCTTTTTTAACAATACACTACCATTCAAAAGTTTGGGGTCAGTATCTTTTCTCTTTTTTTGAAATAAATTAATACTTTTATTCAACAAGGATGTGTTAAATTATTAAAAAATTAATAGTAAAGACTTACATTATTAGAAAAGATTTCTATTTTGAATAAACACTGTTCATAAGTTTTTATTCCTCATTAAATCCTGAAAAAAGCATCACAGATTCCCCCCCAAAAAATCCAAAAATGTCATTTTTAAAATTTGTATTTGCATGCATGTGAGCCTATGATCAAACAAAATGTTTATATTTATGTTTGTATATGATACAGTTTTATAAATTTCCCCAAATTTCCAATTAATTCCCATAAATTCCTGGTAAGTTTCCAACTTGGAATATTTCCAAAATTCCCCAGACTAAGTTCCCACGGAAAGTTTCCGGAAATTTCTCCTTTGCAACCATCCTGGCCATGTTCTTAACAGATTTTGTGTATTTTCTTATAGGTCACTCAGATATTAGTAATTAAATTTGAAATAAAATGATTATCTCGTTACAAGACGTCCATCTGATACTGAATCAACACAGGAGAGCGAAATATCATCTGAGTGAACTTTCCTGCTAAAAACCTCCTTTCGTGAGCAGCCACAGATAATGGTCCCAGTGTTGTCAATGGCCGAGAGCCAAATTTCTTGTTGCTTTACAGGGCGAAGAAAGAAACACTGCACGGTTATTCAACCATGTTACCCAAGTTAAGTGGTACAAATTGTTTATTAACAGGTATTAAGTAATAATACGGTCCAACGAGATGAGGGACACATGTGCTGCTTTAGACATCTGGGCTAGATACTGTCCATCATACATGATTTACACAAAACTAGAAGCAAAAGTTCAACAGTCATGAAGAGAAATTGATCACGCATCACAGCCTAATAATGGTCCCAACGCTGAGACAAGGCAACATAAATTCCACTGTGCACGTAAAAGTTCTAAGGAATGAATAAAAGTAAAATGTTAATCTTAGACAGTCCATATACATTGTGTGCTCTATACTGTAGCTCACACATACTGAAGTCTTCAAGTAAATTTTAGTTCATGGGGTCAATGCTGTTGAACAAATAAAGGGTTGTGATGGGGAACTCCCGTCATCCATGTTATCCACGTGTGCTCTTTAACAGTTTCTGTAACAACAAAGGGAAGAAACACAAAATTTTTTAGAGCATGGGGCAGCACCATTGACACACAAAGGGATAATCACTCGAATGCGAGCAATAGCAGGAGTACATATTTATTTCATTTTTCTTTTTTAAGGACCCTTGCACCTGCAAAGTTTATTTACAGTAGTTACAGTGAGGGGAAAAAGTTATTTGATCCCCCGCTGACTTTGTACGTTTGCCCACTGACAAAGAACTGATCAGTCTATAATTTTAATGGTAGGTAGGTAATTTTAATAGGTAATGCTTCTGTGGACAGGTGACTTTTACACAGGTAACAAGCTAAGATTGGAAGCACTGTCTTAAAGGGAGTGTTCCTAATCTCAGCTTGTTACCTGTATAAAAGACACCTGTACACAGAAGCAATCAATCAGATTCCAAACTCTCCACCATGGTCAAGACCAAAGAGCTGTCCAAGGATGTCAGGGACAAGATTGTAGACCTACACAAGGCTGGAATGGGCTACAAGACCATCACCAAGCAGCTTGGTGAGAAGGTGACAACAATTAGTGCGATTATTCGCAAATGGAAGAAACACAAAATAACTGTCAGTCTCCCTCGGTTTGGGGCTCCATGCAAGATCTCACCTCGTGGAGTTTCAATGATCATGAGAACGGTGAGGAATCAGCCCAGAACTACACGGGAAGATCTTGTCAATGATCTCAAGGCAGCTGGGACCATAGTCACCAAGAAAACAATTGGTAACACACTACGCCATGAAGGACTGAAATCCTGCAGCGCCCACAAGGTCCCCCTGCTCAAGAAAGCACATGTACAGGCCCGTCTGAAGTTTGCTAATGAACATCTGAATGATTCAGAGGAGAACTTGGTGAAAGTGTTGTGGTCAGATGAGACCAAAATCGAGCTCTTTGGCATCAACTCAACTCACCGTGTTTGGAGGAGGAGGAATGCTGCCTATGACCCCAAGAACACCATCCCCACCGTCAAACACGGAGGTGGAAACATTATGCTTTGGGGGTGTTTGTCTGCTAAGGGGACAGGACAACTGCACCGCATCAAAGGTGACGATGGACGGAGTCATGTACCGTCAGGGCCAGGGCATTGAAGCCAGCCAGGGCATTGAAAATGGGTCGTGGATGGGTATTCCAGCATGACAATGACCCAAAACACACAGCCAAGGCAACAAAGGAGTGGCTCAAGAAGAAGCACATTAAGGTCCTGGAGTGGCCTAACCAGTCTCCAGACATTAATCCCATAGAAAATCTGTGGAGGGAGCTGAAGGTTTGAGTTGCCAAACGTCAGCCTCGAAACCTTAATGACTTGGATCTGCAAAGAGGAGTGGGACAAAATCCCTTCTGAGATGTGTGCAAACCTGGTGGCCAACTACAAGAAACGTCTGACCTCTGTGATTGCCAACAAGGGTTTTGCCACCAAGTACTAAGTCATGTTTTGAGAAGGGGTCAAATACTTATTTCACTCATTAAAATGCAAATCAGTTTATAACTTTTTTGAAATGCATTTTTCTGGATTTTTTGTTGTTGTTATTCTGTCTGTCACTGTTCAAATAAACGTACCATTAAAATTATAGACTGACCATTTCTTTGTCAGTGGGCAAACATACAAAATAATTTTTTACCTCACTATACATACATATAAATTATTAATATACAATACAGCCTATATCGTTTGGAAATATACTACGCTATATATAAATATATAAAGCTCTACATTACACACCTGTTTTCAGAGGTGGCCATGCTGAACCAGTCTGCGCCTGAACTCTGTAAAGCATGTAATTCCTAACATGTTTAGTTGTGACACGCCATCATGATTTCGCTCTTGATTTGGAACAAGCAGAGCATATTTCATGCCCCTGCTGCTCAAGTGCATCTGTACAAGGAGCACTCTGCACACAATTACATCTTAATCAAATAAGCTGCCTGCCCTCATGAAAATAAACGCAGTGCGATGACTCAAAATTGGCCGGATCTCTGTTCAGTGTTATTGTGACTCATTTGATGTGGTGCCCCATTCAAATCAATAGCGCTGGAGAAAATATCAATCAAAGGGGTGGTTGCAAGATGATGTAGCCGGATTCTGGCTGCAATACGAGTGTGTTCATTTGCTGCCTTAATTCCTTTTTCAGGTCATGCAGGGCCTGAGCCTCAAAACAATAGATGAAAAAATAAATAAAAATTACAGGAGATTCAGCTGGGCCTAATCTACAGTAAAAAACTGTATCTAAACTAAATCTAACAGCAATCAACACTGCAACTCAGCCAAAGCATGGATTGCATTTATGATTAAACTTCAGAAACATGCTTTCATTCCTGAATATTTAGTCTGTTAAAAAGAAAATGGCTTCGCAAGGATTCGCTCACTCAGATGTCTTGGTCATTTTTTTCCCCCAGAATTTGGGGTGAACTGTTTAAATTTGTGTCAGTGGAAAAAAATACTAAAATTAGGCCTCCATTCTTTATGGAAAATATAATTTCTTTTTTTGACCTGGACATGATTGGGTGCCTGGAGTGTGTTTTTGTACTGTTTTATTCTGATTTGTTTAAAACAAAACTCCATGCACTCCAGTATGGTGTTTAAAGTCATATTAGAATCTATCATAATCAGCACAGGGAGCACACAGCTGCCAATTTCTTTTCATTTGTGTGTGTTGATATGAACTCACCCAGTCTCACTCTAAAAAACAGGCTGCACTGCTGGACCTGCAGATAAGCTGCCATTCACCTAATGTAGCTCTTGGCAGTCCACTAATGAACAAATTGATTGCTGTAACACATACTATTGAGAAGATCAATAGGGCGGCCACGGGTGACATCTGCTAACAATGCAGCCTGATCAAATTAATATGCATTGGAAACCTAACCCAGCCAATCTCAGGTACCCACTGTGCTTGTTAGAGAACATCACTGCCTCAACACATTGTTGCACCTCAGGCTAAAATAAATCAATTGAAGTATAAAGTAGGGAAGTTGGAAGTACATTTTGTCTGATAGTTCAATGGTGCACAGACCAGAGATAAAAAGAAGTCACTTTCTAACCTTTACGAAATAATAAACACAACTAAATGTTTACACGAGAGACCTACACTCACAGAACAAAGGTTCAAGAACAAAGAAAAGCAGCATATTTTGTCCATAGGATCATCTTCACTAGATTTAGGGGAAAATAAAGATATACGGTATGTGCATTTAAAGACAATTTTAACACTCATACCTTGTAATATATTGAACAATTAACAAAAATGCTAATAAATACTTCAAAAGTGCTTTTAAAAATAAATTATATAGTAATAATAATTAATATAAATTAAATTCATATAATGATTGCATTATTATATACATAATAAAATAATGCATTAAATAAAATGTTATAAATATACTACATAAATTTATAATACCATTTTTGCAGAGCAAAAATAAAATGTCAATATTTTCAGCTACTCGACATTGTGGGATATTGCTTGAAAGTTTTAGTGTCTACATAGCTACATTGAACTAATGCAGTTTAGAGGCCTCTTAAATAGCTTAATTATTATGGTGGTGTTGGATACCTTCGCAACAGCTCTGACGTGGTGAACTTTGATGGTTGCTGATTTTTCCTCAAAGGCCTTCACCCTGGACTCCTCCGCTAGTCGATGCAGGACAACCAGGAGGTTGAGCTGGGCCTGTGGACACAAGAGAAAAACCAATTAGTTCATTAATTTGTCACTTATCTGACATTTATCCAATGTAATTTACAGTGCACTTATTACCGACACCATACCCTTTGAGAAATCGAGGACATGTAAATGGAATATGCTGAGAACAATTGTAAATGGCTAATTAATCGTTAATTAAACAGGATGTATTAGGCAAGGCAATTCGTTTGCAGAATTGATAGACTGTAAATTATTGCACAAATTACTTTGGTTTATTACTCAAGATAAAAAACATTTAACCAAAAAAAGCATAGTAAAACTAAGCCAGAGCTAAAAAGAACCACAATGCTGAAGTGATGGACAGCCATTTAATCATTTCAAAAGGCTCTTAGTGACTTGGCGCACAAAATGCCAAGCGCTTGGAGTCAAGAGGACTATCCAATGTTTTGAGCAACTCAAGTGAATATCATCCGCCAGGTGTAACATGCAGAGCTCGCCCTATACCTGTGCATGGATCAACAGATAAGTACCGTCGTAAAGGAGGATTATGTTACAGGAACTGCTAGGCAGATCCAGGAGAAGGGGGTGTCAGAGAAAGACACAACTTCCAGCCCTCCCCAAAGACATGGATCCTTTTGCAACCTTGTCGGATTAGACCAGGAAATTGTTTCATTTTCAGCACTTCATGTTGAGATGTTGAACTCTGGGATGGATTTCACATCAGCCTTGAGCTCAAATTAAGTTTACATATTTAAAATTACCACCACTTGTGCTGGAACATGTGCTAACATGACAAAGTTGTATACAACATACTCTACAACAATATGAACCAAAGAAATAAACACAGAGAAAGCGCAATGTACAGGTGTGTCTTCCTGGTGCAGTTCATAATGCAAATATGAAGTCATTCTATTGTCTGAGGGTATTTCCATCATCATTTAAACAATTTAGGTGATTCTAAATCACACAGCCATAGCCATGTGTATGAATAATCATTATATGCATAATGAGATGCTTTTGAGGGTGCGTCACAATCTGCCATTACTTTCTCCCAAGTCTCTGTAACATTCAGTTTAACTGTACATTTTTTCCCAGCTTCAAGGGCTCATATTGTTCTAAACTGTAACATTTTTTTTTCATGACAACATAACATCTTCTAATAAGCCAGTAACTATTTTCTTTTTATGACAAGCGATAAATTGCTGATATTTAAATCTTTACTACTTAATTTAAAACAAAAAACAAAATGAAGTTTCTATATAAAGATCAATTTAAATATCACAACCTGTTACATTTCATATTTAACAATCTGTTAATCTATAACCCTTTCTAAATATTAAAACAAATAACCACACTATGAACAATAAATATCCAATACCTGCGAACATACATACATACATAAAAATGTTTTTGATTCTCTTACTAACAGTCTGACCCTTCGAATTCACCCTCAGACAGTTTTTGGTGCTGCACCTTTAAGACTTAGGCTATAACATCAAATACTTCATATTGATTATTTCTGGCCTGTTTTAACAGCTTAGTTTTCATAAACTGACTGAGGAAGGAGATTTGTGTTGTGAACACATTCTTAATATTCCTAATAACAAAATGTGAAACTTATTTCCTGCACTTTCACCTCCATTGTGGTCTGCACTGTGTACTGATACAAGTTGTTATATAAAGAAAGTTCTGTATATTATCCCCTGCACTTTCTCTCTGTCTCAAAAACACACATACACACAAATGACACAAGTGACCACATCCGCTGAACCACATCCAGCTAGTTTTCCTAATGATTTCAGCTGAAAAAAGGCAGCGCTCCTTATGCATCTACACAATGCCATTTGGATGTAATTTAAATCTATTAATACCTCATTTTCATAATTGTGGGTCATCTATAGGGCGTCTGAATACTTCTCCAACAGCTGGTCTTGAGAGTGTTTTCGAGAAAGAAACTGAGAAGCTCAAGCAGGCTTCCCCTGTGCCAGAGGTTTTGCCAAAACATAACGACCGGGCTGAACTGATTAGAGTGGAGGCTGTCTCTGCTGCCTCGCTCATACACGGAAAGCACATGGAATCCTCACCGAGGGCAGAGGAGTGCAGAGAAAACCAGTCTCAGCAGCATTAGGAACATTAAAGAGCCTCAGAGTGTGCAGTGCAGACTTACATTGTCCTGTGATCTGTCCAAATGTCATCTTGGTCTTATAACAAAAAAAAGTGTGACAAGATGAATCTGGATTTACATTACCTGAAGGAAATCCCCTTGCTTAGACTGCAGAAAAAGAAAAGTGTGAGTTTAAGTTTAAGTTTCAAGGCTAGTTCACACTGCACCATTAAACACCAGATGAGTTAACAACACTGATACAACAAAACCAACAGGCAATTGTGTTTTTTTTTTTTTTGGCCTTTAGGCCTTCCTGTAGCTCAAACAGTAGAGCATAACACTAGCAACTCCTTATGTTCAATTCCCAGGGAATTTAACCAACCAACTAAAAAAAAAGCACCATCTTTGCTCTGTAAAGTAAGTTATAAGAGATATGCACTGAAAATTAAAATTCTGGACAATACCGATAATTAATCAAAAAAAGCTACATTAAAAGATCCATTTAAAAATTATATACTATTTTGTCTAAACAATTTCAAAAATCAATCACTTTAAATTTTACAGGAGTTAATTTAATTTTGGGCGTCACAGCATTATAAATTACTGAATAAAAAAAAAAGATCTTCATTTTGACATTTGCTGAAAATTATGAAGTGAGCATTAGATGCCAATATAATATGAAAATTTAAAAATGAGCATGCACAATTTAATCCAATATTGACAAATTAAAAATAGTAATAATATCAGCCAATAACAATAGGCACTGATTGTGCATCCCTAACAGATAACTGATAATTATATAACGGAAATTTCAAACACAATTCAGTATGCAAATGAATCCAAGAAAGAAGACCAACAGCAAATCCTGGTGAACATTCTAGCAACAAAAATTGATTCTAACAATGCAAGATTTTCAAATTTCTTAAAGCACAAATTCAAAACATTCACCTCACCAGACTCAACAGACCAGGATTTGCATTTATCAGTTCTTAAATAAACATTCTTGAACAATCTGCAACCAACAATTTCAGTTCAGGAACCCATCATCCAATTACAGTACACAAGCCAGGCACAACTTCTAATGACCTGGTGTGAAAACGCCAGGAGCTGTTGGCCTGGGCCGCCAAAATAGGCCGTTGATTTTCCACACTTTTCCAGAGATTCTTAACACCAGGGAGGAAACGTTGCTGTCGGGGGGCAAGAGTGGGTCTACAGTTTGGGGGGAGATCTGGGAAAAAGAAAACAGACACTTTTTCACAGCTTCCTTGCAGGATGCAGCTGATAATTTTCATGCTCAATCAACCATCAAATGCAGTATAGGCTATCTCAGTTCAGCAGGTGGAACAAAGCGCTGTCTTAAGCCTCTGCTCCACCCGGCGGGACGCACTTATAAACAGAAGAGATGAAATAGTATGACTGGGATAATCTCACAAGCTGTTTCGGTGCTTATAGAGTAAGATCTGATGCAGGAGACAGGAAACATGAGTCTAAACACTTTTGAGAGAGCACAGAATAGGTAAGTAAAAGCCATCAAGGAGAAATCTGGATCAAAAGTTTCTGAGGAAATTGAACATGTATTCCTGTTATTGTTTTACAGTTCAAAATCAGTGTTCTGGGTGTAAACACCTCTGTTTCTCATTTGCCATTTTGACATCTACTCTACCAGTCTATTTCTGCTAACAGGCCTAAAATTGCCTCTGTAAATTATATAAATATTTGCAGTACACATAATTTTGTTTCCAACAGAACTGTTTCTGCATACGACTTAAATTTCAGTCTATTCCTCATGAACACACAAAGCTATCAAAATGCTTCAGAAGACTTAAAAATTTTGAATTTTTTAAAGATTTAGAAGGATTCAAAGTTCATACATTGAATGATCCGTAGTCAAAGAACAGGTTCATATAGCCATTTGTTTGTGAATCAGACTACATTGGTCATGCTACATGTTTGCTTTGAGTGAAGCAAAAAAAAAAAAATAAATTAAAAAATTAAAAAAAACCTTAAAGGAAATATTGTGTGTGTGTGTGTATATATCTTATCACATCCAATTCAGAATGCAATCACATTTTTTTCTCTGAACCAATAGATTTAAAATCAGTGCTGGAAATACTTGTAATTGTAGGTCTACAATCAGAGAAATAATGGTTTCATCTGAAAGCCAAAACACAATCATAGCTTGACCAATTAAAAGCAGACTCATTCATGATGTGATGCATAAGGCAAAGTGTGAAGGGCTTTATTAGGAATTTTGTCATTAAAAGCACAGGAAACCAGATCAAACCGGTACATATTCATAGGACGGTAAAAAAAGAGCCTTTCTTTCATTTTTTCCTGCACTTTCCTTTTCCTTTTAATTCCTTTTAATTTTCCTTTTAGACCCCTGTAAAGCAGAGCACCTTTCAGGCAGCTTTTACATCCCCACCTCCAGTCTCTATAAAGAAAGACCAGCTGCAATGGACCTTTAATTAGGACCCTGTTAGCACACGGACATCCTACACACACACACAGAGCATAATCAATTATGAACAGTGCCCCTCAACTTAAAAACAACGGATAAGCAATTCCCTAATTCCCATGGAAAACACTAGGCAAACTTGCCGAAAGGCAAACCTCAATCAACATAAACCACTGGACTCCCCTTTTGAAAACTGAAGTTCTTTTAATCAGCTTAAACTATGAAGTGGTCAGCATCAAGCAATCAAAAAGGCAGCATGCGACACTGCCATACATCTATTGCATGTAACAACATTTACAGTGGCCACTTCACGTGATAATGCATAACACAAATTGGTTTCATCAGTCCTCCTCAGATATAAAATGTTAAACAAATGTAAACACATCTGCCAAGTTAAAGGGCCAAGTTCCTTAAAATAAAATCGACTTCAAAAACGTCACAATATGGTGGTTTGATTTTAATGGCTTGTCCTCCCATTTGTGGTTTCCTGATCCTAGAATTAGGTCTTTTCCTAAGTGACAAGATGGGCAAGAACTTTACACTGGAAGCAAACAAATCATTACCGTTGGAGCCATGGTCTTGCAGTTATTGAAAATGCTCTACACATGTTTCTAATGAAGACAACGTGAGTTAGAATATAGCTTATATAGTCATGTCCCAGTCCAGTTTCACATAATAATATTAATAACCAAAAAAAGACCAAAAAAAAAAAAAAAAAACTTTAGAAACAAGTCAGAAATAAATAACTTGTAGATTATTGTAAATATTGTAAATTCTTAAAGAGAAGAGAGGCTGGTGGGAGACAGCAGTGCTTCTTAATTTTTGTATAACAATGCAAATAAGCAATAAAATGCATCAGACATTAACATTAAACATTTCAAATCACCTCCATATGAAAACTGCTTTGGGAAACAACATCATAAGCTTCCTCATAATGAGGTCTGCAAAAAGACATGAAAGGAGCCAGTAATGTCCCACTAATTCAGCTCATTGCATTAGCTGTATTCCTTTCTCTAAACAAACTGGCTCACCCATGCTGTAAGCTATATATAAAGTGTTTGTTACAAATCGAAAAAATAATGTGGTACAGTAATGTTGTAATAATGTGGTATAGTCCTGTAAAATCTACTACTAGCGCTATATCTTTCCATAAATAATTGTAACCAAAGTTAAAATGCAATATAATATTTGCAGATTCCTTGTTACATGTTAAATTGATTGTTTGTCACATTTTTTAATGTTTTGTACTTTATAAGGGTGTAACAACGAATAGCTAGAAGTATTGTAACTGTGGTTAAAATAACGCATTAATGCATTAAAATACTTTTATTAAGTACTTAAAAAACATGCAACCATACTGCATTATGTTCACATAGGGTCTTAATAACTGCTTTGTATTGCATTGTGCTACAAAAAAAAAAAAAAAAAAAAAAAAAATCCTTCAAAATAACAGAACATTCAAAGGAAAACTATTTTTCTTTAAGTGAATAACACATTATTGCAATTTCCTTCCAAATCTGACATTTCACATCGGTTGAGACGCGTGCATTGCAATACAGTAACGTTATAAGGATATTTTTAATCTTTTAAAGTTCACAAGACGAGAACAAAAACTATTTCCTCCCTGTCAGTGATGACAACTTATAGATGCGTCTCAAAACCCACTGATCTCCCTGCCTAGACATCATTACTGTGCTTCATACAGGCGCTTAAACGTCCCGAGCTTCCTAAGCTGTCCATAGTGCTGTCTAAGTAGGCAGCTTACTAGATTGAGACACAAACCTATACAACAACGAACATCCATCTCTACCCCAGTAAACATGGCGTAAGTTAGCCTAGAGATGAAACAGATAATATTCTGACTAACAGTTACACAACAACTGCATAACAGTACACATGTCATTTGACAGCTAAATTAATAATTCCTTGTAATTATGACACGCGCGTTTGTGGTTCATTTTCATTCACTCACCATCAAGTCTGCGTTTTTTCCTATCCGTATATTAGTGTTCTTCTTCATATGGAGCTTCAGGGCTGCTCTCGGTGCTTTCTTTGACATGTTTGGGTTGTTTAAAGCCGTTAGTTTACCGTTTTGAAGATCGAAAATAAAGCTCGCGACTGTTTGTTTTTCGTTGTGTTCAAAATACCGCGCGTTTCACCACCGGCTCCTGATGATGACGTGTCCAGAGCTCAAAGGTTGCGCTCACGAGCACGTGCTTTGTGCGCGTTTACATTGATCTGTGTGTGAACTTGTGCGGATCACTCTAAAAGCATGTAATTTTATTTTTGTACTTGTATGTATAGATAATGTCATGGTTTGGCGCGCAAATTCATATTGTTTGTTTTCTGTTCTCATTTTTGTGGTAACTCCCTGTTTGTGTACGTTTTGCAATAATAATAAAAAATAAAAAAATAAGTTGTGTGGATCACTTGAAAGTTATGAATCTTTATATTTCTTTGAAAGTTTAGAATGCAATCCAGGGTTTTACATAAGAAATAATAGTCAGACATTTTTTATTTGATTAATCTGGTTCTGTTTTGGCTTAATGATTTTACACAAGTGAAAAAGTCTTGTTTAAACTTTTTTTTTTTTTTGGTTAAAGATACAAAACGTTTAATGTCGTCCGTATGAATTATAGCTATTTAATGCGATTACAGCTATTTTTTATTTAATTATGGCTATTATGAACTTTTATTACTCAAATAATTCCAAATCACTTTATTGTTTGAAATAGACAATATTGCTATAGCTTGAAAAAAAATGCCAGTAATGGCACTAAAAACAATACCAACAATACATGCAAGAAATATAATAAAGTAGAATAAAATAAACATTCAACAAGACATACAAATGCATTTGTAGATCAGACTTTCTTTCTTTTTCAGGTGTATGACTTTCTGTGAGTTTTTGTCCCCTGAGCTCAAAGAATGTAAAACAGCTGCAAAGCATTTGTTGAATTAAAAATAAATTAATATATGAGATGGAGCAGAACCGTTGCCAGAACTTTGAGTCCATTTTAATGGCACATGTTTTATGGTTTTTATTAATTGCTCTGGGCTTTGGCATTTGGCTGAGTTTAAAATGAAAGAGAATAGCTCCCGGCTTTATTCATCTCATTCACTAATAAAATGTATAAGCTCGACCCACTCATTTTTCTCCATCCTCACTACAGTTTTTTAATACACGTAAAAGCATGGCCATGACATTACTCACCTTTAATGGAGCAAAAACGTGTTTTCGAGACATATTTACATAGCTGATTAATTTATCTGTGCTTAAGATCTTTCTTAACTGATAAATTGTGATGCAAAACAACTGAGCTGTTACAAAACAATGCGGCTGCAGTAATTGAAAACTTATTTTTAAGTGTTTGTTGCATGTATATATATTTTTTTAATTTTACTCTAACCTCAGAATGCTACTAAAACAATAATTTGTAAGTGTGGGAGTTTCCTACAGAATAACAAGGAATTGAGTAACACTTCAAAGGACTGATTAGTGGTAGTTCTTGTTCTGGTATTTCATGTGAATTTCATTTACAGATTGCTGGAATCTTTTGGATCAAGACATTTTAACAACTAAATACACAATCAGATAGTTTTTAGCTGCAGGGATCTTGTTATTACATGGATAAGTGCATAAGCAATTTCACCCAGAACTCGCAAACCACAAATATCTAACTGAATACTTGCCAAATTTTAATGAGAATTAAAAAAAAAAAAAAAAAAAAAAAAACCTTTGAAACCATTATCAGTATGTACATGAATATTAGCATTGGTTCGCACTGGCTAGAGACCCGTCAACCTCAAAACTATTGTTTCAGAAGGAAGAAAATATATACCACACATAAACATTTAATTTTTCGGTTTTATTAAAGAATTATGCTTATCTTTAGACTTAAAAGGATAGTTCACCCCAAAATGAAAATTTTGTCATCATTTACTCACCCTCATGTTGTTCCAAACCTGTATGAGTTTCTTTCAGCTGTTAAACACAAAAAAAAGATATTTTGAAGAATGTGGGTAACCAAACAGTTGACTGTATCCACTGACTTTCATAGTATGGAAAAAAAATACTATGAAAAAAAAAATTGAGTGAACTATCCCTTTAAGCATCTCATCAGTATTCTACAACATATTTTTCCACTTCCTGTTTTGATGGAATCTTGAAGTCTCCGCCAAATCTTCATACATCATTTACTCGAGAGCACTGCCATTGCAGCTATTGAAAATAAAGCTTTATCACACTCATCTTCACACACAGCTACTAACACTACCATTTCCATATCTTACTCCACCAGGCCTAACCATCCATTTCCTACATCAAGAACAAGAGGTCTAAGAAGGGGTCGTATATTAGGACGAGTGAATTACCTTGTCCAAACGTGCATCCAATTCATTAGCTCCTCAGTCAGTGATGGTAACTCGATGACAATGAAATGCAACCTAAGAAGCTTCATCTGTATTGCACTCTGTTCAGTATCTACATAAAACAAATGCAGAAGGTCAACAGAACAAGTAATGGAGGTCATTATATTGTTTTATCATAGCTGATAAATGTAGCAACCAGGTGCTCAAAAAAGTCCTACTGAATCCAATGTTTGAAGTTTTGCCACAATGGCTACAGAAGGGGTAATTTAAACCAGAGTAAATGGATTATAAATCTTCAGAGAACCTTTAAGTACATTGTTGCAAGACTTTGATAAAGAACAAGCTTTTTGAAACAGGTGGTCTACAGATTTACTTTAAGATAATTACTATAATTACTTTAAGATAATTACTTTAAGATAACATATGATTCTGTACAGAGACTACTCTAAATATGCATATAAATACCCTAATATCTACCATTCAAAGCTTTTCCATTAAAACAGAACAAGATCATTTCCAATTTTAAAAGAATAATGCATGAAAAATTTTCAAACATAGTATCTAATGGTGCAGTGAGGTGTTTGATCAAATCTGATTTGGCTGAAATAATTAAAAATCCAGACCGCGACCAATTATCTTGGTGTAGAGGCTCCAAAAATACATTTTCATGGACAAACTGTGGAAAACAAAGAGTTGGGACCTCCAACACTGACTTGCAACTTAAAACAGGTGAACAAATGCTGCAGTACGTCACACACATTTGCAGGAGAAACGTGTTAAGGGTTTTCTCAGCTCCTGCTGAACGTCATAACACCTTGGAAAATATGCTTCACATATGGATTTGTGTACAGATGCAAAGTAAGCATTGCAATATGTCCTCACTATGCCCAAAATGTATGTCAAACATTTAACATTTGAATTTGCATTTCAATAAATATTTAATTGTAAATATTTAATATTTATTCATTTGGCAGACACTTTTACCCAAAGCAACTTACAGTACAATCAAGCTAAACATTTGATCAGTATAATGTGGAAGCCTGTTTCTGTCACAGAAAAAAAAACAAAAAAAAAACAATAACAATAATAAATCATACAATTTGGGCTTTTTGTTGTTGTTGTTGCAATTCTGAGCAAAAAATTAATTGTAAGATATAAAATCTACTAACACTTCAAAATAGTTGTATTTAAAATATTTGAAATATAACTTTTGTGTCTCCTGTAAGATGAAAGGAGCATCGTTCTCCAGCTTCTTCAAGGAAGATGATGGGATTAATAACCTTGACCACATAGTTGTAGGCAACTGAAACTCATTCCATATGATTAAAGAAAATCACATGTTGGCACGTTTATATGGCTCTGGTGGAGATAACTCTGAAGATGCTACCATGGAAAATCTTAGTATTGGCTCATACATTTCCTGCAGCATCATGGGAGTCTTTGATTCCTGGCTGTATTAGATCATGTGCGTATGTCTTTTGGACAGGAACTGCGTTTATGGCAGTTTTCTCCACAGGTCTGTCAAGATATTTCCAGATTCGTTTTTGCAAAGATGATCAGTCAGTCATGGATCCATGAACTCTGGATTCCTGAGCGTAAAATTTCAGTGACGATTCTGGATATAAATTCATATTTCATGGGGGAATGGAGCTGGGGAGAAATGCATTTAATCAGATTCATAATCTGCTTGGAAAATGTGTTCTGCAACACAAATGAATATATCTATATCTATCTATTTATATACTGTGTGTATATATATATATATATATATATATATATATATATATATGTGTGTGTATATATATATATATATATATATATATATATATATATATACATATGTGTGTGTGTGTGTGTGTGTGTGTGGACAGTATTTCTTTTCTTTTCAGACCATGGTGAAGTCTCATCCCTGCAGAAGGAAAAAAAAAAAATCAAAAGAGGAAGTTTCATAACTCTGACAGAGACATTTTTTCTTGCTGGCTTCCTGTCTGTCTTTAAATTATCAGAATCAGAATCAGAAAGAGCTTTATTGCCAAGTATGTTTGCACATACAAATAATTAGTTTTAGTGTCACACCTTTCAGTACTCAGAAACAACAACAATAACAGCAGCAGCAGCAGCAACAACAACAACAACAGATAATAAAAATAAGATGTGAATAATACACACAAACACACACACACACACACACACACACACACACATATATATATATATATATATATATATATATATATAAATAAATAATAATAATAATAATAATAATAATAAATTGTATGTACAGGTCTGCTATAGATATACTAGAATGTAGGGTGATAAATAAATATGAGGTTATTGCACATATTTTTATTGCACAGTGGAGAACATTTAAGTGTTCATGAGGCAGATTGCCTGGGGAAAGAAACTGTTCTTGTGCCTGACTGTCCTGGTATTCGGTGCTCTGTAGCGCCGACCAGATGGCAAAAGTTCAAAAAGGAGATGGCATGGATGTGAGGGATCCAGAGTGATTTTCTGAGCCCTTTTTCTCACTCTGGATGTATACAGTTCTTGGAGGGTGGGCAGGGGAGTACCAATAATCTTTTCAGCAGACCGAACTGTCCTCTGTAGTCTTTTGATTTCTGATTTTGTAGCTGAGCTAAACCAGACAGTTATTGAAGTACACAGGACAGACTCAATAACGGCTGAGTAGAACTGTGTGAGCAACTCCTGCGGCAGGTTGAATTTCCTCAGCTGACGAAGGAAGTACAACCTTTGTTGAGCCTTTTTAGCAATGGAGTCTATGTGAGTGTCCCACTTCAGGTCCTGAGAGATGATGGTGCCCAGGAACCTGAATGTCTCCACTGCAGCCACAGAGCTGTTCATGATGGTGAGTCGGGGGAGTGCAGGGGGTTTCTCCTGAAGTCCAGGATCATCTCCACCGTTTTGAGCGTGTTAAGCTCCAGGTTGTTAAGACTGCACCAGATAGCCAGCTCTTTATTTAATTATGAACCTGGCGGTAAAGTATTTCCACACATCATCATTGTACATCTGATTGTAATGTTGTTGGGTGTGTATTAAATATATGCTTTCAACAATTTGGAGGTAACAGCATGGAATAAAAAGTGTCATCATTTCATTGGTATTTTTAGCATATCACCTGAGCAGTAAATGCCACAACTGCAGGATAATGTCATGACAATACTGATTAGATGCTTTGATACATATACTGTATGCTTTATACTTCCTGCCTTGTCTATGTCTGTCTCCTACATCTCTGTTATGCAATTAAAATCACTAAATGGCCTAATTGCATGCTCAGTCCATCAAGTCTGTGCTTATTTAAACGACACTGTCATGCCTCTGATCCGAGGAGTTCACGAGAGCAGTGTCTGAGAGGCCTTTTGAAATGCAATCACTTGTGGAAGTGAGATTTTGAGAGTGAGTCTAAGCAAAAGTGGAAATAGTAAAGAGAGGGGGGGAGTTTGTTTGCATTCCTAATTTATGTTTGTATCCACTGTGGTATGGTGCCTGACGGCGGCCCGACTGAAGCTGTGTGAACGGGACACACCGGAACTCCCTGCATTTACTGTGAGAAATAACAACAAGATTATGGATTAAACAGGGCAGTAAACTGATTCTGACTGAAGAAAAACAAAGAGGCTTTTGGAAAATGGACCAGTTGTTATGGGAATGAAGCAGCAGTTATGTCAAAGGATGCTGGCAACCATTATGCAGGGTGAATATACTGTATTTGGTGCATCAAACTTCCCCTAGTTGTAGAATCACCCATAAAAAGATTAATATTACTACTCGGAACATGCATATTATAAACATCCTAATATCTAACATCCAAAGCTTTTTCATTTGAAATGGATGTTAGTGCACAAAACTAGACAATTTCTAATTCTTAAAACTAACACTAACACATAAATGTTTATGTATTTTCTCTTTAAAAATCACCATAAACAGATCAATATGCATATAAACACCCTAATATTTAATATCCAAAGCTTTTCCATTGAAATGGATGTTGGTGCACTGACAATTTCCCATTTTTAAAACTTGTACATCAAAGTTTTTTCCAAGTTTTTTTTTTTTTTAAGGCATTTTCTCTTTTTCTCATTTTCAGGTACAAAACAATTCCCACTAATTGTAGAATCACCCATGAGCATATCAATATTGTTCTTTATGGGAATCCAAATCAGACATGCTAGAGAAAAAGAGTATTTTTTTCCCCCCACATGGCCACATCTATGCTTCTACTGACCATTCATCCATCCTCTCTCACTCATTCTTTTTCTCTCCCTCCTGGCTGTGTATTTATAGAGTGACTTACGCTCCTGTCTCACTTTATATGGTTTGTTATCTGATGACATTCCTAGGTGTCAGAGACACAGTGGATATTCCAACTAGCTTACAGTCTTATCAGAACATCACAAGCTCCCACCACTGTCTTCCAGCACTGCATGACTGCAGCGTTTCATCATATTGTGCTAGGCCTCAACCACTTTAGAAACATTAAAATAAAGGCTATTTCTTGTGCAAAGTCTGTCCTCATTCATTCACCCTCATGTCATTCTAATCCTGTATTATTTTCTCTATTCCTGGAAGCACAGAAGGAGTGCATCATTGGGTGAAATACTCCTTTATTTCTGAGTAGGGAAATGCATTTACCACCCTAAAATCTTTTGCGGGGAGAAAGTACTATGCATTAAAAGAGGAAAACATGAACAGGCCTAACTGCTCAAGCAAACCCAAAGCAGCACAATATCTGTCAAGCCGAGGAGGTCAAAGGTCAAGAGAGGTGTGATCAGAGCAAACAGCAAATAAAATTGATTTACGGCACCTTTTCAGAGTGTACTCAACTATATAAAACTGTCCAAACTTGAGTTACCACCCCTGTGCAATGAACACCCACAAACATCAACAAATACACATTTTCTCACTGTTCTCCCTTCTATGGTCCTCCCTGAGCTCAGGAGACAAGGGAAAATTCTTGCAAATTTTTATGAGCAGCAGGCTGGAAAACTGACTTTCCATTACATATATATATATATATATATATATATATATATATATATATATATATATATATATGTTCTCATGAAGTTTGGTCATGTATTCCTATTCACATAACTTTTTTGAGCTAGTACTATTTACTTAATTGTCAATAATCAATTTCTGACTTTACTAATTAAAGATATGCATTAGGTGTTTTGTTATAATAAAAAGTGCTTTTATTCATTAACTCACCCAAATTTTATCCTAAATGCGAATGACTTTTGTTCTACTACTGTACTGCTGCAAAAGCACCATAAAACACTCACACTCATACTCACACACACACACACACACACACACAGTGAAGAATGAATAAATGCATAAACATTTTTAAGTTCTTTATTCATCATCAAGACTCCTGAAAAAAAACACGGTTCTCATAAAAATATTAATTCACACAACTGTTTTCAACATTGATAATAATAATACATTTTTACTTGTGCACCAAATCAGCATATAATAATGACTTCTGAAGAATCTTGTAATACTGAAGACTGAAGTAATGGCTGATGAAAATTCACAGAAATAAAACATTTTAAAATATTCTAAAATAGGAAACAGTTAACGTTATATTATTTAACAAATATTAGAGCCTTGGTCAGCATAAGATATTGGCATTTAGTATTTTCAATTATATGAATTAACAGTATCGAAAGGTATCAGAATCGTTAAATTCCCATGCCTAACAAGCAAGTAAGAATGTTTGTGTGGTGTGTGTGAATCCGTTCAGCTGTGCCATGCTCCAGAGTCTTGTGTAAGAGCGCTTTTCGCTGTGCTGAGGGGGCAGTGCTCAGGGAGTGCAGAGCTTATGTTATCTGACTGATGCTGCGTCGAGACCCTCAGATAACAATGCAGCCACACTCTTCCCTCCCATCAACAAGCCCTGTCTGAATCCAATTAACCATAGGGCACCAGGGTGATGGGGCATGGAGGGAGCCAGCACACAAACACACATACAGAAAAGCATTCAAACAAGGGATGGCCATTTCAGATATTTTGCTTACTTGAGTACTCACCAAATAAATCGTTTGAGTATTTAAGTACTCTTGAGGTTTTTTTATTTTATTTTTTTTTAAATATTGTTGTGAGACTAATGTATAAATATTTGCACTCTGCTTGACTTTGGTAAACGATGCTATAAAAAGTTAAATAAATAAAGAAATAACTGTATTACCTTTTCAAGTACTCTGCGAGTAATCACATCTCACTATTTTTTAAATTTTGTTGTAAGACTATGTTTGCAAACACAAATCATACTTTCTAACCAGGCTAATGAGCAAATCTTTGCACTCTGCTTGACTTTGGTAAACCATGTTGTAAAAAATAATAATAAATAAATGCCTTACCTGTTCAAGTACTTTTTGTGAGTAATCGCATCTCGCCATTTTTAATGTATTGTTCTGAGACTAAGTTTGCAAACACAGGCTAATGTGCAAATCTTTGCACTTTTGATTTTGGTAAACCATGCTGTAAAAAATAAATAAAATAAATAAACAATAATCATCTTACCTATTCAAGTACTCTTTGCAAATAATCGCATCTTGCTGTTTTTTTTATTATTGTTATTATTTTTTTTTTTTTTTGCGAGACTGTTTCGGAAAATACATACTCTCTAACCAAGCTAATGTGCAAATCTTTGCACATTTTTCTTTATTTTGGTAAACCATGCTGATGCCTGCTACAGGTCTCAAAAAAGTTGGCACGGGGGCAACAAAGGGCTGAAAAAGCAAGAAATTTTGAAAAGATTCAGCTGGGAGAACATCTAGCAACTAATTAAGTTAATTGACATCAGGTCTGTAACATGATTAGCTATAAAAGGGATGTTTTAGAGAGGCAGAGTCTCTCAGAAGTAAAGATGGGGAGAGGCTCTCCAATCTGTGAAAGAGTATGTAAAAAGAATACTTTAAAAACAATGTTCCTCAACGTCAAATTGCAAAGGCTTTGCAAATCTCATCATCTACAGTGCATAACATCATCAGAGAAACTGGAGAAATCTCTGTGCGTAAGGGACAAGGCCGAAGACCTTTGTTGGATGCCTGTGGTCTTTAGGCCCTCAGATGACACTGCATCACTCATCGGCATGATTCTGTCATTGACATTACTAAATGGGCCCAGGAATATTTCCAGAAACCACTGTCGGTAAACACAATCCACCGTGCCATCTGCAGATGCCAAGCTCATGCAAAAAGGAAGCCATATGTGAACATGGTCCAGAAGCGCCGTTGTGTCCTGTGGGCCAAAGCTCATTTAAAATGGACTGTTTCAAAGTGGAAAAGTGTTCTATGGTCAGACAAGTCCAAATTTGACATTCTTGTTGGAAATCACGGACGCCGTGTCCTCCGAGCTAAAGAGGAGGGAGACCTTGTTATGGTATGGGGGTGCATAAGTGCATACGGTATGGGCAGCTTGCATGTTTTGGAAGGCACTATGAATGCTGAAAGGTATATAAAGGTTTTAAAGCAACATATGCTCCCCTCCAGACAACGTCTATTTCAGCAGGACAATTCAAAACCACATACTGCAGCTATTACAACAGCATGGCTTCGTAGTAGAAGAGTCCGGGTGCTGAATTGGCCTGCCTGCAGTCCAGATCTTTCACCTATAGCGAACATTTGGCACATCATTAAATGAAAAATACGTCAAAGACAACCACAAACTCTTCAGCAGCTGGAAACCTATATCAGGCAAGAATGGGCCCAAATTCCAAGACCAAAACTCCAGAAGCTCATAACCTCAATGCCCAGACGTCTTCATACTGTTTTGAAAAGAACAGGAGATGCTACATCATGGTAAGCATGCCCCCGTCCCAACTATTTTGAGACCTGTAGCAGGCATCAAATTTGAAATGAGCTCATTTTCTTCATAAAATTGTAAAATTTCTCAGTTTAAACATTTGTTATGTTATCTATGTTCTATTGTGAATAAAATATTGGCTCATGTGATTTGAAAGTCTTTTAGTTTTCATTTTATTCAAATTTAAAAAACGTCCCAACATTTCCGGAATTCGGGTTGTAATAGTCTTACCTATTCAAATACTCTTTATGAGTAATCACAGCTTGTTGTTTTTTTTTTTTTTTAATATTGTTGTGAGAATATAACACATAATACTTTCTAAACAGGCTAATGTGCAAATCCTTGCACTCATTTTGACTTTGGTAAAGCATGATGTAAAAAAAAAAAAACTCATAAATAAATAAATGAATAATCATCTTACCTTCTCAAGTACTCTTTGTGAGTAATCGCATTTTGCTGTATTTTTTTTTTTTGTATTATTTATATTGTTGTGAGACTTTGTTTGTTGCAAACACATATTATGCTATCTACACAGGATAATGTGAAAATCCTTGCACTCTTCTCAGCTTTGGTAAACCATGCTGTAAAAAAAATGCATCCACCAGTCTGGCTCTATGAGCCATGAGATCTCCCACTGACAAGAATGCATGTGCACTGATGCATGGCGCCCTCTGTTAGCTTAATGGTTTGTTTTACTCTCAGGTTCACTGACCTCAGCCTGTGAACATATGAGTATACAGAGCTAAGATGCCTCTCATGCCTGGAGTCCCCCCACACTCTCTCTCTTTTACTGGTGTCTTAGCGTATTTCCTCATCCGACATGTTTCCATTGTGCTAGATCTTATCTTTACCGACAATCGGACACCAGAAGTTGTGGCGTCTGGTTTGCATGTTCTTTCTACGTATACTTCTCACAACCCAACGTCCGCAAAACAGAGCGATCAGCCATGGGTTTAAATCTGCATGGTTAATAAATTCTCCCTCTCAGTAATTCATTCTCTGACTTGCCACAAGGGAAGTGAAATTAAGCAGATGCAAGTAGTTTTTCATGGTTAGAGAGCTACTGATTCTGACACCACTCTGCTCTGGAGTGAGTGCTATATCTGGATGAGCCCTTGTCAGCTATGCAGGGCAAAATTCTTTAAAATACCAAGCAAGAAACATCCCCTCATAACAATTCAAGCAGATTTGATTAAACTCATCAAAGGAACTGAATTAGAACCACATCAGAACATTTTCTGCTTTCATCTTACATGTAGCAAAAGGTAATACAAATGTTTTTTTGGACACAGATTGATTGATTGATTGATTGATTGATTGATTGATTGATTGATTGGATATGTAGAATAATCATTTCATGGTTTCCATTTTGTATCATGCAAATATCATGGTATATTAATATGCCAATAACTGAGTACCATATCAGATGGTAAACCTGCAATTTATTTATTTAGTTAATAAATAAATATTAATATTGTTGTTTCTATTGAAAATATCTGAATCTTAAAACAAAATAAAGTTACTTAAGACACAATATTGCCTGAGAATTTAAGACTCAAATGGTTGGAGGTAGTAATTTTTATGCTTTGTTTTGTTTTGTGAAAAAAAAAAATAACCCAATATTTCTGCTCAGCAAGAATGCATTAAATTGATCATATGTGACTTTTACATTCTCACAAAATAATTTCTCTTCCTGAAAAAAGTATCAAAGTTTCCACAAAAATATTAAGTAGCACAAGTGTTTTCAACATTGACAATAATAAGAAATGTTTCATGAGCACCAGATATATTAGCATATTGAAATGATTTCTGAAGGATCATGTGACACTGAATACTGGAGCAATAATGCTGAAAATTCAGCTTTCAAATTACTGATGCAAACTTTTGGACTGTAGTGTATATACTTAAAAATTGCCCTTCTCCACAGCTCTTAAATCTTATTTGTGTGATTTGATTATATGCATATTTAAATTTGACATATTATGATCAGTCTCAAGACAAAATATAAATTATGATCATCATCACTGGGATGATATGTTTTAATACTCCATACTGTATCTGAATATAAGTGAAAATGTGAATGAGATTTGAGATCTGCAGCAAAGGAGAAAATGTAAATAATGGGTTCATTTTCAGTCTTTTTCTCACACAAAGCTTTCATATAGCTTCAGGTAAGTAAATAATGACAGAATTTTCATTTTTGGGTGAACTCTCCCTTCAAGCACACACCTGCCTGTTTCAACTTTCATTAAATGGAGCTCAAAATATAACATCTGTACTAATAAAGATGTTTCGTGTATGGCGCGGTGTGGTTCTGTACCCAAATTAAAAGAGGAGATTTCTGGAGCTCTGTCCCACTGATCCACACTTGTGTCCCCATGGGGGAAAGGTGATCCCGGGGATTAGGCTGGTGTTGGTTCAGGCTGGTCCGGGAGAGACAGACAGGGGCTGTCACCCTGCCAGAGCCTCGAGTCATTCAGAGGTGAATGCTGCTGGAAAAGAGGATGAGGAGGAGAAGAGGACAGACGCAAGAGGAGGTGAGGGTCATAGAGGTCACAGCAGGGAATTATGGGTGATGAGTCACAGAGAGACCAGATTAATGTGGTCATTAATTCCAGATGGAAATAGGATAGGACGCTGAGAGTGACTGCGAGGAGAAAGAATAAAATGTTATCACTTTGCACAGTTTGTTAGATTAAGTGGGTGACACGTTACCCCACTCTACCTCTAAATAGAAGATATAGCTCATGTTTAGGTTTAGCATTCGCCATAAATATACACTGCCCGACACGCATATACAGTTTTTTTTTCTCCACATTTTATAAAAATAGTAAAGTCACTGAAACTTATAAATAAATACTGGAAGTAAGGGAGTTATCAAATTTAAATTAAGTTAAAGATGAAATTGAATGTAAATAAACAAAATAAAATAAAATAAAATATTTAAGTATGTATGGTAGACAGCTTTTCTTACACTTCAACTCATCTATTCAAAGTTTAGTTTTGTAAATCAATTTATAGGCACAATTTACTGTATTGCCTGTCTACAAATCTAATTTCAAATTATACTTAAAAAAATCTACATAAAATGTGTTAAATCTTTTATTTACATTTTATTTAAAATTAAATAAATAAACAAACAAACAAAGAACAATATTGAAGGTGTGCCGATGTATGCAATGTTTTAAAAAAACAAGTATTGGTAATTTCCTGCCAGTACATTATCCATTAATTTTACAGAAAGGTTCATAAACCCTGCAACACAACGCAATGAAGATCAAAATTCAAAACACAGGTAAAAAAAAATTTAAATAAAAAAATAAAAAATTTATATTGGTACAGTATGTGGTGCTCTATTTTCACAGATTTACAGTGTGTCTTGTCTGCTTTTTTTTAACACTAATTTATATATTTAAAACATGTTTACACTTTTCAAACAATGTCAAATTTTAAATTAAAAAACAAAAAACAAAAAAAAAAACAGGCGCAATTTGTCTACAAATCTAATTTCAAGCATATATGAAAAGATCAAAAGTTTTTAAAATCATTTAAAAGAAACTGATTCAGTGTGTCCAAACCTTTGACTGGTAGTGTAAATATAGATCAATATTTGATGATGTTGGCCCTTTGTCAGGTGCAAGGCCTATTTTGTTTCAGAAAAGGGCCCCTGTGACCCTACCAAAGGGGAACAGAAGCCATCAGCACTTCTCTGCACTAACAAAGAGCTCCCTTTGCCAAGCCAAATAGGTGTGTGTGGTCGATGTGGTATTACCTCATGCAGAGTCACTTATCTGTCTTCTTCATGATGACCTTGTGCTGACCTACAGAAGTATCTTTTTCACCTGTCTGCACATGAACCATTGCCATTGGCTATAGTTGCTTTGATTCACACTGGCTCCTCTGGTCGGCTGTAGAGCATCCTACAACAAGAGAACCCGTTAGTACAGCAATATTTAGAGACAGACCTGTTTATAACAACAATGCTGGAAAATGTTCTTGACCCTCCGACTCCCTCCTGTGGCCATGTCAGGGTGAGAAATGACTGCCTCATCAGAAAACTTTTTTTTTTTTTTTCAAATACATTTATAAATTGAAATTTTAGGTTGCACTTTATTTTAAGGTGTCCTTGTTACAGTGTAAATATAAATTTAAGTACATAAGTAATATTAATTAAATAATGTATGGTTAGGGTTGGTGTAAGGATTAGGGATTAGTTTAGTCTTACTTGCATGTAATTATGCATAATTTATTGTTACTATAATAGTAAGTACATGTAACATATGTAACAAGGACACCTTAAAATAAAGTGATACCGAAATTTATTCATGTTACTAAGAACAAATAGGGCAAATAAGAATAAGAAAATATGGATGTGGCTTAATTTTGCTTGTTATTAAAGTTTATTATACACACATATTATTCTTTCTTTTTTTTTATTCAGTTAAATTTATCTCAGGTCATCAAATCATAATACTTTTTCCAAGTAGTCAGACTTACAATTTTCACTTGGTTATTTATTTTATTGTTTTTCCCTACTGTGAAAAAAAGGCATATAAACAACTTTCACTCAGAAATAGCTAGTAAATGTGACATTTAATTACAAAAAAATAGAAAGTAATACACTGAATTAAACATGAAATTTTGAAGTACAAAAACTGAAATCTGAAATAGTATTTTCTTAAACACATTCCAACTTTTTTTATTTTATTTATTTATTTTACAAATTTGAACTGTAAATGTTGAATTATTAGAATTACTTTATTTGTTTATTATTATTATTTATTTATTTTTTACATTACAGTGTAGGACCTTTTGAGAACCATGGCTCTAAATTATAACACTAGAGGTGCAGAAATAACACACTTCTTTAATTAGAATTTTTTAAAAATGTTGTGCTCAGATAACAGTGACTTCTGTCTAGGAAGAACAGCAAACCTGAGCTCATTTATGCAAGTCTATACCTACAGCAAGTCTTGAGAAGCAACAGTATTTTATAGAAAAAAGGCCACAGGTCACAGTTGCAGAGGTACGTTGTGAGAAACCGTCCTGGAAAGAGAATCTGGCTGGAGAATTGGTCAGCGCAGGAGGTCACCCTCAAGGTTTACTGACATACAGAGGCTGAGCGATTGATGTTGATCGGGCCACAGAGCAGGTTGACACCGCTCTCATCTCGAACAAGAGCCACTGTAACCAGAGTGCTGAGAAACACACGGCCACAAAGACTTGGGGAGTAGTTTGACTAGTGCACTCAAAACAAGAAAGAAAGAAAAAGAGATGTTCTAGGCATGCTTGGATCTTCAAAGGGTGCAGGTGATAGAGTCATTGTGCTCCCTGACATCTCACATTACCCTTTTAGCTCCCAGAGGGGGGCAGAACATCAAAGAGGAGGCTTAAAAAGCCTGTCATTGCTCACCTCCACATACCTGCAGTCCGTGGTCTCGCTCCCGTCCGCTCGGGCCAATAGCTGCAACTCAGAGGAAGAGCTCTTAACTGTACTCTGTCAAATCAAACAATGGGGCTCTTCCAAAGGGCTCACCCCTCAGCTGAGTGACTGGCATGTATAAGGATATGATGGGATCATTTCATTTGGCTGTGACAAATAGATACAGATGCTTCGAGAAAAAGTGCAGAGAAGTGGAGCTTCAGAGCAGTAATACATCTTCTGGCACACAAACAACTTTATCATTTAGCATAAGAGCATCATATATAGCAATACAATTGCAATACACTAGCAGTCAAAAAAAAAAAAAAAAAAAAATTAAAAAAAAAAAAAAAAAAAAATATATATATATATATATATATATATACACACATACATACATACACATACATATATAATATACAGGTGAATCTCAATAAATTAGAATGTCGTGGAAAAGTTCATTTATTTCAGTAATTCAACTCAAATTGTGAAACTTGTGTATTAAATAAATTGAACAGACTGAAGTAGTTTAAGTCTTTGGTTCTTTTAATTGTGATGATTTTGGCTCACATTTAACAAAAACCCACCAATTCACTATCTCAACAAATTAGAATACTTCATAAGACCAATAAAAAAAAACATTTTTAGTGAATTGTTGGCCTTCTGGAAAGTATGTTCATTTACTGTATATGTACTCAATACTTGGTAGGGGCTCCTTTTGCTTTAATTACTGCCTCAATTCGGCGTGGCATGGAGGCGATCAGTTTGTGGCACTGCTGAGGTGGTATGGAAGCCCAGGTTTCTTTGACAGTGGCCTTCAGCTCATCTGCATTTTTTGGTCTCTTGTTTCTCATTTTCCTCTTGACAATACCCCATAGATTCTCTATGGGGTTCAGGTCTGGTGAGTTTGCTGGCCAGTCAAGCACACCAACACCATGGTCATTTAACCAACTTTTGGTGCTTTTGGCAGTGTGGGCAGGTGCCAAATCCTGCTGGAAAATGAAATCAGCATCTTTAAAAAGCTGGTCAGCAGAAGGAAGCATGAAGTGCTCCAAAATTTCTTGATAAACGGGTGCAGTGACTTTATTTTTCAAAAAACACAATGGACCAACACCAGCAAATGACATTGCACCCCAAATCATCACAGACTGTGGAAACAAAATTTAAGTCTACAACTGCAATGTTCTTGTGCAGCATCAAGATTCCTGTGAAGCCTATTTCTGTTGTGTCTAACTTAATTTCTGAAGAAACTAAATCTCAATGAAAACACAATGAAACCCACAATCACTTTCATATTGAACAGACATTGTCATTAAAAATGTCAGATTTCATACCTTTCATATGTTTTATGGACTATAGTATAATGTCCAAAAGAATAATTGCCACTTTTCTTTATACTCAGGCCAGTAAGCCAAAGCTCGTCCAGCACTCTGAAGTTCAGACCAGAGCTCAGAGATCTCAGCTAACAAGCAGAACATCTGTCAATGCACATTTGGAGCTGGAAAAAAAGACCAAGAAGTCGAAGGTGAAATAATGCTTGGAGATGAGTTTCAGTTTAGTGCAGGTGATTAAAGTTTTCAATTCTGACTCATTGACATTGATAAATAATCATATTTTTGCAAGCTTTAATGGTCTCATGCTTACACGTCATCTGAAGTAGGTGCTGAAAATGATGCAGAGTTTCTGCCATGTTTTCAAACTCCTGACATCATTCAGCATTCAACACCCTGCATGCGTTTGATCCTTAGATAGTGTGTGACCGCATTCTTGACCTGTTCAGTATAATGCATAATGTACAGGGTTTTCAACACCCCTAATCATACTGTACAGTGCAATGTTTGCAGATTCAGTCATGTGTTCTAGCATTACGTAGTGCTGGGTATTTGCAATTCTGCTGCATTCAAGGTTAATTCATTCGTTCATATTTCAGTCTTGTTAACGGCATCAAGGGAAGAGTATCTTAGTAACCAAACAGCACCTGCTTCTTATTACAGGGTAATCATATTTTCCTGTCCATATCAGCCACTCTGTTGTTCTTTGGACATTAAATATTGCTGATAACTTTTGGAAACACCAACTCTTTTTTCTTTTTATATGCTTTTTTTTTTTTCTTTTCTTTTTTTTACAAGAACATGCTTACTAGGGCTGAGAATGTTCGGTTCTGTTAATGGTTCTTGTATGCGCAATCTTCTTCGAGAATACCAAAACACTCTGACAGAATTTCTGGAAAAAATATACATGAATATACATCAGTATAGTCTGATTTCAGAATAATGACCCTTATGAACCGATTCTTTTAAGTGAATCAAAAGCATAGGCTACTGCGCAACCATTGTAGTCAGATTCCCAAACGAATGACTCTAATGAATTCATTAGTTCATTTTAGTGAATCAAACACATACAGAGAGTAAAATATTACTGATAAATCCTGTGTCGATGAGATTGACGTATAATGATCCGATAATCATTTTCTCTGATAATATTTCAGCAATCAAGTCATGTGTTTTCTATCAGCTGTTTAGAATCAGAATTTACAATGTCAGATTGGCGAATCGCTCTTTTGATCTAATCAGTTGAGAGGGTTTGCAAAAAGGTCTGAAATGGTTCGCAATTCAGTTCGGACAGTAGTTCACACCGAATTAATTACAGAATATTTCACAAGACAGAAAACACAAAGACCACAGAATGAGGTAGATATTTTTGCGTGCACAGCTTGTAAACAGCTCTGTGTGGCAGGTAAACACAATTTGTAACTTGGAAATTGTAATTTCCCTTATGAAAATTAACCATGGTTTTATTATAGTATAATTGTAGTAAACATGATTTTTTGGCATATTGACTACCATTTGTATAACCACAGTTTTACTACAAATACCATGGTTAAACTATGCTTAGTGTTGCAAAACCATGGTTAATTTGTGGTTACCATGGTTTAACTATAGTAACCATGGTTTTTTGGTTTTATTTGTAGTAAAACCATGGTTAATTTTTGTAAGGGTTATATCATATCAAAATATGGGCACTTTTTTGAAGGCCTGTGCCTAAGTGCTGATGAAGGGCTAGAAATGAGTAACATATTACTGTAGATACAAATGAACAATGTAACGTTATTAGTTACTTTAACTAGAAGTAATGAAATAACGTAACATGTTTGCTCCTCACTGTAGTATAGTCTGGTGTGGGGAATAGCAGGCTATAACCTGTTGTGTAAATATCAGCGCTGTTCCAAGTGTGGCGGGCAAAGCTCTAGATCTTTACAGCTGCATCTGGGGAAGTATGATGAGGTGCTAAGTGTGTCATAAAGGCAGATCAACACTCTCTAAATCAGGTGAAGGCTCTTTCATTCCTTAGCTTTCAAAAACCTTGAGCTAACTGCGGCTTAAATAATTATACCGTGTGCACTGATGTTTAACTGCATCGTCAGAGGTGCTGATAAAAATGATTTGCCATTATTCGCTTGGTGAATTTCTTCTTTCTTCATAAGCCAAGGAAACTGTTGAAAGAGCGAGCTACTGCGATTTACAGGTACGACTAATGGTTTTACTGCTCCAAGCAATGCTTCACAACTACTGATTATTTTCCACCCTTGACTGGTGATTTTTTTAAAGAAATTTGATGAAAATTAAAATGAAAGTATAATGTAAAAATGATTATTTTATGAAGTTTTACATTTAAAATTTAAATTTACATTTAAATTTTACATTTAATATAATGCATTATTTGCTTATATGTGACCCTGGACCACAAAACCAGTCATAAGGGTAAATTTATTTGACAGCTATTTGAAAATCTTGAATCTGAGGGTGCAAAAAAAAAAAAAAAAAAAAAAAAAAAAAATCCAAATATTGAGAAAATTGCCTTTAAAGTCCTTAGCAATGCATATTACTAATAAAAAAAAAAAATTAAGTTTCGATATATTTACAGCAGGACATTTACAAAATATCTTCATGGAACACGATCTTTACTTAATATCCTACTGATTTTTGGCATAAAAGAAAAATCAATAATTTTGACTCATACATTGTATTGTTGGCTATTGCTAAAAATACACCCGTGCAACTTATGACTGGTTTTGTGGTCCAGGGTGACATATTGATTCTTTGTAATTATTTGTGAAATTTACTAGCAATATGAGTGAAAAATTTTCTATACTAATTTTTTTTCCAGTGTATTCTCTATATGTTTACTCACATGCCAAAAAAACAACACATTAAAATGCTATATATTATGTTATATTTTCATACCTGAAGGTTGTATGAAGAAGGGGGATCAACTAATAATACTCTTGACTTCTCTTTAAATTCTTCCACAAAAATTCTGTAAAAAGAACAATTTAAACAACTTTACAGCTCAAATAATATAAAGTTTGACAAAAACAAAAGGTTTTATGAAATGAGAAAAATCATATTTCAGCCTTTAAACCATTTTTTTTTAAGAAAAGAGATTAGTCAAAATCATAAATAATTATAGATTTTATAGGCAATAATGATCTGAACACAGCATACGGGCTGGATGAAAATGCAAATTCATATATGAAGTGCCATATGGCAAATGCTGCATAACAGTTCTTCACAAACGTGTTTTGGGTGAAAAGTTCCTGTAAACTTATTCACCAAACCTGTAATAATTCGCCCTCTGTTCATCGTAATTCTACAAGGTGGAACTTTGAAAGCATTTAAGACCTGTGGATTTAGTATACTAAGGGTGTAAAAATCCCTATAAAATAATTGTTTAGAAAATGGAAAATTGGACCTGTTGGACCTTTTTCTCCACAGATGAGGAAATAAAGTGCATTACAGGAAGCCAAATTCAATAAAGCCGAGGTTCAATAACTTTCAAAAGGAAACAGAATGGAAAAGCCTATGATGTTGTCCCCCAATGGCATAACTCTGCATGAGTGTGAACAGCACACCCAGAGAAATTAGGTTCGTCTTTCCATCACTATGGTGCTAGCAACCAAGAAACATACACCTTGCCAAGTTTAGCCACATGCTATACTTTTATTGCATTTTGATTTCATTTTTTAAATGTTCTTGATTCATTTATTTTCCTCCTGTTTTCCTGGAGACAATAAAAATATGACTTCTGACATGTTTTAGCCTACCTATGAAAGTCTGGCATGGATTTTCAACGTAGTCTCAGACTTCTGAAACCCATTGTGTGTATACAAGTCTCTCTTCTTGTGGATATGACACATGGAAAAACTTAAGATAAAATGCACATTGATTAATGGTTTCTTGATGGTCTAAAGGCTGTATCATGTATATTTCTATGACCATAATCAAAATAAACTTTTGATCTCAGGCCTACAAACATCACGGTCTAGAAATATTGGTAACAAACATGGAAATCGCACATCAAACCCATAACCGCATTCTGCCCGCATTCACAAACCCTCTAAATACAGAACATGCTGTGCTATTTATTGTATCATAAAACAACTGAATGTTATCATATATTCATTCATGCAACCAGTTCCATATCTGGCATTAATCCACATGCAAAAACCACTAATCATTTCCAAATCAAATAACCCCCATGAGAGAAACAGATCTGAGTGTAATTTTGTCTTACTGAACAACTTGATTCTTGAGCTTCGGTGACCAAGCTGACCATTTGCAGCTGTAGAGCAGGAATAATAATAATAATAATAATAATAATAATAAAAAAGCATCATGGCAACATTGTTTAGCTACAGTGAAACTAAAACAAGCACAATTAAAATGTGCAATTGTCAACCTTTACCATTGCATTCATCAAAAGTAGGATGGTAAGCAGGGCACATCCATTTTTCTTTCATCCTCAGATATAATATCATTATTAAAATCGCAATATATTACTTAAAGGAATAGTTCACCCAAAAATGAAAATTTTGTCATCATTTACTCACCCTTATGTCATTCCAAATCTGTGTAAGTTTCTTTCTTATGTTGAGCACAAAAGAAGATATATGTATGTTAAGCTATTATGTAAATATATGTAAATTAAGCTCATTCTTATCCATAGATAGATAGATAGATAGATGTGTACAGGTGTTGAACAAATACTGCATTTTCGAGTTTGTTCACATCCACACAACGTATAGAATACACTTAAGCAACTTCTAGAAAAGCACACCGATTTACACATTACCTAAGATGCATTAGGACTCTTCTTTTACTGATGTTCTTCAGATCTAAAACACATCTGGTCTTGTGTGCCCAGCACAACACAGGGTTCACAGAGAACAGGATCTTTCCTGACTGGGGTTTTCAGAGGCCTGGGTGCTCTGGGCTGAGACCTGTTTAGCTCTTTCACCTGTGGGCCATAGACAGGTGTGATGCTGCCTCAGTCAAGGTGAGCCTCCAGGGGTCATGTTTACCTGCGCAAATTTGTCATGCCTCGATAGGGGTGATGGTCTTTGAGGAATCATGGGGGAGAAATCAAGAATTCAGCCTCTTGCGTATTTCCTGGCCTCGGTTAACGTAGACCCATATGTACAGTACATTCCACGGTGCAAGTCAGACGTGAGAGCCTGGTGTTGGCAGCTCGACACCCCCAATTACACACCCTCACGCTGCAATCACATCCTCCCTGTGTGCACTTAAGCACATCACAGAAATTCAAACCCAATGACCCAGAGAAAAAAAAAAAAACTGAATTCTTAGCATATATTGTTATCCTAAACAGAACGTTAATTTGATATTTTTTCAGAAAAAAAAAAAACCTAAATGATATATGTGGTGATTAATTGATCAATTACTGACTATAAATTAAACATTTAGGGGTAGACAGATTTGTATAATGTTTTTAAAAGAAGTCTCTTATGCTCACCAAGGCTGCATTTATTTGGTCAAAAATACAGATAAACAGTATTTTTGTGAAATATTATTACAGTTTAAAATAGCAGTTTTCCATTTTAATATATTTTAAAATATCATTCATTCATGTGATGCAAAGCTGGATTTTTTGCAGTCATTAGTCCAATCTGCTGTATTACATGATCCTTCAGAAATTATTCAAATTTTCTGATTTTGGTCCTCAGTTTATGAATTATTTTTAGTGCCTAATTATAAATAATTGTTCTAATTATTACAAATGTCGAATTAATTTTTGCTGCTTAATATTTTTTGTTGAAACTGTGATACATTTTTCGGTATTTTTAATGAATAAAATCTTTTAGTAACACTATAAATGTATTTTCTGTCAATTTTGATCAATTTAATGCATCTTTCCTTAAAAAATTACAAAGTTGTATTGTATGCTATGCATAGTGTATATAAATCATTTTATATTTAATTTATATGATATAATTTTAATAACAAGAAACGTATAAATCAAGATTAAGAAGAAAACTCACTGTAAATTAATATACTATATATATTTAAATTAAATTTAAAAATAATAAAAAAAACCATGCATATATAAATTTATAAATGTACATATTTAAATATGAATTTAATAATAAAAAAATATATATTATTTTTATTTTTTGGTAGAATTTTTGTGTGGTCCAACATTTAATATAATAACGAATCTTTAAAAACAGTAATGAAGAGAAATACCCAAAAGTTTCCCATATGAAACCTCTACCCTACTGTTGAAACTGATCAGACTTTTTATGTCCATTGAAATGGAAAGAGAAACAAGCAGAGGTTGGTGTCATGGTAACCACATTTGCCACTTGGCACCCACGAGTCATAAACTGTGGCGGGATGAACTCGTTAGAGGTTCCCCTCATTGAGGATAATTATGTCGGCCTATCGTTAAGCCATTTTTCCGCTAAATTCCCCCACAGATGTTTTAGGGACTTTCTACTTGATTAATAAAAGTCAGTGACACATTTTTTTCAGTGTTTGTCCATGTTTGTCAACTTCGCCTCAGAATGGGGTGAAAGGGAAGTTTATGGCATACCTCTGAAACTCTAGCACTAATAAAAAAGCAGTTTGAGCGACAGGTTGAAAACAGATTTTTGTTTTTAACATAATTAGAATGCAAGGCTTATGTAAGTTGTAGGGTCATGCCAGATCACGAGGAAACGGACGCGATAAAGGACGAGATTCGGTGACAGGCCGGTCACTGACTTCTGATTTCCACTTTTTCAAAGCATGGCGTGCGTTCTGGACTCGTCTGGGGTTTCTCAAGATGAAGTAAGTCATAATCAAAGTGGGTTTATTGCATCCCAGCTACTCCACTGAAGTGAGAAAGGTCGGCACAGTAGTGGAATGTCCAGTGGGAGGAAGTGAGATAATAATTTAAGCGGCTGGAATGAGTAGACCCTTCCTCGCGGTCAAAACAGAACAGCCCACACTGAAGTAGTAAAGATTTTTTCTGATGGAAAAAAAAAAAAAAAAAATCTTTTGGATGGCCTGATGGTGAGTCATTTTTGTGTGAACTATTCTTTTAAAACCTTCCTTACACTTCTTGTTGAACATGCTGTGTCACTATCAAATGTCGTTTTACAAAAGTAAAATGGGTTGCAAACAGCAGGTCAAGTTGACTTAAATATTACGTCTCATACAAATGGTCCAGTCATAAAAAAACTTTGCCATTTAGTCCGAGAGGGTGAGAATCACAACACAGCTTAACCAGACACAGCTGAAAATGTACAGAATCATAAAGCCAGAATAACAAACTCCTAAAACCTCGGTTTGTGAGTAAACATTCGGAAGCCACAAAATGGCTGAGTTCCACGGAGAAATTAATGAAACGCTGCAAGCTTAGACTGCTCATCTGTTGCTCTGAAGGGTTTGTTTGTGCAGGCTGGAGAAGATGAGGGGGTGACGGAGTTGAGGTGGAGCTTTTAACTCGAGTAGATCATCACAAGAAACCAACACAAATTACATAAAATAAGCACAGAACAATGCCATTCACTTTCAGTTCTGTAGGTTGATTCAGATACCACACAAAACCAAAAAGTGTTGATAATCAATGATGTAAGCACATGTAAACCATCTGAACACACAAAAGCTAAAAATGAAGAATTGTTGATTGTTATTCGGTTCCTCTTTTGACTATACATTTTTTTTGGTGTGTGTGGGTGAACGTATTTGTTTTGCTGCCATATGAAGCTAATAAAACTGTCTCAAAGCTTCTCTTAAGACTCTGCGCAGCATGGTGAGAGCGCGTGTGGTTATTGTTTTTGCTGGTTATTAGTTTTATTGGCTGTTCGTGAGCACCCCATTTAAACTGCACAGCTCATTTGAAAACAAAAGGGAAATGTTGGAAATTAGAGTCAATTTAGATATTTTTAAGCACTTGAAATTGAAAACATCTAGCCCTGGCAGAACACTCACGCTAGGATAAATAACATTAAAGCACTCATTGCACTCATTGTTTAAGACAGAAAGATGTCCCATGTGTGCTTTTTGTGTTTCAGTCATTTAATTAGGAAATAGTGGCATCTATTTAAAAATATATACAAATTGGAATACTCACATTTGTGATGCTCCTCCAATTTTATGGCATGTTTTCAGAAATCCTTGACCATGATAGTATAAATACCCATCGCCATTCAAAAGTTTGGGGTCAGTAAGATTTTCAGTGCTTATATTAAGCAAGAACATATCATATTTATCAAAAGTGACAGTAAAGACTTCTTTTAAAAAAAAATAATAATAATTTGCGGCTTATTTTGCTAAGAACTCCCTATACTAAACAAGAAGAAACCATCTGACTGACTGACATTATGTCTGAATGGAAATTTTGTTTCATGAAACAAAATCCACAAGGCCCCTTGATATTAAAAAATGCTTAAAATAGGGGTATAAGTTTACAAAACACAACCAAATAAACAAGAATGGTTATTTTTGTATTATACCCCATGCGAGTGCCTTGCATTTCTTGTTTCATAGGCTGTTTTCCGTTCTCCTAAGAGCACCAGTGGAGGTAACGGCCAACATCGTTGAAGCAACTTCCTACTGCCAGTTTTTTTCTATCCTGGAATAGTGAGGAAAGGACTTGTCTATATATTTCTTTAACATTAATAAATGGAATTCCAATATCATTCAACTAATGAATGCTGGGGCATATGATAGAATCTCATCTGACATTGAAGGAAATTTCACCCAAAAAAACGTTTTACATGTTGAGAAGATATGTTTAGAATGTTGGTAACCAAACCAGTATGGAAATCAATGGTTACCATCAACTGTTTGCTTACCAACATTCTTCAAAATATCTTCTTTTGTGTTTTGGATCACCTTGAGGGTGAGTAAATGACGAAAGAATGCTCATTTGTAGGTGAACATTCCCTTTAGCACAACTTATCCACTAATTGATATGTTAGCTTGTTAACATTTTGCAGTCTATTTTTCATTCATTTCCCTTTATGTATAAAGAAACAAATGTGAGCTCATCTTGTAATGGGAAGTGGGTTTCTGCCTGGAACAGTTGAAGTCTGCGTGGACAGTTCTGTGGCTTTTCACTTCATCAGTCCTCTACAGGGGAGAGTTTAGGAATGGAAGGAAGCTTATCTGCTTGCGGGAGATGAACAATGATCCATTTCATTTCTGCTTGCTCTAAAGATTCCCTGAATGGGAAAAGAGACAGAAAAAACAGAAATAGGAATTGTGCAAGAAAACAACATCACCATTTTATAATGTTTGGAATCCGCCTCAGGATTTAATAAAGCAAAAATTAGATCTATCCTAATAGAAATGCATGCATCTACCAATTTATGACATAACATGTTAAATCTCTGCTCAAATCCCTCTAAGATCTCTCCTTATTTTCATAGATCTTATTTATGTTAAACTAGACGGCTCTCTTTGAGGTGAGTTTAAGTCTTAGACAGATTCATTAGTCAGATGTCTACCTGACCTGGTATAAACTCTTAAGGGAGTTTAGATAGCAGGCCCAGCGCTCCATCTTTCTCTGCAAATGTCCAGTAGGCACATTACATTATACCCCTACGTATTTCTACTTTGCAAGCACTCAGAGAAACAAGTATTAAGTTAATCCCTGTCGTCAATTTATCTTAAACACATATTTGTAATGCTGCAATACATTAAATCGCATCTGTAGGGCTCGCTTTAGAGAGGGGAAAGATAAAAAGAAAAGGAGACAACTGATAAAACAAGGGTTTTTATTGAAAAAACATTGAAAATACAATAATGCTATAAAAAAGCTAATGCTAAAAAAATTAATATATAAATAAAAATATAACTTAAACCATTCTTTTCATGTTTTATTCTTTATTTCTTGGGGTGGCTTTGGCGTCCTTTCCGTTCTTCTTGGTGAGACCACTGAAGTATTTCTCTCTGAAAGAGTTGTGACCCTGGTACGGGGTGAAGCGAGGGTCAGCAAGGTCCGCCAGTCTGTCCGAATCCTGCAAGAAAGCATATTAAAGCTTAAATATTAAAGCTTAGATAAAGAACATCCAAAGTGCAGGATTAAAGCAAATCTTCAGTGGAGGGTTAAATTTTATTAGCATTTTTCTCTTTAGAAGTTTTGAACAACAGTCAATTTCAAAAGGCAAATTGGTTCAGTACTGGATTGTTTTTTTTTTTTTTTTTATTGCCAATAGCCTACATTCAAGTGGAGCTGGTTATTTTATTATTTTACATTTTCTGGAAGAAACTACGTCATATGCATTACTGGTCAAAATTCAGAACAATTAATAATGTTTTTTTTTTTAAAGAAATCTTTAATGCTCACCAAGGCTGCATTTATTTAACCAAAATACAGTAAAAACAGAAGTATTTACGTTATTTACGTCATTTATGTGATGGCAAAACTTAATTATCAGTAGACGTTACTCCAGTCTTCAGTGTCTCATGATCCTTCAGAAATCATTGTAATATGCTGATTTTATTCAGCAAAGATGTATTAAATTGATGACAGTAAAGACATTTGTAATTACAAAAGACTTCTTTTTCAAATAAATGCTGTTCATTGAATGCTCTGTTAATCAAAGAATCCTGAAAAAATGCATCGCCGTTTCCACAAAAAATATTAAACAGAAAAAAAGCAAAAACTGATAATAACTGAGCAACAAATCAGCATATGATTAGAATGATTTCTGAAGGATCATATGGCACTGAAGACTGGAGTAATGGCTACTGAACATTCAGCTTTGCCATCAAAGAAATAATTTAGATTTTAAAATAAATTAAAATGGATTTTTTTTATACTAAATTGTAATCATTTTTCACAATATTGTATTTTTGATTAAATAAATGCAGCCTTGGTGAGCATAAAAGGTTTCTTTCACAAACATTAACCAAACTTTTGACAGGTAGTGAAGGTTAGAAATGACAATGCAATGCAAAACAAGCAGCAGACAGTGTACTTTTACATTTTTATCAGTTTAAATGTACTTATTCAAATAAATTCAACAAAACCACACAAAAAACAAAGGCACACTAAAGTAAAATGGCAGAAACAGGTTTGAACGTTTGGCTGAGCACAGCACACTTTTATGTCTTCCTTTCACAAGCTCACAGTCAAGTGCCTAATGACAGACAGCAGAGTGTTAAGTTCCTCAGATTTTCCTGCTCAGAGCGGAGGCCAGGATCTTAAGCAGGACCTGCTGGAGAAGGGCAGGAGGGAAGCACACTGCGCCACAGGCTAACGAGGAGGCAGGAAGACTGTGAGCTGAAAGTGATGACTCCAGCTCTGGGCCTGCAAACCATCAACGGCACCTTCTACAACACACTCCCTTCTGCCAGTCAGCAAGGACTCAGCTCAGGTCACACGCGCCGGACCATTAGTTTACAACGCAACTTACGCAACACAGACCACACAAGCCTCAGGAACAGACCCTAGTGTCTGTGGTAGCCTAAGTGGGTTGTAATGTCAATTAGAATTACAGGATGAACAAATGAAGATGAAAAGCACTGGGAATCTCATGAAAACTGTCATGAAATGTCCAAAGTCATATTTCACTCCAAAAACAGCAAAAAAAAAAAAAAAAAAAAAAAAAAAAAGTACATTTTTGCATGAAGAAAATTACATCTATTTTGAAACTATAAAAAGATTTTTTCTTTTGCATTATTTTCATGACAATTATGCACATTTATCCTCAACTCTCAATTCTCAGTAGCCTACTGTATACTATACTGTATGAGAAATATTCTCTCGCAACTAATGCAAATATATATAGTACCAAAAGTCTGTGGTAAGTAAGTTAGGTTTTTAAAAAAATAATTCTTTTACTCAGTAAGGATGCATCAAATTGATTAAATGTCAGTAAGGACTTTTATATTTTCACAAAAAGATTCCAAATAAATGCCCTTCTTTTGAAATTTCTAATTAAAAAAAAGGAAAAATGTAAAATACATTAAAATAGAAAACAGTTCTTTAAATGTTAGTAATATTTCACAACATTATCATTTTTACTGTATTTTTGATCAAATAAATGCAACACGCATACATACACACACACACACACACCCATATATATATATATATATATATATATATATATATATATATATATATATATATATATATATATATATATATATCTGTGTATATATGTGCATATGTATGTGTCTATATATATATATATATATATATATATATATATACACACACACACAACAGAAATATATTAAATGAATTAAACTATAAATTTAAATTATAATAAACAAACAAATATATATTATAAAAAGACAGAGAAACAATAAATGCATTAAACTATACATTACAATTATAGCAAATGAATAAATCATATAAATGAAAAACTTCAAATAATGAATAAAACACAAATATAACAAATACATTAAATTATAAATTAAAATGCCCCATCGGGACAAGACCACAGGAATCAGATAAGCCCTTTACACAATCTGACATGGCTGCGGTTGGAATTGAACTGCAGGTTTCGTCTGGCCAGAGGAGAACTGGCCCCCTGACTGAGGCTGGTTTCTCCCAAGGTTTTTTTTTCTCCATTCTGTCACAGAGGGAGTTTTGGTTCCTTGCCGCTGTCGCCTCTGGCTTGCTCAGTTGGGGACACTTAATTTCTAGCGATTATTGTCGATTTTATTGCACAGATAATATTTAAACTAAACTGAGCTAGACAATGACATCTCTGAATTCAATAATGAAATGCCTTTAACTGAAAATTGACTGTTTAATCTTATTATTATACATTACTGACACTCTATCCTCCAATTTGATACTGTTAAGTGCTTTGACACAATCTGTATTGTTAAAAGCGCTATATAAATAAAGGTGACTTGACTATATACACACATACATACACATACAGTATATACACAGTATATACACACACATTTAGAAAAATATATGGATACATACAAGTACAATTTTAAAGTGCAATTGGTAACTATACACCACTTCAATATATAATTATTTTAATTTTAAGTTAGATTTTAAATATTAATCCAATAATTTAATTAAATATATATTTATCGTGTCCATCATTAACTTTAGTGCTTTACAAAAATGTAACAAATTGTCAGAAAAAGGTCACAGTGTAAAAGGTCTTGTTTTTTTTTTAATGCTATACATAATTCAATAGTTTTGGTTTGTGACCCGGACATTTCTTTGTAAGATTTACCCAAGAAGAAAACCAGATCTTTGATGTAGGTACTTCAGCAGGGGACCTGAGGACACACAGATTCTATGCGCCAAAATGCAAAATGTAAAGAGAAACAACAGAGAGAGAGAGAGAGAGAGAGAGAGAGAGAGAGAGAGAGAGAGAGAGAGAGAGAGAGAGAGAGAGAGACAAGGCAGAAACAGGGCCTCATCTTGACTCAGAGTTGTTTGACAGCTATAGACTAATGCTAGATCTGCTAAGCTCCTAAAAGTCCTGCGTTCTGTTCTAAAAATAAGCTACACTGGGTAATATTTATCCCATAATGCAACAAGACTGTTCTCAAACAAAAGCAACAGAACTCTAAAACTAATATTATAATTCATGTGAAGAGCATTGTAGAACAGTCTAACAGAGCCGATCAAGTATATTAGGATAAACATCCATAAACAATGAGCGACGGACACTATTCAGATGGGTTTTTTTTTAGCTACTGCTGGACACGAGAAGTTTTGCAGAGATCTCCACAATTTTATTGACGGATCCCATGCCAAGATCACATCAGAGCTACTTGAGCTTTGGGAAATGAGCCAGTTTTTCACAGAAGAGACTGATTTGATAGTCATTTTTTTGTCTTTGGGGATTGAAACAAGTTCAGGAGGAAGACAAGGACATGACATCTACAGATAACATATTCGTTCCAGGTTTGGAGCATAAGTCGGTGGAGACACATGCCAGTCTGGGTAAATATTCGTGAGTGTGTTTCAGGAAAGCTTTTATGGGAACAATTTGAGGTTTTGAAGTGAAGTGGTTGTCAAATCCAAAGATGGATTGTTTTCCATACAATGTGTGATTAAGTCATTAAAGCGGCGTAAAAACAGAGAGTCAATCACAGCCAGATGGCAGGATTATTTTCAGATTGGCGCCATAAAAGACGTAACCGTATAAAACATGTTCAGGACAGTTTGCATATATCAAGCTCATCTTTAGACCGAGGGGTCTCCACCCAAAAAAAAGCCTCACATACCTCAGGCTCCTTGGTCTTCTCCATAGTGATGAGTCTTCGTGACGTGTGGCTGGACAGAGTTTGTTCGCAGTTGCTGATGAGAGTCAAACAGGGGTGAAGAGGCACCATCTCCTCACAGTACCTGCAGACCACAGTACAGTTTCAGATCAGCCAGCTGCACGCTTACCAAACGAAACACCTTGATAGTGGTAGGGGATGTCACAACTATCAGCTGTTGTTGCTGAAATTGTGCCACTGATCACTTGTGTGCGTCACATGCACTGCATAGCAATGGAAAAGGGGTGATACATTAAACTGACATTTTTCATAGATTGCCTGCCAATTATTCTCTAGGCAACAAGAGGGTCACCAAAACATCAACAGAAGCAATGCATGAATGTAGCTGATCGTTAAGGACAACATTTAACGTCTTACTGTAGCGATTACTATATTTTTGCTTTCAATATGTAAAAGATGACAATGCAAAAATAGCAGGAAAGTTGTGACCACATTTGCTGGGTTAGACAAAACTTCTCACTAAATTTGACTTTTAACAAATTAATAAAATCAACATGAAGCTAGCTAAAAATATATCATGAAACATTAAGAACATCTAAATGATTTTTAATCACCGAATCAAACGTTATAATTAGACTTCATATGCTAAACAACAACCAAAGAATTTGTTTTTTTTCTAATTCAAAATTGTTGATGTAAGTGATCTAAGTGTCTCGAACCTAAAGTATGCATTACAATAATGATTCACAATAATTCCTGATTCATTTAGAAAATGATAAAAATCAATTAATAATTACCCTCACACACCTGTAGGTAATCAATAGGTGCATATAGGAACAACGACCAAAAAACAGGTCCAACTTCAAAACAAAAAAAGAATATATACCACATACTATCCACACTTGCAAATGTATCAAAATATAAATTTATTCCCTCACGTTTGGGTCAATGACCTTTATCAGGCAAAAAATTCCGACAATCCAATTTAGAAACAACACATGACCAATTTATATTTTGATACATTTGCAAGTGTGGATAGTGTGCTGGATTTATTCTTTTTTGTTTTGAGGATGAAAAAAAAAAAGAAAAAAAAAAAAAGACTTTCAGTTCAGCAAAGGAATCGGTTATGAACTTTAAATAGTTCAATGAACCATTTAAAAAAAAGAAAAAAAAAGAAAAAGAAAAGCCCTAAAAAGGCCTAAAGCTAAAAGTCCTAATACACTTCAAGCAAAAACTAAGAACGAACTACAATGATGTAGAACAAAACCAGACCAAAACAAAGTTTGTTTCAGGACTTCGAAACAGCTTGCCAAAGCAAACTTTCTGAAAAAACACCATTGGTCTGTGGTGATTACACAATCAGTATGTGCGATTCAATAATAACAAGCGAGTCTGATTCAAACTGCTTACTCACAAACAAATTCAAAACAGTCGCTGCGTCCCAATTTTTGCCTACTCTTTTTAATTGTGTTTATAGTTCTGAACTAAATCCTCCTTCAAAGCGCAATGATTTGCGGGCAATATCAGCCATTAGATCCTTCAGGATACTAATTTCAACATACTAAGATTTAGGACAAGCTAATTCTAATTTCAAATACTACTTAGAATGGATTTTATGCGGATTGAGACACAGCAAGTGTCCTGAATTCTCCTGGCTGACGCATTAAAAATAATCAGCTCATAAAAGTCCTTGTCTTCGAATTGGACTACACAGCTTTCCCTGTGTTTGTTGTTGCACTGATTTGTTGATATATCATGCTCTAAAGACTGATTTTACAAAACTTCTGAAAACATATATTTTAGCACTTTTCGCATTTGTGACCATTTTAAATCGCAATCTGAAGCCCAGCCACGACCATAAGAGCCCATCTAACCAGAACCACTGAGAACATCCGAACTATTCGTTGTTCCCAGAGGCAGTGAAGACATTTAGTAGGGACATTAACTCAGCAGGGAGTTGAGCTGGTGGGCTGTTAACATTCAAGCGCTGACAGACGCGTTCACACGCATAGACTCCCTTCATTTTTAAGACGATTACGTAAATATGGCTAGTGCCTGAAATCAATGAAAAAAATCGGTTCGAGGGCTGCTAGCTCTAGCTGAACCTCATCCACACAAAGCCAGTGATCCACAAACCACTGCGCACACGCAGTTAGCTGCGTTTCAAACAAATCATAAGTTATGTGCCCTCTTTTCAACGGACCTGACAAAGCAAAATAAGGAGGCATATGAAGCATACATATTCTCCATCGCACGGTTTACACGGAGCTACTCCTGTCACCTTGGAGAAATGTCTAACAAATGTCAGCTTTCCAGGAAGGGCCCTCTGGAGAACCCCATCCACAGAAATCACATGACAGAATCACATTTCTGAATATAGGGCAATGAGTCAGAACAGACTAGTGCATTATGGGGTACTAATGACTGACTAACATCCCATGTGGCTCACACTCATCTCTGCCTTCACTTCATGACGTCTGTGTCCCGTAAGAGAGCTTATTCTTCTATTTGCAACAATACGCAGTGGTAAGAAAACAATTAACATAAAGGTCAAAGATGTGTCAACTGAATCAAAAGACTCACTTTTTAGCGTCATGTTGACGTCTAGATCACCGCAGACATTATTCAGATATGTTTGGATATTTTTCTCTGTCATACCTCATTTGGTTTTGTTTGTAACAAGTGACTCGTTGCATCACCAGAAATTTTGATGTGTACTATGGAAGAAGTGTTTAATTTGGTCTTGGGCTCGATTGTGAACTTTCTCCTCAAGACAAAGTGGATGAGTTGGATACTGAGGGCTGTTTCCACTTCTAACTGATATAAGGGTAATCAGTGTCGAAGCCCCAGATTCCAGCAGCAGTCATCTGCTCCTTTGACACCAAAGTTTATAAACACAAGTGTTGCTATACTAACGCCGGTTCTAAAGATACGGTCATAAAGCTCCTGATGCTAGCGCCTCCTTGTGGTGATGTCCTTGACAAATACTATTGTGAAATAGTATTAAAATTTTAAATAAGTGTGTACTATTTTAATATATTTTAAAATGTAATGTATTCATGTGACGCAAAACTGAATTTTAAGTAGCCATTAACTCATTCTAATATGCTGATTTCTTATTATATTATTATTATTATGTGATACATTTTTAATTCAGTATTCTTGCTGAATAGATCGTTCAAGATCAGCATTTATTTGAAATAGAAATCTTTAGTATTTTTAAATAGCTTTTGATCAATTAATTTAATGTGTACTTGCTGAATAAAAGTTGAACTTAGTGTACAACACAGGTCTTTTACTTCCACTATCATACTAGTATTTTGTTAATATTGTGCCAGACACACTTTGAATTAGAGCTGGATATTATACAGCATTAATTAATCTGTAGGATATTATATGAATGAACACAAAAATAAAAAATAATGAGAAAAGAACTGATTTGACTGTATCGGCACATCCCTACTGGAAAGCACTTCATTCATGTATTAAATCAAGACAATGCAAGCTAAATTCATTATTGTTGGCATCAGCAATCTTGTGGGAGTGAATCCTGTAACTATATGATGGAAAATCTGTCTATAAGCGAGACGGAGATGAGGTAAAGGTATAGATCAAGCGGTGGGCCCCTCCTTTGAGTCACAGCTCTTCCCGGGCCCTGTAATCAGTGGATAGCATGATCTGTGGACACTGCTGTTTGTGGTCAGTGGGAAATACCCCACGGCTTCACACCTGCTCCTTTGCTGGGCTGACCGCAGGTCAACAAGCCTGAGCAGGTTTAACATCCACCACCTCAACAGGGGGCTTGAGCTACTGATGTGCTTTGAGCTCCGATCCACAGGCATAGGAAGGTACAAGATAGCCCCCTAGTGACTGATTCAGTACATATCCTAGAGGAATATGCTGCATCTGATAAAGTTAGTGAATGTTATCAAGCAGTCTGATTAGATGTACTTACTCTGGTCTGTAGATTGGAAGCCAATAGACGAGACATCCACCTAAAACCAAGTGGAGGGCTGCAAAATTCAAGAGGTCGGCAAAGATATCACTCAGGTGATACGCCATTGAAACAGGCACGTGACTCTCTCCAGAGCTGCATTAGGATATGAAACAAGAAAATATAATCAACTCAGAATCTCAAGAGGGATTAAAAAAAAAAAAAAAAAAAGGAGGAAAGTCTGTCATCATTTACCTGCCCTCAATTTGTTCTAATGGAGCAGAAGTGAAGAAATCGGGAAAATTTTTAAATGTGCAAAAGATTCCAATGTAGCAGAAGTGAAGAAATCGGGAAAATTTTTGAATGTGCAAAAGATTGTCTCATACACCAATCACAAATTGATCAAAGTCTTATGAACAAATCAATTCAAAATGTTGCTTTTTGTAGCATTGCAACTGCATGGAAAAGGGTGACTAATACATTATACACAACATTATCTTTTGTGTTCCATGGGGAAAAGAAAGCCGTAAGTGTTTTGAAACAACATGAGTGTGAGTAAATGATGACAGTTGTCATTTTTTGGGTAAACTGTTTCATTAAGCACAAGAATCGGTTTCCTATACTTGGATCAAGTGAACATCAAAATCTGATACAGTCTTCAAAACATTATTATTAAATATTATTATTTTCTCAGGCCTGAATAAACATTAGTAACTAGTATATAAATATATAAAGATTTTTCAGTACTAATATTTGGGTCACACTTTATTTTAAGGTCCAATTCTCACCATTAACAAACCATTAATGACTTTTGCCTCAATAAACTCCTAAATTGCTGCTTAATAATAGTTAGTAAGGTAGTTAAGTTAAGTTTAGGTATTGGGTAGGATTAGGGATGTAGAATATGGTCATGCAGAATATGTGCTTTATAAGTACTAATAAACAGCCAATATGTTAATAATGAAGGATCATGTGATACTGAAGGTTGACGTAATGGCTGCGGAAAATTCAGCTTTACCATCACAGGAATAAACTACATTTAAAAATATATAAAAAATAAAGTTTTTTTAAAATTGTAATATTATTTCTCAGTACTACTCTTTTTACTGTATAGTTGATCAAAAAATGCAGGAGAGACTTCATTTTAAAAAGCCTTTGAATGCTAGTGTAACTGTATAGTCTTGTACCATTTGTTGTGTTAGAGGTGAGGCAAAGCATTACTGGATGACTGGCTCATATCTAAAGAGTGTTTCAAGTGGATCCATTAAAAATGCAGGTGGATAAATTGATAGGCTTACAAGTACTCTGGAGGTTTGATGATATCTTTATGAGATCCCGTTCTCCTTGTGGACTCACGAATACCATATGGTGCTGCACAAGGGAAAAGAAAAACACTTGAAGCTTCAAAACAACAGTTAATAGTAACAAATAAAAAATAATGTGGCTTTAAAGGTGAAGCGTGTAATTTATGAGCCACTAAACATAATTGAACAATGTTTACAAACAGTATTCCCATGCAACTGAAAATCCAGCTTGGAACAGCTTGTTTTTAGATAGTCCAATCAGGTGTGCTATAGTATTTTAACATAAAAATAAATTGTACACCCTTCACCTTTGAAGACCTCAAGTTTTTAGGAACGTACGGTCTGTAACAATGGCATCAAACTGTGCATTTTTTCTCCAAACAAGTTTGGAAGCATCTGACACCATGACGTCCACATAGAGACTCTCACTCCCATACTGCCGCAGGTTTGCTCGGATGTTCTCATCCGGTCCTCTCCATTTCTGATTCTTCCTGCTGGCTTTTCCTGCAACAGTTTTAAATGCTCACAGGTGTGTACTCACTAGAAAAGTATGACTAAACCTACACTGTGTGGAAAAATAAATGAGTGAAGGAGAAAATGATGTAAATGCTTTAAAAACACATACCTATTCCATGGATAGTGTTATAATCGATGTCTGTTCCACATACATAAGCCCCAAAGCGTGAACATGCTACCAGAAGACTACCTGAAAATGGAGTAAGAAAATAATCATTACAGAAGTTAAGATAATACAAGTAATCTCTGCAATATATCTGACTGTAGATATATCTGCTTTAAAAGTATGGTCTATAAGGATTTTCAGGCAACCAGAGTGCGTTCAACTAAATAAGTACATCTGGCCTGCAGATCTCAGCACATGTGGTGACAACACTTATGATAAAGCCCTGGCAACATCATGGCACGCTACAAACTCACAATAAGCCACGCTTTGGGAAAGAGACTGAAAGAGAAATGCAGCCCCATGCTGTTTAAAAAGCCAGCAATCCTTCATTTGACTGATGACACTCGAAAGTGTCTTCTCAAAGTCAAAAGAAAGAGGAAAAGTGGGCCAGCTGAGATTGAAAAGTGAGAATTTCTGTGAGCCATCACAAAAAAAAAAAAAATAAATAAAAAAAATAAATAAAAAAGATATAGAGATCTGCTCCTGGTTCGTGTTAGACACAAATAAGAAACAGAAGATGATGGCACATATCTTCAATCACTCAGACAAGCTGTCAGATGTGATTTCACTCAGAACGAGAAACAAACACAAACACCTGCTTCAGTTTGGCTCAAAATGAAGCATCTAAACTGTTCTGATTAACAACGTGCCAAACGAACACATTTTGCAAGACTAAATGAATTAATTTGCAGAATAAAGATATCAGACATATGCGTGTTGGATGAAAAACTTATACACTGACTTTGCTACATGACTTTTTGTATTAAAACTGACTTTTTAATACTAGCTGTTGAAGAAACACCAATACAATGTTTCAAATTCCAATAATTATTAAATGAACAAATAAATTACTAAAAATTACTATTTCAAATAAATAGTTCTTTTAAATTTTCTCTTCATCAAAAAAAAAAAAAAATTGATAATGCATTACAAAAAAATAATTCCACAAAAAATATTAAGTAGCACAACTGTTTTCAGCACTGATAACAATAAGAAATATTTCTTGAGCACCAAATCAGCATATTAGAATGATTTCTAAAGACTGGAGTAATGGCTTTGAAAAATTCAGCTTTGCCATCATGAGAATAAATTACACTTAAACAATAGAAAACAAATTTAAATGTTTAATAATATTTACAATATTAATGTTTTTACTGTATTTTTGATCAAATAAATGCAGCCTTGGTGAGCAGAAGAGACTTCTTTCAAAAACATTTAAAAATATTATCGACCCCGAACCTTTGAACAACAGTATATATGATGGCTATTTTACAACAGCTTCAAATGTGGCTCATCCAATCAGATATTAGAGTCTGAATTTATGTCAAGAGACATGAATGGCTGCATTTAATGTGCTCGGACATTTCCTCACCTGTTCCAACAAAAGGATCGTAAACCAAATCATCAGCCTTTACTTTGGCATGATTGGCCATGATGAAGGAAAGGCCAGCGTCCATACTAGTGTTTCCAATGAAATGTCTCTTCTTCACACTGTAAGAGCGAATTAATTCTCTCTGACCATCTGCAATCTGAAGAGAAAATTCTTAATATTTAAGAATTAATACAGTAGGTTACCTTTTATTTCAAAGACATCATTCAGCTTTACTTTCTAGGGCACAAATCAAGCATTTTACAAATCCAAAAACTACAGCAGAAATGTTCTGATTCTGAACCGTTATATATATATATATGGAAAGAGCTGCTCACCCATCTCCCAAAGTATATATGGTATGGCTCCTCTGGGATGTAATTAGGATCAGAGCCATAATCCTCCAGCAAACAGAAAATATATTCTGGATCCTTTAGATTGACTGTCCCTTTAAATGGCAAGAAGTCTAGAGCCTGTGGCAAAAATGCATTTTATGTGTATGATTTTCACAGTCCATAACAGAAGACATTCAAACTTGCTGTTAAAGCTGTTGCTAAATTAACACCGATTATAGATTGTATGTCACAGAATCAGGTATTCAAAATGTACAAACATGTAAATACAGCAAAATACTTACATCAATCTTTTTGATTCTGTCATTAAACACTAATGTTTTGTTGAAAGTGTAGACATTGATCTTATAAGTTGAATTTTGTTGTAGATATGGAGCCTGTGAAGAAGTAATACAAGAGACAGTTTATTCAGAGAGACTTTCTGTAAATATTTAATTAAGAGGAGAACATGAACAAACCATGTTTTCTGCTGGATACTCCAACAACGACGTCCGAAGCTCATCTGTTGTTGCTCCATGACCCCAAAGTTCAAAAGCAGACCTTCAAATCAATATTAAACTTTACATAAATCCAGTAATTCAATAATTATTACTGTTTTTGTTTTGTTCAATTAAGGCTTTACAATAAGATCTTTCGTTTGTTAATGTCAATTAACAAACTAACAATGAGCAATATATATTTTAACAGCATTCATTAATCCTTGTTAAAAATACTTTTGTTCACTGTTTGTTCGTTTCAAGTAACAGTGCGTTAACTAATGTTGACTACTTTTGGTTTGGAAATCATAAATGCTGAAATTAACATTAAGATAAATATATGATGTAGAAATACTGTTCATTGTTGGTTCATGTTAACTAATCTAATTAACTAATTTAAACAACTGAAACCTTACTGTAAGAAGGCACCCAAGGTTTCACCCATGAAATATTCATACACTGGTCTTAAGTCAATCACTGACTATATTCAAACACATGCAGAGTCTTGATTGGTCATAGGGTCACAGAATATAATTTGCAAAGTAATATTAATGTCGCCCAGTAAATGCAATTAGAATAATATTTATAATAGTTTGTCATCTTGAGCATTTTACATGTAGTGTAAGTGTAATAAAATACTACAACCTACTTTCCACAAACCGTTCTGGACATGACACTCCGTATATCATCTTCCGATAAACCATTCAGTTGCCAAAAAGGAGACTTATGAGAAAGAGATAGAGTTGTTAATAAATAAATAACATAATTACTTGTGTCAAGCGAAAAAACAATTGGCATTACCTTTTCGCTGAATGTTTCTGATGTATCAAATGGACGGCTCCTTAGAGACAGCAATGCTTTTATTTCCTGCAAACAATAATTCAGACAGTGATATATTATGAATATCTACCAAATACAGTTCGATTTAGATTTAACAAAATAATGAACTCTATAATACTGAATTGAACTGAGTAATGAGTTCTCTAATCCAAAGTACACTCTGACAGATTAATTCTAGCATTTTAACACGAAGGTCTGAGTGAACTGAAGGTTTACAGTTTGTACCGGTAATATAAAATCCACGTTATCATGTGCAAGATGAAGTAAATATTGTCTGCACGCTCGACCACAGTGGAGAGCCATGTTTGTGTGCTACATTCAATATCATCCGATGAGAAAACTGTGCTGGTAACAACAGTTCCTATTAGACTAAGCGAAAGTCTTGTAAAAGGATTAGACGTTTGTACTTTTCAATGCCTGTTTTAACTACTGTAACACATACCCATGAGTAACAATAAATTGCCTTTGTGTGTTCGTGAAAGCCGAATGATTGTTTTTTCTTATGGTTTTATAGTCCTTTTTGAAAATGGAAAAGATTTGGTGTCACCTGATGATATCTTTTAATCTTATCTGCACGCTCATTAACTTCTTAAGAGGCTAAACTCTCCGTATCATTGGTTGATCATCTCGTTCAGTGACATGATTCTCGTGCTCTGATTGGTTGGTTCGCACGTCAATCACTCTCACCAGAGGTCAGAAAAGTATCTACTGCTCAACTTGAAATGTATCCACTTCCATCGCTGTTACAGCATGACAACCATCCTCAAGAAGCCAAACAAAGGCGGTAAGGTTTTATTATAATACACCTGACGTGTGATACATATATTTCGATGTCAAATAAATCTTTGTAAAGTTGATTATATCGTTTAACTAAGCTGTCATAGATAGTCACTAATAATCTTATAAGCTACAGTGTCCTGCATATAGTTTCATGTACAGTATAGTAGTATATGTGTATTGTATATAGTGCCGTTTCATGTAGAATTTATTGAGAATAAATTCAATTTGAATTGAACTGGAACTGAAGTTGATGAATATAGAACTGTACTTCAAATTTGAAGAAGAATTATTAAAATAACAAAATTAAAATAAGCTGCATTACGTGCAATTTTAATAATATAATAAATATAATAATTTCATTTTTCAGTATGAATATGGGATATTTCCAGAAAGAGTTAGTTTTACTGATACATGTAGTTGAATATAATAATCAGTATCTGAAATGTCACCTATAAAAATGTGAATTTAAATTATAAGCTACATTTCTCCTGGTCACCATCATTTTTCCTAGTAAGCATTATTTTCCCCAAAGTCTTCAAAATTTGAGCCAAATAACATAAACAGTGTGAAACATTAAACACACACTACAAATTATATTTATTTATTTTTGCCCAGTTTTACAATCCAGTGTTTTCTTAGTATTATTTATATGTCATTTTTACAATTTAGTTTTCATTTATTTATATTTCGGTTTTAGTTTTTATTTACAGTTGGTAATTGTAGTGCTTCAACTTATTTCATTTAGCTGACAAGGGCAACATTTCTAATTTTCATTTAGTTTCATCTAATATTTATATTTTATTTTATTTTATTATAGTTTTATTTCAATTAACAAAAATATTTTTAAAGTTTTAGTTTTAGTTAACAATAACCTGGAACATTTTTTCCTAGAATCTATCTATATGGTATAGTTTAGCTTAAGTGCGCCGGCGAGTATTGATTACAACGGGTCAGTCTTACTTGTAGACTTCATGAGGCTTTAAGTTATTTAAAGGCTGTACGACATGCAATCTTCTCACTCGCAGCCTGTGTTGTGCCAACAGTGAAGCATGCTGAAAACTAGAGCCGTCCTGTGAAGCAAAGGTCACCATGGAGACAGACGAAGCACCTGCGCAGCCTAATGACGACAGGGTGGAGACCTGCACCGTATCCGTCAAAGGTCTGACAGAGAACTGGCAGAAATGGTCCAACGACCACTGCGAGTATCAGAAACACAATCCCTTCAGCAACGGCAAGGTGATTCCCCCGCAGATCCAGCGAGGACAGGAGGGCTACGGCAGGCCCTTAGAGGGCTCCAAAACAGAGCAGAGAGGAAAAGACGCCCACTCTCACATCAGCAGAGAGGTCACAGAGCTCTGCCAGGTCATTAGGGAGATCGGAGAGAGCGGAGACGATGGCAGGGTGTCTGTGCGTTTCGGGACACTGTTTGAGAGATACGTCACCATCTCTAATAAACTAGTGGGAGTTCTGCTGCGAGCACGCAAGCAAGGGCTGGTGCACTTTGAAGGAGAGATGCTGTGGCAGGGGAGAGATGATGGATTGCTCATCATCTTGTTACAGTGATTTACAGCAGTGCTGGACACCATGTGCCTGCCTGTCCAACATTGCTTTATAGACATCCATTTTACTTGAACATGGGTTAGGGCTCAGTTGTCGGCCAAAGAAACTTATGCTAATGAGATTTAAACTGAGCGTATTGAATTTAAATGTAGCAAACTGGTTTATTCTGTTATTTTTTAAGTACCACCAAACAGAATTGGAAAAATAATGAATTCAAACAGGATTCAAAACAGTCTTGTCTGTCACTGGTCAACCAGATAGGTAGCCCTGCCCCCTCTCACCATTTGTTAAGTCAATGTTACTTTTAGGGGGCTGCTAAAAAACAGAGCAACAACGCTTACACTTTTCATGTGTTCCTGCTTAAAAACATCTTAAACCAGTCTGAAAATGGTTTGCTGGTCTTAGTTGGTCTACCAGCCTAGTTAGGCTGGTCTGTTTACTGGTTTTAGAGGTACTTCAAAGAAATAGTTGACCTAAAAATGAAAATTTGCTCAGGCCATCCAAGATGTAGAGGAGTTTGTGTCTTCACCGGAACACATTTGGAGAAATGTAGTATTACATCACTTGCTCGCTAATGAATCCGGCAGTGAATGGGTGCCGTCAGAGTGAGTTTTTCATAAGACGTTAATTGATGGACTGGAGTCGTGTTGATCGCTCGTGAATTATTGTGATGTTTGCAGAGGATGCACTGGTGAGCAAGTGATGTAATTCTAATGGCCTGAGGGTGAGTAAACTTTCATTTTTGGGTGAATTATTCCTTTAAGCAGGGTTTTTTTTTTTTTTTCCAGCAGGGCAACCTACAGATGACTTAATTCTGATGATATCTCTGCACAATGATTTATCCTCAGAAATTACACTCATTCACCTTTAAGTGAACAATAACAGTGCAACACTGTGGTCTTGACAAGCCATATTCTCAAACCATAATCACATTAATATGCCATCACTTTGATGCACAGTGTTAAGGCACACAATGTTTTCCTAAACCTTTCAAAATGGATTTTTTAATTTTTTTGTAATTGAGTAATTTTCTCTTATAATGAATCACTTACAAGAAAATTACAAGTATTGACTAGAAAATACATGTAAACTGTTCTGTATTGAGTTACTTTGAACTTATTCTAAATATAATTAATATAAAAATATATTTATAGTGATGATAATGTGATAGTTTTGGAAACACAAAAACTATTAAAAAGCAGATAACACGTATGCAGGTTATTATTTATTTTGCTTATACATATCATACAACCTTACACCACTCAATAATTAAATACATCTGAGGAAATATAGTACAATCTATGTCATGGCATAAACAGAGTTAAAACTTTCACTTAGTGTCATATGAAGGAAGAAAAACATAACTGCTCTTGCATCATTGTTGCAGTACAGAATAACAAAAACACTGCCATGTATTCTGATGGAAAAATCATTCAGCTAGTGTGAGGTTAAAGGTCAAAGCTAATTATTGAGATTAATTACCATTTTTAGCTCATTCATATTTAAAAAGTCTTTGTCACAGCTCTGTATCCTTAAAAATCATATTACTTTAGTAAAACTGGAAGAATCCCAAATGTTCTCCATAAAAGATTAATGATTCTGTCAAATTTATAAATGTCATTACTATTCTGCATGCTCCCCCACCCGCCCGCCCGCCCGCCCGCCCGCCCGCCTCCAAAGCAATTGAAAAGTAGCTGCAGTTTTGTAGCTTCAAATTTGATTAGCCCGTCTGGCTGACAATATAACTAACAGAAAACATAGCATTATGAGTATTACAACCCTGAGGCACATGTCTGTGACCTTTTGTCATCACAAACATATTGACTTGGACTGTTATTATGAGTAACGTGGCTCTGGGCATCTCGAACATTAATGTATTTTGAGTTCCTGTACATTCAGCTCATAGAGTTCAGCCTTTGGAGTAACTGGTCGGCCTGCAAAATGAAGACAGACAAGGGTTAGCTATACATTTGCACACTCCAAAGCAAGGGCAAATCAAGAATCCTACAATTTAAAACAAAGAAAACATTTATAGTAGTATAAGTGGTAAGACTGAGACATTTCTCCACACAGATCCATTCGTGCTGTCAAAAACAAAAAGGTTTTCATTCCCCTGCCACTGTAGCTTGTCCATTTTAATTTAATACAATTTTGCTTGTTCCAATTACATGACAAAAGGTCTCATTCAACAGACGTAATAACTGGCAACATCTTGCTACACTCAGAAAACATTTTGTTTTCTAATGCATCAGTGACCTGCTCCAAGGGAATGTGATTATTAGTTTTAGTGGATGTAATTTAGTTGTGAGCTAAATTATAGTGAATTGTACTGTTGGTTTGTTCATTTGATTGCTTACCGTTACGAACCAATACGAGTTTAGCCTGTAGATCAAGCGGGACATGAAGCCCATCTGACTGACAGGTGCGAGAACATGGAGATGCAGATGTGTGACAGAACAGAATGGAGGCCAATGGAACCCAAACCTTGGAAATATAATTGGCATGTGATGCATCAGAACGTAACTCACAATGTTTTGCATGCTTCATAAACAAGGACTTGATTTTCATGTAAGTGGCAGATGTTTTTCATTACCTGACATCATTTAAATCGGTCACATCGTTCTTCTGAAGTATCTCTTTCCCCGTCTCCACCAACTTCTCCACTAAAAACCACAAAAACAGAGTTTGCACAGATGACTCCACAGTAAAGCATGCTATGTGTAACTAAGCTGGGAAGTCTGACTACTTGTACACATTAAATATGACTCATTATTTCAGACTGTTACTGTAGAAAGGCTCCAGAGTAGCTACTGTCAGAAATGTCTAAACATTTACACCAGTCTTGAATAACTCACAGCGTGTTTACCTAATGCTACATGCTCTTTGCCGAGAGATTTACAATTGCCCACATGTTTAGTTGGTACAATAAGATAGTGATGAGGAGCTCCAGGGTGGATATCTCTGAAACAGGACACAGTTTCATCCTGAAAAACACGGTTTTGGTTAATATAAAGGGGTTATAAATACAAATAAAGACAAGTACAATACTTAATTTATTTTAATTAATTTGTGTTATATTGTGCTTCATTTATACATTTTCATTTTAATTTTTCGAAATTACTTTGACAGCACTATTTTACAAATTCTGATGTTTTTAGATGTGCTTAAATACACTGTAAATTGTGCGATAAATAATGTGACAATGAGCGTGAAATGCTAACGCTCCTATTATAAACAATTTAATTTACAAAATAAATATGATGATATTTCAAAATACGTAACTCTTTATTTATTACCTTATTTATGAAGACAATGGCCGAGTATTCATGGAATTATTTTTTATTAAAACAAAATTGCAAAGGAAACAAAATTACGTTTTGCAAAGGAAAAGATGCTATACGCTTAAGGAAATACTCTGATAAATGTTAGGACACGTCGGTCTATTACTTCTATAAGCAAATATTGATTTCATGAAACATGTATTGTAATGTAATGTGTATTATGATCTTTAGCCTCTTTATCATATTGTCATTCGCGCACGTTTATTATCGTAAATAAAGCACTGACAGCACACTCACGTTATGCAGGAGCTCAGTTCCCATTTCTCCCTTCACGATTTTACAGAAAATGCATTTTTTGTCATATCCATCATCAGTCTGGTTTGTCGTACAGCTCTCAGGTGTCGGTGTGTTTATGGCGGCTGCCATCTTCAAAACGTGAAGTCTGCGCTAATTACATCATAAACACGAGCGTCAGGTCATTTCAACATATAAGTCCTCTGAGTCAGGGCTTTTTAAAGCCAAGAAATCCCAAATATGATGATCCCTTTGTGAGAGAACCCGTGTTAAAATATATGCTTGTACATATTATAAAGTCTAAAGCTCCAAAATTATGCATTATATTATTAAAACAAGTTGCTCTGAGAATGAATGATTGGATTTTAAATGGCATTTGTACTAAATCCTAATCAAATTATTAATATATTAAATTAAAATAGTTTTTATTATTATATTAATTTATTTTTAGTATTTTTAATATTTTAATCCAATATTATACACAAAATATAATATTAAATTAGAAATATTGTTTAAAAGGAGAGTAAAATGACAGTGGCAGAGCATCCTAAAAAAATGCAATACAAACTGTTCTTGAATGCATGCTGCAAGAAATGAAAGATGTATAAAAATAAAATTATTTAAAAAAAAAAATCACAAAACTACAGGCATGTGTTGAAACATATTTTGTCATCTTGTTGTAACATTTTCCATGATATAATGTTGAAATATATTTGATGTGCTATATTTCCTATTACTTCATTTATAGAAGTCCAGATTTTTAATCAAATTTATTCAGATTGTGAAATTCTGAAGAAAAATCTAGTCACGCTTCAAATATAATTTCAACATTATAGGAAACATTTTCCATTCAACTGTGTGAAATATTACGCATTTCTAAGCTTCTAGCAATTTAGGATATTTCTTCATATGATATTGCCAGAACCTAAAGATATTTATTCTTTGGTTTCACCAATATTTCTTTTAAATGGTTAAAAATAATAATAATCTTTCATGTTCTTGTATTTAGAATATACACAACATTAAACCCTAAAATATTAGTCCCACCAAAAAGAAGAAGAAATTAACAAAGCACTTTTACAAAAATAAATAAATAAATAAATAAATAAATAAAATGTAAATCAAATTTGAGAAGTCAAATTAATTTCTGTAGTAACTAACAGTATAGTTTTAATGATAATTAAAATATGAATCCTGGTTTATTAACAGTGTGGTAACTATTTCATCCCTACTTGTAACCCTCAAACTAGAATGAGCTTGGCAACCCCTTGTAAATTTTTAGTGACCCCTATAGTGTGGGTCATGACCCCTGGGTCAGGAACCACTGCTTTAAATTATATATATTCAAGCCCCTTTTGAATTTGATTAGTTGAGCATCTCCAACAGCAGTGAATAAGACACAGCTGTGTTATTCTTAATTTACCGCCTATGTCTAAGGAATACTATTCATTGTGTGCAAGTAGCCAGCGCAGCAGAATTTGAACAAAATCTCCCTGCAGAATCACTCAGACGGAGCTCCCGACCGGTTAAAGGTTACTAATCAAGAGAGGCAGAAAGGATAAGTGAGTGACAACACACTATGTTAAACTGCGCTGTTTAGCAGGTCAACCGAGCAATTAATCCAGAGCACTTCAATATGTCAGGATGCCACATTTACTGCCTTAATGTATGCAAATGATGTCATTAAAATGCATGTTCATGTTTAGTCTCTAAATTAAGAGCTCATTTGCACTCCCAACAATCCAGAGATTCATTATTACAAATTACAAAAATAATAATGACTCAAGACATCAAATTTACTCTCCTTGAACACCCTCCCCTATTTATATTATGAATGTGAAAATAATTTATGTGACAATCAGCAATTTGCAGCCACTGTATTGGAGGCTGTCAGCTGGCCAAAGCTATTATGTTATCTCTTGTTCTGCGGCTCCATATGATAAATAATGTGCCAGAACATGACTGTATGCAATTACAGTCTGCTGTGGTATTGTAGGAATGCAAAGGATTGTAAAAAAAAAAAAAAAAAAAAAGAGGACTAGCAAATGTGGGACATAGAAGATGGTCGTGATGTGAATGGAAAATACAAACGCCTTAGAAATAACTGGGAAAATACGAAGTTAAGCGCTGGCAACAAACAACGGATCTCATGCGTCTCTAAATGATTCATGACCAAAATATCAACTCCAGCATTGAGGAAGTCAATGTTTTGTCCTGAAGAGGTTGTAGAATTATTCATGAGGCATCGGCTTTGTAAATAGATCCTGTTGATTAAAATGGAGGAAGTTGGGGGGTGGCGACAACTGCAACTCATGAATCTCGAGAGAGAGAGAGAGAGAGAGCGAGAGAGAGAGAGAGAGAGAGAGAGCGCTACATGAAGGGAAAATATTCAGCTTCTTTAATCATGTTCTGCCCTACTTCCAGCTTCCTCTTTCAGTGCATATATCCCGCTGAGACTATTGCCATTGCCATTGGTCATCGTCTTTATGAATCTGAAATTAGCCTGTGTCTTTTTATGAAACATGGTTGAGTGGTCAAGAGGCATTTTTAAGAGAAATGTAATCCGCCTTTTTGGTTTTTCAGCTAGTTTCTGCTGATATTTAAAGTCACTGTGAATTGATGTTCACAAACTTTAATGTCATACATTGCAAACAGGAGTGAAACAAGATGTTAAATAATATATGAAGTAAATGTGAGTTTGTTAAAACAAAGCCTATGGCTAACATTATCTGTTTATTATATTGTATGTGTGCATTGTTTAAAAGTTTGGGCTCAGAAAGATTTTTTAAAGAAATTAATACTTTTAGGGTGGATTAAGTTGATTAAAAAATAAAGACATTTATAAAGTTACAAAATGTTACAAAAGGCTGCTGAAGTTCATTATAAAATAGAAAATTGTAATTTTAATAAGTAATTGTAATAATATTTCATTATATTACTGCTAGTACTGATTAAATAAATGCAGAATTAGTGAGCATATTATATTCACAACTCCACTACAAAAGTAAACAGGGTCATATTTTATTTCAAGCTGACTTTCAGCTCTAATTGGTACTGTAATTCCAAACCCCCCAAACTCTTAAAACTCAACTCAAAAGATTTTTTGGAAGCCTATTTTTTTTTTTTTTATTCTCCTTTATTCTTGTGGTGCCATCAGCCAATTAGTGTTGTCAGGATGTCATTTTCCTGTGGCTCTAGAGTGACTCAGTTGGCATTTATGGCTAAAGTTATTAGCGGAAAACTATTTTTATGCAGAACTGAAAGCCCATGAAGAAAGATGGCAGAATCATGTATTTTCAGGTGATCATGCACCAGCTGAGCAACTGCTAACATGACACTTTCTCCAGGTATTATTCTGATAGCACCACAGTGTTTTTGATTCAATTACCAAATTAACAAATAGCTTATTTACTATAGTCTCTGCACATTAACCTGACATGTGAAAAAATGACCTAAAGGTTGACTTAGGTCAGTATTTCCACATTCTACCAGCAGGAGGCAGTGTTATGACATCCTTCAGCACAACCTTTGAAGTGTGAACAGTGTTTTACTCTCAGCTGTTTTATCATGTTCGTTTTTTTCAAACATTTGCACTTCTAATTCTCTTCGTCAAGTATGCGTGTCAGATAAACCATGGTAGATGTACTGTACTAGACCCACAGCTGAGGTCACAGTGTACTTTTATGCAGCAGGCAGCAACAGTAGCACATTGTGGAAGTATATATGAATGCATAAACTGTATTTACATATCTCATATATTTATGCACTGTTGATGGTAAATTCTTGCAAGTAATCTCATCAGTGTCTGCTTTAATCCAGACGTATCATGGAAATGTTAGCGTAACTAAAGAGAGCAGGTACCGTGAAACTCTCTGTTTACTCAGTTGTCTGTCACTCTCAGTCTAGACATTCTCTCCTTCATTCTTGTACCTTTCTGCACAGTCCATTTACTGTGGGTTTGCAATGCACCTGGTGTTCATTTCCCTCTCCTCTTTCTTTCAGATTCAGTGTTTTCCCCTGAATTAGGGGGTTTTCACATTTGGTAGTTTTGGTTCAATTTAAACAAACTGTGGTGCGATATCTCTGTTAGTGCGGTTCATTTGAATAAGTGTGAACGCTGCCATCCGTTCCTTGCGACATGTGGGTCCAAGACCACTTGTTCGACTTAGAATGTGTTCACATTTGTAGTTCAGTTCTCTTGATGGTTTTGGTCTGGACCAAAAGAGAAAATTATGTTTAGTTTTGGTTCACTTAGCATTCACACTGTCATATTTTATGAATATGACCTAAAGATGCAAAACAAAAGGCAAAAGGATACGGTCACAACCTGATGGGACAACTTTTCTGATGTATATTTGGTGACCTTTCCGAACATCCAAAATAATGCTGTGTGCATGTACATATGGTGGTATTTTTAACACCAAAGAGCTTATAAAATGTATACAGGAGTCAAAACAGAAGGCAGGAATTGCTCAGTTGCACACATGGAGATCCGCTTCAAGGAGACGGTGGTTCTGACACCTGTATCAAACTGGACAAAAACAGGACATGATGTCACAAGATGTGACCCTTAAAAGGACAGAATGCCCAAGCACACCTGGTTCTTCACTTGGATGTTACAGTTCGGTACAGGCATCGAAGCTTGTCGATTATCAGATCGATTAGCAGATCTCTTTTTGATTCCTTTACTCGTTTTAAAAGCTCTAGTGAGTTATCATTTGGCAAAAATTCCACCATGTGTTCACAAAGAGTGCATTCAGTGCATACTGCAGTTTTGGATGTTCTGTAAGTTTGCAAAATATATGTAATAAAAGCCGTCCAATCAGGTTGTGACTGTATTCTTATGCCTTTTGTTTTGTATCTTTAGGTTCAGTGTTAAAATCGACAGTGTGAACGCTAAGCAAACTCTCATTTTCCTTTTTAGTCCAGACCAAAATAACCAAAAGAATGAACTACAAGTGTAAACACTCCCTTAATCATTGCTCTCTTTTTTATTCTCTCTTATATTTGCCAAGTAATGATGACTGACAGCTGCTGACATCCATGACATAATAGAATGACGTCTGTCTGTCTGTCTGTCATAAAGTCTCACGAATGTGTTTGACTCTCATGTGTAGGCATAAATCACATGGAGAAAGTGAATCCGTTAACATTCCCCGCTCATCTCAACTGTAGTAATGTGATTAACTTGTACAGTCTTTATTCATTTATTCTTTATTCAGTTATACACTTTTGATCTAATAACCTAAAAAAACAGAAGCATTTTGCCTGCAGAATGGTGTATCTACCAGCAGGGGAAAAACCCTGTGGTTTGCCTCATAGAATTGAAATATAGTCATTTATAAGATATGGATTTCAGCAGGGCCAGATATCAGCCTTACTTATCATGCATGACTGTATTTTCATTCGCAAAGGGCAATCTATCATAGAACGACAGGAGATTGACAGAATACAACTTTTCTGTGCCGACAGCCTCAGTTGAGTTCCCAGCACAGAGAAGAGAGTGATACCAAACCCTTAAAACTGAAATACTTAAAAAGTAGAACTGGATCTTGAATGTAAAAATATAATTCCATTATAGCAGCAAACAGAACATTAATGCATAATATTGACCTGGAGTTATTCAAACACTGCTGCGATGAAAGAAAAGCCTCTTATCTAGAATTGTAATTAAAAACTGTTACTCTTTCCCAGTTTTATTGGGACTTCTTTATGAAATACGAGCACTACAGAAGAAATTTCTGCATTCATTTTACATAAAGCCATTCTTAGCTAAATTCAATGGGACAATTACATACGAACGTTTTTATAAATGATTTACACATAATTTCTTCTGCTAAAACATTTTAACGCAATACAATTGAAAATGAACGTTTGCTGCTTTAAATTCAGATGCCTTAAAATTACAACCTGCAGTGATGAGTTTATTATGCTTTTCGACCACTTTGAATTTAATTACAGATGTAGAAAATTGTGAAACTTGAGTAGAGATTGTGACAAATTAAATGGATGCAGACAAAAATGTTTTGTTTTGTGAGTAATATCCAGGATTCAGGATGATACAGAGTCATATCGTGCCTCACAAACATAACCTTAGATGAAAATAAATTGAACACATACGCACTTATTATGTCTGTATGAAGACCGATGAGCATGTTTATATGCAAAGCAGTTTGTTCAATAACTTTTGGTTATGCTGCAGGATCACACAGAATAAAATTAGTTTACCAAGTTCACAAGCTGTGGAACAGCACCAAGAATGATATAGGACGTACAGAGTGCTGCTTCTCTTCACACTGTTCAAGGTTATCACACATCACAGTGAAATTCTCACATTCTCAATCAAAGTGAATCCCCTTGAAATAGACCTGGACCATTCTTACACCAAGCTAACAGTGCCAGACCTGGATCACACCCACAAGACATCTGCTGCCACTTAGAGGGGCAGCACTACTAGAACTTGACATGAAACCAGAGAACACAACCTTCATGAACAGAACATCAAGGTGAAAAGTGAATAGCAAGTATAGTATTTTAATTCATAATGTGCCACATTTATGAGTAAAACAGAGTATTTAATTAGATAAATGTAGGGCAGGGCTTGATTTTAATCAATAGGAAGGGAGCCAGACTGAATGAGAGTTTGCTAAAATAATGACTAACTTGTGGTTGGTTAACATTATTAAATAAATCATTAGTTGATGGGTAACTTAAGTATCAAAATGGTGTAATTTTTAAATATTTAAATTGCACATTTTAATTTTAAAATTAGTCTGCAGAGATGATTTTCATGAACGAATATAAAATGTACAAAAAATAAACACTATACTATTTTTTTTTAATTAGTCTGCCCTATGATGACTTATATAAATACTATTTAAAATTTTGAAGGCGCTAAAATTTTTAATGTCTTAAGTTCGCCATTGTCAGCACTGCTGCATTTATTTGATCAAAAATACAGTAAAAACAATAATATTGTAAAATACTATTACAATTTACATCTGTTTTCTCTTTTAATATATGTATTTTATTCCTGTGATGGCAAAGCTGAATTTTCAGCATCATTACTCCAGTCTCACTGTTGTATGATCCTTCAGAAATGTTTCTAATATGCTGATTTGGTGCTCAAGAAATATTTCTGATCAATGTTGTTTGTGCTGCTCAATATTTTTGTGGAAACTGTGATCATTTTTTTTCAGGATTTTTCGATGAACAAAGTTTAAAAGAAAAACATTTATTTTAAATAAAATAACCTTTTGTAATAGAATAATCTTCTGTATTATTTAAGTTATTTACTGTCACTTTTAATCAATTTTATGCATCCTTGTTGAATAAAAGTATTAATAAAAAAAAAAGTAGTATAGATAGATATTTGCGATCATAGCTTGACTAAAAAAACAATCATTACAAACTATATTGCTGTTGGGACCATAATTTTTTAAGGACACATGCAAGAAGCTTCATACTTTCCTCTCTCCTTCTCTCTGTTTTTTAGCTGTAAAATCGGCTAATGGCTCTAGCAGTTGTGTCTGCACAGGATGGCTGTGAAAACACCTTAATTGTTACAATAACAAGAAACCTGAGGACAGTGGAGAAATCCACCATGTTGAAAACCGAGCTCGGTTCAGCCGTTTGTATCGGCATTGCCAACCGCTTGAGGAAAGCGAAGGCTTGTTTGAAGACTATTCGTGCTTTTTTGTATTACAACTTCACCGCGAATAATAAAAAAAACTGACATGTTGTGTCGGAACAGGCAGAGCCGGAGGAAGTCGTATGTCTCGACTGCTAATTGCTGCAGAGGGCTGTCAGTGAGGTCTGTATGATCGTTATTGGTGCTCTGGGCTGAAGGCTGTGTACTGCTCCTGTGGGCCGGGGCATTCCATCCTCTTGCTTTGTTTTTGCTGAGCCAATTAGCGAGCGTGATAACATCTGGTGCAAGAGGACAATGCGACTCCGTTCACATCCCCTAAGTGAGTGTCTCTCCCTGAAGCGGCGAGGGCTTGAGCAGGCATGCTGGGAAAATGGAGAAGGAATAGCATATGGCCCCAGCTACTCTGATACAGCTGAATGACTTTCTCTTTTGCTCGCACACTCTCGCTCGCACTCTTCACCTCTTTCTATCTCTGAACGCGCACACACGCACTTCACAGAAACGCACACAGCCTGACTAAACAGGATTACTGGGAGATTTGAGAGGGGCATGGAAAGATGATGGAGGATAGCAAAGATCAGATTGAAATGCTGTTTAGTTTTATGAATGCGGGAGGACATGGAGGTTTTAACGGGACCAAACGCTCGGTGCGGTATTTAACCGAGCTCTCAGTCAGGATGGAAATAAAACAGGTTGAGAAACATGTTTCTATGGACGTTCTCACAATTAAGAACTGTGAGATAGAAAGACAGAATTATGAGATATAAATTCACAATTATGAGATATAAGCTCACTATTATGAGATATAAACTCACAATTGCGAGATAGGCTATAAACTCAGAATTGCGGGATGTAAACTCGCAATTCTAAAAAGAAAAGTCTATTTTATGATGGGGAAAAAACTGAATTGTGAGACCTGAGAAAAAAGTCAGAATTGAGAGATGTAAACTCAGAATTGCAAGAGTCAGAATTCTGAGATTTATATTGCACTGTTGTGTAAAAAGGGAAAAATTGCTACAAGAAATGGAATGGTTTCGTCATTAGTTTTGTTAAAACACTGGTTTTGTTTTGAATAAATCATCGAATGATTCAGTGACAGTAACTTTTGATTCTGAATGAATCAGTGCATTTGAACAAATCGGCTGAATGAATATTTTCAATGTCTTATAAAGACAGTCAATTGTCGCCACCTACTGGTGCAAGAATGTAACCTGCAAAAAGTCTGTAAGGAAATTTCCACATTGCAAATGGATACAAGTAGTCCAGTGCTGTTGGAATGTATATCAACCAATCAAATTTGAGTACTGCTGTTGGCCCTGTAATGTCATATATATATATATATATATATATATATATATATATATATATATATATATATATATATATATATATATATACTTTTGTTTATTGATTTTTGGAAACCTCCACTATTATATGAAATTTGTAGTGGTCAGTGCTTCATTAACTGGCATATCATAGTAAATTCTTTCAAAAATAAAAAAGAGCATGAAAAAATACAGATGCATGATATATACAGCAATGGCAAGCATTGACTCTGCAATACCAGACTTTAATTTGCATTCAGCGGCTGCACTGAAATAAAATGAGCGGGTATGAATTTGAAATATGAGTGACTCTGCTCGGTTATTTGCGTAATTATAGCATAGAGAGGCTTTGCCCTGATTAGACCTCAGGCTCTCTTCCCTACAAACTCGCTGTCTGTCTTTTCTCTGTTATCAATTTGTCGGAGCAGAGTGGTGTTAAACATGCGCAGCTAGCTGGGAAAATTGATCAGATCGGTAATTTAGGAATCAATCACAAATTGGATGAAAAAGGTAAACCGTTACCCATGTGACATGACTGCTGTCGATGTAGTGATTCAGTCACTCATGGCTGAGTGAACAAATCGTTTTTTAAACGACACTACACAAGCTCCAATATGTTAAAGAGCCATACTGAAGTATCCGATGGGATTCTTCTGGAGTCTATGCACTGAATACTACACTACTTATTAAAAGTTTGGACACATTTGAGTGAATTCATGTTTCTTATACCTTATGCGTAAATGTTTTATATTCATTTTCTAGACAAATGTAAATTGTGGATAGGCTACATGAAAAATAGCTATGCTAAAAAAATAACAATTAAATGAATGATTAAATCAATTATTTAAAATAGTTGGTTTAATTATCAACAAATAATTAACCTAAGTAATTAAATGTAATTTTTAAAATACTTTTTGACGGGTTAAAAAGAGGGGTTTTGCTGGGTTGATGTATTCCCTGTTGGAACAGGAAGTTTGGGTGGGACATACTGAAGGCTAGTCATTTTTTCCATAAATAGCCAATGAGTTTTAGTAACGTAACATTCATGAACCATGATTTGATATTTTGTAGTATTAAGGGGTGGGAGATTCTCATTACAGGGAGCATTTCAAATCTGTCATAACAAGAGTTACTTGAGTGTATAATGAGAACATTTTAGGAGAAAATTATCATATAGATGGCTTCAGAGCTAATAAACTTGAACTAAAATCCACAAAACTTCAAAATTTAAAATGCTCAATGTAAGCATAGCTGTAATCTAAAAGAAGGCAAAATCTAAGATTGTTATGAGCTATTTAACATTTTTTGGTCATTGGATACTTCCCAATCCTTACATTTGTGTTATATTATCATTTTGATGACTTCGATATTATTCTAAAATATGTAAAATAGTAAGATAAATATAGAATAAAGATTGAATATGTGTGGGCAAATATTTGACTGTTCTAAGTTCTGAAGCACTGAGGCAGTAATATCATGCATTTCAGATTCATAATATAATCTCCCAGACGCTCATATTATGAAATTTCTTCCATGTATTGCCATACCTCACTAATGCCTCATGGGATTGTCAGCCATTTGTTATCTCCTAGATTTCACACTGACTACTGGACTTTCCACAGGAACTGATCCAGCAGTGCAATGAAAAGACGTGAATAGCATAGCTTGAAAGCTAATTAGGCTGCATAACACTCACTAATTTGTAGGTAATGTAAAGAAAAGAACATGACAGTTCATAAGAACACTTCCTGAACTGTACAGCTAAAATGCAGAATCTGCAGGGTGGATGAAGGTCACATTCTCTTCCCGCTGTTCACAAACCTACGCCGCGCGATCACTTCTTTACCTCTGCTAAATGCTAAAAGAAAATTGTGTGCTTGACTTCGGCAGGCTGTCTGACCATATGGCTGCATTCATCATGTATCAGCGCTCATTAAAAGAGCCGTCATTAGGCACCGGTGCTCGGCTGGGTGCAGCTGCCCACACCTGACAACCCCCCTGATTCTCTCACCTGAAATCTGCTGCATAACCAGTCTGCTGTTCAGTCAGGCCATACTGTGCCTACTGCATAACCAACCATACAGACACACACAGTCACCCTGAACTGGGATCAGTAGCTGCACTAAGTGCTCGGATAACAGCTAAATTAGCATCACATTCAGGGTAAAACCGCCAGAGCAGCATAACGTGAGATAATGGTTGGTACCTGAAGTTCGGAGGTATAATGATCTAGGAATCATCACCATCATGCCCTTGACACTTAACCTCTGGTTTCTCCTATAATTTGTGAACTGTAGATGATTTCACATAAAAGTAATGTTTTTTTTTAACTAAAAGCGGAGTTGTTAGATATTCTGAGTTGTTGCTAGGTGATTGCTGGGTATTCTGGATGGTTGATGGTAGAGCTGCACAATTACCCAAAACGAATTATATCACATGTTTAACCATTATAGAGACATCAGAGCCAGCGGCAAATTCCAGAAGATCTGGCCGAGGTAAGGCTGCTCTTGGCAGGTTCATGAGCAGTGAATGGCTGCTGATGCCCTGGAGCACAAATGTAGGTAAATGTCGAAGCAAATTTTCAAATAGACATTATCTTTATTAACAAACTGCATATTTAAAGTCTAAACAAGTACATTATCACCTAAAAAACTCTTAAAACAACATTCCGTGACACAAAATATTATTATTTTTAAATTTTAGTGGATTTGGGTATACGCCATGACACTCGCTGTGAGAAATACGGCAAGCTGAGTGATACAAACGGTGAAAAGGTTAGAGGAGCTCTGTTATCACTCTAATATCGCACTCTTATCAGCCAATCAGATTCAAGGATCAGAAAGAACTGTTGTGTGTGTATATACAGTATATAATGCAAATATAGTGAAACTGCATTCAAATACATTGACAGCGTGGAGTTGTTTGGAACTATTGAGAGCTCCATGAACAATGTGACCGTGTGGCGGCAAGATCAAAGCATGTTGCAGCTTTGTTGCTATTCTGGCTGGTTGTTAGGGCATTGCTAGGAGGTAGCTTACTGTCCCAAACCAGATCTAAAACTGTGCATGGAGAATAATGGCTCCAGTGTCTCATCAAAATGCCTGGCTAACATGCATCAAACAGTAGGAAATAGTAAGCCACAGATTGTGATTCACTACAGACAGTGGCTTTATAGGCAAGTTGCTACTTGAAACGTATTTTCCTAGGTCACCTGACGTGGTCCCAGAGAGAGATAGAACATAAGGGCCAAACCTAAAGCTAATCTCAAGAATGCATCACATGTCACAGCTCTGCTTGTTTAGTCGCGCCCGTTTCCAGCCCACATTGTTGAACTCGTGCGGTTCTCTGCATCCCACACACCGCTCAAGAGCCTTAGACGGAGAGCGAGCGCTAACATACGGCACGTTAAATGTCTTCAGCACCAGAGCCTTGTCCCAGATGGCTGCTGGAGTATTGTTTGATTTTCCTTGTCATTAGAATGTTAACACGCATCAGTCTCACCCGACTCTTGGCATCGAATGAAGCTTGAAAGTGGATTTTCCCATCCATATAGCAAACCATTATAACAGACTGACAGTGTGTGGTGTTTATAGTTGTACAGTCTCACCTGGTACTTGGATTTTCTCTGTCTTTTTTTTTTTTGTGTGTGTGTGTTTTTCAAGTCTCTTACGCTCACTAAGGCTCCACTTATTTGTTCAAAAATACAGTAAAAAACAGTAATATTGTGAAATATTATTACCATTTAAAATAACAGTTTTCTGTTTTTATATATTTTTCAATTTGACTAATTCCTGTGAATATATATATATATATATATATATAAAATAAATTACGGTAACACTTTAGTATAGGGACCAATTCTCACTATTAACTATTTGCTTTTTAGCATGCCTATTATTAAAATATTGGCTGTTTATTAGTACTTATAAAGCACATATTCTGCATGACCATATTCTACATCCCTAATCCTACCCAATACTTAAACCTAACAACTACTTTACTAACTATTACTAAGCAGCAAATTAGGAGTTTATTGAGGCAAATATCGTAGATAATGGTTTGTTAATGGCGATAATTGGGCCTTAAAATAAAGTGAGACCGAAATTCTCTCTCTCTCTCTCTCTATCAGTAGACTTTATCAGTAGACTGAAGAATTACCTGTCTGTCTGTATGTCTGTTTGGTTAACATATGTAGGGAAAAACTTGAAATGATCTGTCTACCATGTCTAGACCCTGAAGGTGTGAAGACAATGCTTCATTATTCATCTTGAGCAAACTCTCTGTAGGTGCATAAGCAGTATTCATAAAGCGCTAGCAATAACCCTTCATACATGCGATGCATTATGCTTATCATAAGCTTACTGCAGTGAGTCGCCATAACAACAAAGTGGTGCAAAATGCAAATATTGTGATCGAAGAGAGTCCAGTTATCCCTCCTGTTTTTCCATAAATTACCAAGAAAGCATCAGCACCCTTAAGTAAGTTCATTAATCAAGGACTCACTAATCAGCTACGAGAAGTAATGAGGTAAATTAAGCAAAACATGCAGAGCGGCTGGGATTTTCTCCAAAGCAGCCTGAGAATCAGTGCTAAAACACAGAACGGCTTATTATAAACATCTTCAGATTCTTCAACAGAGCTCTTCCCCATCCTGAGTCTCTCAGACTACAATGACGTGGTGTGTTATTTTACGACATGAGCTAATTGTCTCAGGGACATGTCTTGGCAGTACCTTCAGGTTTGTGATTGAGCTGAGGGCCCTGGTATTCTTTAATGAAGACTTATGAGGGAAACGATAGCTGTTGGCTGCCGAGAGGAGGTAGATTTTGGGCTGGAGCCTGAAGCCAAGGCTGGTCTGTGTCTGCCCGTAGTGTGCTGTTTTCTGGCAGCATCTATACAACAGAACTCCAGACATGTGTTGTTATCTGTCGAGGAGAAATATTTAATGAAGATCTGTACAATAATGTGGTGATGCTCGGATCAAATCTCAGCTGCAGCATATCTGAGTATCATCAAGTAAGTATCTGCAGAAAATAAAAATGCTAAGGATTATGGGCTATTTTCCAAATGTAAATTCAACTTCTACCAAGGTAATCTTAGAACACAATGTACATTCTAAGGAGACAGACCCATGCAGTCACCTGCAGAACTACTGTAGAATTACACCTAAATGATATTAAAAGAATAATTCACCCAAAATTGAAAATATTCAAAAAATTTAGACAATGCAGACAAATGTAGATGCTATCAGAATGAGAGTTCAAACAGCTGATAAAAACATCACAATAATCCACACAACTCAAGTTTGTAAGAAACAAAGAAATTCATTAAGGCATTTTAATTGGAAAAAATATCCATAATCCAGTTCATAATTCATAATAGCATTTCCTCTAGTGAAAAAGTCTGTCCACTGTTGTCATCTCACATCAAAATACTGACATATTTTCTTTTACAACTGTTTTCACTGTTAAACAGTTTCAGTGTTTTAACTTTAACATATTTCTCTCCTGATTCAGACAAGACTTTTTCATTGGTAAAGGCATGGGTGAAGTTAAAAACGATCTAATGATGGATTTGTTTTTAATTTGTTATTACAAACATGCGAGACGCTTCACAAGACATTAATTGATGGAGCTGTTCATGTGGATTACTTGTGGATTATTGTGATATTTTTATCAGCTGTTTGAACACTTGTTCTGATGGCACCCGTTCACTACAGAGGTGAGCCATTGTGTACGGAGCCCCTTATAGGACATGGTGGTGGAAAAAATTGGGGTGGGAGAAAAAAATATTTTTCAAATATTTTGCGTTCTCTCGGAAAACTTTTGCGTTCCCTCGAGAAACTTTGCGTTCCCTCGCAAAACTTTTGCGTTCTCTCGCAAAGATGTGTTCCATCGCAAAACTTTTGCGTTCTCTCGCAAAGATGTTTGCGTTCCCTCGCAAAACCAGTTGAGCTCGGACAAACGCTTACTTTACAGCTTGCAGCAATTCATACAGCTGCCGTGGTTCATAAAACGCTTAAGGCGGCTTAATGAAGAGGAAAAAAGAGCAAATATGCTATAAAAAGTATTAAAAATATATGTGTACATGCAAGCAGATGAGCCCAAATATGAGCTGACACGATAAGCCATAGAAAAGCGGGCTAACGTGTTAATATAAAAATAAAAGTCCAAATTTTCTATTTTAATAATAATATACACTAATATACACTATGTACAGGAAAGCAACGTGCTAATCCATTAAGCCACGTTAAGAGTTTTAATAATGTTTTGTGTAAGGGGGAGAAAACACGTGAAACATTCTAAAACTCTTAACGTGGCTTAATGCATTAAAACGGCCGGTGTTTTTAAAAGACCAAACTCAGTAAACACATTATTAATAAAGCATTCTATTTACAGACAAGCAAATGAGTCCACAATAAAAACGCAACGAGTTTAATTAAGCATTTTCCTCCCATAGAAAACGTTATAAGGAAAACGCTTAACGTGGCTAATGCTTTAAAACGGTGCGTTGCTTTCTTATTCTGGACTCATATGCTTGTCTGTAAATAGAAAGTTTTATTAATAATGTGTTTACTGAGTTTGGTCTTTTAAAAACACTGATTTAATGCATTAACCTATGCGCGTTTTCCTTGTAATATTTTCAATTGGAGGAACGCTTAACGTGTAATTCTGGACTCATCTGCTTGTCTGTAAATAGAATGCTTTATTAATAATGTGTTTACTGAGTCTTTTTAAATCACCATCTTTGTCCATTAGCCTACCTTAGGCTAAGCTTTTCTATGGAAGCCTAAAGTGCAGCGCGTTGCGTTCATATTCTGGGCTATTCTGCTTTATTAATAGTAATATTATTAATAAGGTTATTATTAATAATGCTATCAGTATTGACAGTAATTATTGACAACCCTCCAATGTCACTGTTTTAAAACATTAAGCCACATTAAGCGTTTTAGAATGTCCCAAAACCTTGCCTTGAACTAGCAAAAGTTTTGAGAGGGAACGCAAACATCTTTGCGAGAGAACGCAAAAGTTTTGCGAGGGAACGCAAAATATTTGAAAAAATATTTTTTTCTCCCACCCCGATTTTTTTCCACCACCATGTCCTATAAGGGGCTCCGTAATTGTGAGCAGACATAATGGAATAAATTTACAAAAAGAAAAAAACAAAAAAACAAAAAAACATTCCAAGCAAGATCAAAATCATTTCAACGTTCCAATCACGATCAGAGAGAGACAATTAAGTTGCGATAGAACTGCAAACATGCCAACCTACTATTATTATTATGTTAACAGTAGTTGGCTATAAATAGACTAGACAGACTGATTTCATTTTATATTCATTTTGGAAATGATGTGTGCCTGCTAATAAAGATCTTACAGTTTGTATTTGTAACATCCGCCACATCTTCTCACAAAGCTGTCATGATTTAACCCAGATGAGTGCAAATGATTGTAGAAACTGAAAGGCTTAAATTCTCACACACACGTGTATGAACAAACTAAAACACACACCCTGACAGGCACGCAGAGGGAGACTTCTCAAAAAGTTCATTGCCACACAATATCTCTGAGAAATGAAACCCAGACAAAATTTTCTCTCTCCTTTATAATACATCACTTTATGCTGAATGACACTCCACATTCTTTTAAAATAGAACCCAAGAATGCATGAAGCAGTTTAAATGAAACCTGCCAATAACTCATAACCACTGAAATGCATGGCTGATTCATATCATACATTTGAAAGGATTCTGAGCTCTTTGGAGATTTTAAAATGTTTGGTAAGTCAATGAGCAGCCAAAAATACACTCGTTAAATTAACATATACAAATGATTCTTCTAGAGTAATTCTGAGGGTGTATGTAAAAATGATATAGGAATGATATAGGAATAATAATTTTCCCAAAATGAAAATTTACTGAAAATTGACTCACCCCCAGGCTGTCCAAGATGTAAATGAGTGTTTCTTCATCAGAACAGATTTGGAGAAACTTAGCATTACATTACTTGCTCACCAATGGATAGTCTGCAGTGAATGGGTGCCGTCAGAATGAGCTGACAAAAAAACGTCATAATAATCCACAAGTAATCCACACAACTCCAGTCCATCAACTAACATCTTGTGATGTGAAAAGCTGCATATCTGTAATAAACAAAATCCTACTAAATACATTATAGAATTAGATTGTTTAAATATATACAGAGTAGCTATATATGTTTTAAACTACGACTACAGTAGAACAATGTTTAAGGTATTGTGTGGGAAATTCTTTTTTTTTTTTTTTGTCTCTTTTTCTTGAGAGTGCTGTAGTCTGTAATTAAGACTTCAAAGACAGATGTGGGCAAGACATAGACCACATGGTGGCAAATCAGACAGGAATTGTGGTGAAGCATTTTTTAGAGGGGAGTGATCTTTCATGTGACAGTATGATCGGAGAGAAAGTAGAGAGATAAATGGAAGGGGACTCCCAAGACCAAAGCTGTGATTGGGACAAATTAGTTTGGATTCTGAGGACCAGCTGCAGGGGTCTTTTTCACACTCGCACACGCACACTCTCACACACACATATAGAACAAAATTGCTGAGAGCTGCTGCCACTGAAAAGGCAAGCGGAGCAGGAAGCCGGTCTATGAGGCGAGAGATTGTGGCAGAGATTGTGTATTATTCAGGTTTTGATTGTGACATCTGCGGCGATGGTGACTTAATCTTTGCTGCTCTTCGCTTCAGAATCGCTGGCTGCTCAATGCCTTTTCAAAGTTGCGTTAGATCCCATCTGAAGAGAAAAAATGTGACAGCTGCTCACCCCCCTTCCTTTCCCATGGAGAGTCTGTTGCACGATGGAACGAAACAGAGGTAAGGAGGAGAGATGGAGAGTCAATCTAATTAACTTACTCCTGATCGCTCATTGTGTTACACTTAGGGGAGACACCTGCTTCGCATTTGCAAAGTATGTTTTGTCTTCCACCCCTCTGCTCTTTTTTAACCTCTTTACTTTTTCTCGTGCTTCCCTCTGGCCTGACTTTTCACTCTTGTGAACCGCTTTTCTCTATGGCCTTCCGGTTCTTAGATGTATAAGTGTGAGAAAATGAACCTTAATGAGAATTTAATTTTGTGCTCCTTGATGACTGTGCATTAATTACAGGGCATTTTCTGTAACATCAACGTCCACCTTTGGGAAATTCGAACTTATTCATTCAGCTGCAGCATAACATTATTCTCTGTTCTCTGCCTCTTACGAAAAAGGATGTGCAGGGGCCAACAAGTTCTAGAGCTCCACCATCCTCAATAAAATTAATTACCGCTGCTCATGGGCATGGAATCCAATTTACATGTTCACATAACTTATGTCATTAAGTTTTCTTCCCAGCTTGCCGTCGTGTCATTGCACAAATATCTATTATGAAAGAGCTGTTGCGCAAATTAATGGAGAAAATGAAGAAACCCAAAGGACACAGCGCTTTCCCTATAGAATACTGTACGGGAGGTTACATTTATGCTATCTGTAAGAAATAATATACAGTCAGATGTTCAATATTGATACCTAATAAATAAATATGTGGAGAGTTGAAATTATTTTAGAATCTTAAAACTTCCAATATGCAAAAAAATCCGAAGACAAATTGAATTAATACTAAAATCCTCCTCAATATTGTGCCTGTTGAATAAGTGAAAATAAGTGAATGCGCCGGACATTCAGTGCACTGGTAGTGCAGTAGACACAGAAATTCATTTGGCATGACACTCACAGCAAATCCCTGCATCCCAGTATGCATATTATTCATCCTAAATAGTACATGCGTTTAGAATAACCGTGTCACATAAGCATACTATATTGAGTATGCCAAAAGTCCCTGGATGATTCACTATTTTCAGAAGGTTTTGAAGTATGGATCCACAAACACTTTAACAACTGATATTGCCCACAAACCACTACTCTTTGCAGAAGGATTCAGGATTCAGGATTCAAGCACAAATAAAAAAACGACAAACATGGCAGATGTTAGTGAGACTGGTGGTTAGCAGATTTGGGGTTACGTTACTATTAGCTTACATTATAATATATATATATATATATATATATATATATATATATATATATATATATATATATATATATATATATATTTAATGTTATCTGTGTTATATTTCATCTGCAACAACATTGTGAACTTATATAACGATGTGAACAGCGCAACAGTGAAACAAAATACATTTGGCCATTAACTGTTAAATGCATCATGTCAAAAAAACAAAAAAACAAAAAAAAAAAACGGTTCTTTGCGTGAAAGACCCATGACTGGCAGATCCACTTTCTCCAAAACAGAAGGAAGAATTGTAAAGGAAGTAGTGTAAATTTAATTATGAGGATGCCAACTGTGATTGACAGGCTGGTTTACAGCGACAGAATGCACGTAACTACACTAACTACTACACACTCAAAAGTATTTTCTTCACAAAAAGAGTACATAGTTTTTTAGCATAAAATAAGTAGGTAAATTGGGATGCAGAAGATGTATTCTCTGGAGCAGCGTTTCTCAATTCCAGTCCTCGCGTAACACCACTCTGCATATATTGTATGTCTCTCTTAACATGGCTGATTTAAATAACCAGCTTGTTAGAAGAGACCCGTGTTCCGACTGACATGGTACCTACACAGTGTTCTTTGCTCCCTACTCCCTAAGCACAGGAAATCTGTTGAAGCTTACTTCACTTCGGAACATTCATTCACAGATTTGCACTACGCCACGGCCTGCAGCGTCTTCACATACAGACAAAACATACTAAGTGTGACAAAAAATACCTCTGTAAATAAATACAATATAAATTCACGTCTTGCACACTTTAATGCCCTTTGAGTGGAACATATACACTCTCTTTGAACTGGAATCATGGTGGAATATCCTGTGAAGTCCACTTCGCAGGGCACTTATGGTTAAATAGAACAAATGTCTGAAGAGATAAGCGATACATACAAAATGTGTAGAGCGGTGGTATGCAAGAACTGGATTTGAGAACTACTGCTCTAGAGGCTAGCTGTTGAGTATACAGTAATTGTACATGCGTTATTGAGGTGCATTGTGGGACTGAATTAGTGCATCCCATAATTTATAAATATTTAATAAATATATTATAAATATAACACGTGGTACATTCATGTTTTATATATTTGTCAATTTCTCTTCATACCTGAGAGAAACTCAATGGGATGTTGGCTGTTTTCTTATAGAAAAACAAAATGTCATAGTTAAGTGGTAACTTTCTTTATTCAAATCTATTTGCGTTGGGCTCAGCTGCCTTGTACCAGTAATTTTTAAACAGTTTTAAAAGGCCAGTTCTCAGGATTTCCTTGGCCACCTACTTTGATAATTGCTTGTTACACAATATATCCACTTTATTGGAAATCACTTTAGTCCAAAAGTGTCTGCAAATATAAATGTATTCAGAGTACAGTTTGTCTCTCTTTGTGAGCATCTGGAGAACCAGTGGATAAAACGGATGCTTCGCCCTTCCTCTACTCCGATAAAGGACTTCAGTGTTTAAGCACTCCATCTCAAGGACTTCATGAAGAAGACAATACTGTTGTTTGTGTTTATTGTCAGTCTAAAAGTGGGCGAAAGCTCTGATGAAAAAGCCTCATGCGTTCTTTCAAAACACACTAAACAATAAATAAACTCTCTTTATGTTTTTGACAGTGCTATTGTTTCGTATGCCAAAGCTGTGTTAAACTGAAAGATGTCAGAAGTGGAAAACAAGACAAAAAAAGAATGAAAATGTTCCCTGTTGATTGTCAGCTCATGGAAGGTCTCTGGTCTAGAGAGAGGTGTCTTAGCCATCTAATTGAGAAAAATTGCAGACCGGCAGTCTTTTCAAAATCACTTAAACATCGGATATAATTGTTCATTCTTTCACAAGTCTCTCCGGTTCTGCGCACATAAACACAATAGTGCGAGCCGGGCCGTACTTTGAAACCTTGATTGCAATTAACGTAGAGAAGTTGCTGGGGGAGGAGAAGAATCAAATCACTTTTTTTTATCTCCTTTTGCTAAGAGGCCGTGGGCAGGTTGATGGGGTTGCCTTAACATGCGGGATGTTTCAGAAGGCTTACACATCTAAAACGGTGCATACGATTTGAAAACAGGGCTACGGCCAAGGAATCAGGGTTTTGCTGGTTAGCATGACCCCGTTTGTTAAATGCCATTATTACACCTTCAGGCTATAAAAGGCATGTTTCTCTACTGACGGACATTCAAAAGTAGCATGTTTTCTGGTGAAACAATATTTTGACAGCAATATATACTATGCATCACAAATATTTTTATGTTACAGTAGGCATTATACCAATATTTTAATATGTATATGTAAGAAAGAAAAAATATACATTAAGAATGAATTCTATTAAGTGTGCATTAACATATGTGAATCTTATATCATGAATCAGTATATATGTGATATTGTGACAATTCTTGATACCATATATAAAGTTTAGGCTTAGGTTAAAAATAAATAAGTCTCTTATGTAAAGCAAGACTGGAAAAGTGTGGAAAGATTTTTTTTTTCTTTTATGAATACAAAATCAAAATAAAAGAATTTATTTGACAATCTTTTGTACCATTATAAATGTCTTTATTGCCACTTTATATCAATTTAATGTGTCCTTTAACTATTAATTACCTAACTACCTAAAACTATTAATTTCTTTAAAAAATGTATTGAAATGTTAATGTATATACACTACCATATATACAGTATGCACACACATACAGGTGCATCTCAATAAATTAGAATGTCGTGGAAAAGTTCATTTCAGTAATTCAACTCAAATTGTGAAACTTGTGCATTAAATAAATGTTTTTCAGAAATGAGAGAGTCCTTCTACTTCCCGAAGACCTTGTAATCCACGGGGGGGCTGAACACACAACAATGGAATGTTAATAAATCACAAAAAAGTGTGTAAATAACTTTAAATGCATCTAAATTATGAAAATATTTTGTACATAATGTATTCAACTTCATGGATTGTATTTTGATTTTATTGCTGCATATGTATTGAAATCAGGTCTATGCTTGTGTCCAAAAATGTGGACTATTAGATGTGGAAATATTTCACTCTTCTCTGAAAAATGCACCTGTGGTTTCAGCATTTGGCAGGAGTAGAGCCAGATGCTGTGCATGCGAATTTATGATGTAGGACGAGTCACGTGGCCTACTTTGAAAAACTCCATCTGTGTCTTTAAAAGCGTGAGAAAGCCACGCCACTTCTGTTCTCCTTTCACTGCAAAAGTTCAAGCTTTGTACCGGACTCTGTAGCTCACAAGTTCAGCAGCTATATTTAGGGATTGATTTCAGCGATGCTTTATCTGCCTGACGGCCTGTGGCTCTTAAACCCAGAGTTCTGTTCTTTTTTACATTCCCATATTTCCATGAAGGAGTTTTGATTGGTCACACGCTTACACACATGCTGGTGGTAAGGCCAGCTCTACACATTTCACTTGTTAATAAGAGACAGCGTACAAAGTGGAAAATGTGAACCGTGTCTGACTGTGGCACGTCCAGCCATTACGTCTGCGCTCAGACACCACTAACCCTCTTTGGCTGTTGCACACCCCGCAAAAAAATAAGCAACATGTTGGCCATGATGTTCAGGCAAAAATGATCTTCAAAGTTTCTGCAAGAAAATAAGCCTTGGATATAATGGCTTCCTGCTCTCACATCCTTAATCACCTGCTATCCTGCGTATAAATTCGCCTCTGACGTTACTTCTGATCCAGCTGGCTAATACAAAGGTGCGAGTCAAATGTCTTCAGCTTTCCTTCGCCCTCTCATCTCTCCTCCCCTCTCACTCTCCTCTGGGTTTGTGTCACGGTGATGGATTTAACCCAAATAAACTCATTTATCTTTCAATTAGTGCCAGCCCCATAATATGGTGTGGATTATGAAGTAATCCAGGCGCTGAGCTCTGTGAGGAGGAGTGGGACCGCACCTATTTAAACACTGTCGTGAAAATCGCCTGCTGCTGACAACACAGACAAATGCGCACGTCATCGCTTGTGCTTTCATGGAGCGTTTCCTCTTGCTGATTTGAAATTTAACTATTATCATTATTCTGATTTATTTGCTTGGCTCTGGGTGAGTAATGCGGTCAGGGGGTGGCAGGGTGTGAGTTTCAACTCCAAATGTTCAGGTACTGGGCCGCTGTGCCTGGCTATTAATCCCAGCCATCTATAGAAAAAAAGGCCAGTGTCACATGTGTGTGGTCTTTCTGGGTTTTATTTTCACTTGTAAATGTTCAGAATAACTGAAATGTGAATGTTTTCAAAACAAAACATTATTAACAAAGTTCTTTTATGTCGAGTCATTTTCATGTAAGACTAATACCTGGAGAGAGCTATCTGTTAGTGTTCCCATTCATCTTCATGGCAGTTGTTCGGCTGGTGCAGGAGCCCCTGAAAGTATGTGATTAGTGTTGATATTGCTTTTATACAACAGCTCATTGAACAAAAAGTCAATATTGAGAAACCTACATCTATTGCCTCTGCCTACATTTTTGCAAAATGTACTTATACATACTGTGCAGTTGATATGAATACTTTTTTTGTAATGTATACTAACACATTTTGATATTTACATCACATCATCAGCTCCATATGTCTGGCTTTTCTTAGTAAACTTGCTTGGTAGTTCACCTGGTAAAGCTGTGCTTTTGATGGCAAACACTTAAATCCAGTGAAACACGAGTCACTATAAAAGAGCTAAGACTGCTGTGATATGTACAAAACCAGCACAACAAAACATTGTCACATTAATCTGAATATGCTTTTAGTGCTACTCACTGGACATTTCAAATTAAAAAGTGTTGCGAAATGTGCAAGCACCACCATAATATCATTTTGCGGAAATGTTGCCACTGGCAAGTTTCTTTCCAGCCTAGGTTGCTGTTTAAGTCACTTTGTGTGTTATTGTTCTGCAAATGGAAAAATAATATTTTATATATATATATATATATATATATATATATATATATATATATATATATATATTAAAAATTGGAACAAGATTGCTGTTGTCAGAAGAGAGGATCTCTTAGCAGCTGTATTAGAAACATCCCTGCAGTAGTGTTTACTAGTTTTTGTAATTTAATACCAGGATAAAATAACACAAAGTATACAGTACATTTTTAAAAAGCAAAATATAACAACACTTTGTCAGATTTATAACGTTAATTATTTCCTAAATGCCTCAAAACAATCAAACGTTCCAAACAAAGCTATAGATGAATTATCCATATTGCTGTAGTCGCTTTCCTGAATGTGTTTTTGAGCAAATCAGTTTAGTAAATGATTCAATGATTCACTCATGTTACGTTCCTGAATGAATTAGTGTGTTTAAACGAATCGGTTGAATGATGCATCGACTCCATTAAAAAGAAAGTCACTTGCTGCCACCTAGTGGTGCAACAAAGCAACATGCAGAAACAGTCACTGGAAAACCAAACAGACAAGCGGAGCGAGAGATATCAACACTCGGAACGCCTCACTAACAATCAAATGCAGTGTTCGAATTGTGTCAAAGCTCTCGGTGGGTCCCCCTAACCAGACAAAAAAAAAAAAAAATAAATAAATAAATAAAATAAAATAAAATAATATATATATATATATATATATATATATATATATATATATATATATATATATATATATATATATATATATATAAATAAAACGTAAACGAACCGCGGTTCGGTCCCAAATAAAATAATATGAACGCAGTCCAGCGGGGGTGGGGGGTGGAGGGAGCAATCGAACTCGGGTTCGGACCAGGCAATCGAACCAAGTGTGAAAGCACGCTTAGTGTCCAGAATGAGCACATGAACTTGTGGACTTGTACTTAAACGTGAAAATTCCCTTCGACACCTCGCAAAAACCGCTAATGAATTTGAATGAGGACTCTATTTGTTTTCCATGTTTTATTTATTTTCTTTCTTTTCCCAGTAAATTAAATCGACCTCACCAATGCCTATATTAATCCTGAATAATACATCGCCCAGCCATTCTGATTATTTTCGTGTTGCAGAGCTGTTCGTTATTGATTTCCCCCTCCCTTTTTTTCTCTCCATCTCTTTCCTTTTAACCTCCCCGTCTTCCCTTGTTTAAAACTTTAAAGGAGTAGTTCACCCAAAAATAAATTCTTTCGTCATGTTTTAACAAATCTGTATGATTTTTTTTTTTTTTTTAATTCCACTGAACAAAAATGCGATTTTCTAGGAATATCCTGTCACAAAAGCATCATAAATAAGCTGATAGCATATTTGTGTGAGTACCACACTAATATTTATGTGATTTTCACATTAGCCTATATATTGAGCTTTTCTTTGCAAGATCATGATAGATGGAGTGTCTGATTCGTGAATAAACCATTCATTTGAGTTTAATCATTTAGAATAACTATTTGTCAATTTGCTAAATGTACTCACCCTTAGGCCATGTAAGATGTAGATGAGTTTGTTTCTTCATCAGAACAGATTTTGAGAAATTTAGCATTACATCACTTGCTCACCAATGGATCCTCTGCAGTGAATGGGTGCCATCAGAATGATGGTTCAAACAGCTGATAAAAGCATCACAATCCACAAGTAATCCACATGACGGCAGACCATCAATTAACGTCTTGTAAAGTTAACTACATGTGTGTTTGTAATAAACGTTGTTGCTTCTGGGTCAAATGCGAGTCCTCTAGCTATACGGCAAGTTTGCTTTATACAGTGAAAGACTCATCATCTGAATCAGGAGAGAAATATGGACAGTGCAAGCACTGTTGACAAACGAAAACAATCTAAAATAGTTCTAAACAAATATGTTTGTGGATTTTGATGTGAGAGGACAACAGCTGTATGAATTACTTGTGAATTATGATGTTTTTATCAGCTGTTTGGACTCTGATTCTGACGGCACCCATTCACTGCAGAGGATCCATTAGTAAGTGATGTAATCGTATTTTTTTCCAAATCTGTTCAAATGAAGAAACAAACTAGTAAGGAAATTTTCAAATTTTAATTTTTTGGTAAACTATTGCTTTTACATCCCTTTAAAAAGGATGCAAAAGCTTTAAAAAGCTCCATTTATTACATTGGCTGTGAGAAGAGCGCTCAACAAATTATTAAAAATCTCTCCTTGTATGCAGGTTTGGAACAACACGAGGTTGAGTAAATTATGATAGAATATTCATTATTGGGTAAACTATTGCTTTAAGGCGTCTCTGTCATTTTGTGCTCTTAGCTCGAATCCTATTAGAGTCTTCTGGTGGGTGGCGCACAGGTCTTTAAGAGAGACTGACAAGAGCTGCAATACAGGGTGACTGTGACCTTTTAGACTGTGCCCTCCTCCTCTGCTGGTCTCACAGCCTCCCATTTAATGGTCTCCACTTTCCTCTGACCTGTGGCTTTACTTTGACGTTTTTCATATTGGTTCATTACACCAAGTCTGCAGGAGTGTTATTTTCCCCTCGCCCTGCATAACTCAAATACCTGACTCTCATTCGAGTGGGCTGGAGATCCTTGTGGCAAAGATAGCGCTTGTTTGGCAGAGTGAACTCAAAATATACCAGTCTCCCTGCAGTTTTTTTTCTCCTGATAGTGAGATTATAGTATCTCTAAGAAATGGCCTTTCAGCTGTGGTTAAAAAGTAAAGTCTCCACCCTCTGTCAACATGATGGGAGTGAATGTGATATTTAAACAAATGCTGGCAATGCTTTTAAGTGGATCAGATTAGTTTTAAAAGTCTGTGTAAAAGTCACAGAGAAGGAATTTGGAAGAAATCAACTGCAGCACTGCTCATATTTGCCAGATCATTTTGTTCCAGAACATTCTCTGAAATATCTACTTGTCAGAGAGGTTTTCTGGTGAAATTCTTGAGTCCTTTGTATTTATAGCAAGGCTGTAATCCAATGCTACTTATTAATTTCTTATTAATAATGATATAAATAATTAAAAAATTCTTATTCTTACTAATCATTCCCAAGCCCATTTATATATACACACATACACACACAGACCGTATATAATACGTAACAACGATTAATTAATTTTTTTCTAATCAATTCACATCTGTAGTTTATAGTTTATAGTCACGTCTGAAGTTTATAGTCCTTGTCCATTCCAAAAAGTGAATGGGACTTTCGGGAAAGTCTGGAATGTTCTGGGCAACTGCTCTATGAAATAAAAAAAAGACTAGAACATGTAATATGTGTTGAATCACATTTGACACAAAGAGCAGGTTGGAGCCACTGTTGTCCTACAGCGCTTATGATTCACTGTAGTGTGTTTTTGGCTGTTACTCTCACCATGTGACTGTGAATTTTCCTAACAATGACATGACAGAAAAGTATGTGAGTATAGAGAGTCTTAAAAGGGGCACTGAAACTTGAATTTGAATGACACAATTTAGTAGTGCTTTTCAGATTGAGCAATGTATTAAAGTGAGGACAAAGAATTATATGGATTTACTTACTATTTGTATCAGTTTGGTCAGGTTTTGAAGAACTTGGTGCATTGCTTTTAGATAGATCAAAGCTGAGGAAAAAAAGAGCAGAAGTACATAAACTGTGAAGGGCAACACAATGTGAGGAGAATAAAGACGTTGTCAGTAAAATTCATCCTCAAGGATAGTGTCTCTATAGAGAAACTGGAACAGATAGATGCGCCGGTAGAGTCCTTCATTGTGCTCTGACGCACTTTGTTAAATGTCCTGCACAGCATGTAACAATAACAAGAAACATGCAGTTCAAGTTTCTGAAGCATTTTATCCGTAATAGCCTGAATGCTCAAACTAGGTTTGTTAGGTAAGCATCACATTATTAGTACTAGTAACACTTCTTTTAAACTTCTGCTGGTAACTCAGTCCATATATTTTTGCTATGAGCATATATTAAATTGCTCTATTACTTTAAGTAAATGAACAATTTTTGTCTGCCAGACAATAACACCGGTATAAAATCCTAAAGGCGGAACCAAGCCATTTGACTTCAGCTTTTGATGTTTTTATATATTTTTATTTTCATTTGAGTTAATTTAGTTCTGTAATTTAATTTATTTCTTGGCATTATAAAGTAAAACTGAAATAATGAATGGAATGAAATGAAGTGAAATAATACATGAAATAATTTATTTACTTTTAAATTTCAGTTAATATTTGCGTAACAAAAATGAAACACTTTTTCTTGTGGTTTTAGTTTTGGTTAACTATAATAGTCCTGATCTCAAGTGCATCAAGGCGTAAGCATGCACTGTAATTTTGAAAATAAAATGAACAAATTTCTGGAGTACTTTTTACAAGAAAATACTATTTCAGTCTTTCTAGAATTTCATGTTTAACTGAATGTGTTACTGACCATTTCTAATTATTTGTGAAATTTACTAGCAATTTTTGAGTATTTCTCCACCAAATATTTTTCAGTGTGTGCAGCGCTTCATGGAAAATTATCACTGGAGTAGGTGGGTCATTTCATGCTACGTGACTCTTCAGGAAGTGAGTAAGGCATCGCACATTCACTCTTTCATGGAAAGCCAAAAAGGCTCTGAGCAGCAGGGAAATTTCGGGAAGACAATATTCAGAAAGACACGGGGTAAAACATGAATCACCCTGAGGAATTTAGAGCCACCGCAATACTGACCAAGAGAGAGAAAGTGAAGGAGGGAGAGAGAAACAAGTGAAGAAGATGAAAGGATAAATGAAATCTTCCCACAATTCCACAATTGTCATTTTAACCAGGCCAATACCCCTGGAGGCATTTTACTTACTGTAGGGCAGGGCAAGATTGTGACCTTTGTAATGCCACAGTTCCTGGATCACATAGCCCTGACATCACATCCTTCATCTTTCAGCCAGCATGCCAGATCTGTAACCACCCTCCATTAGTCCCCTGTGGGTGCATGTACATGACAGCAATTTTCCTCAGCATCAATAAATCAATATGTACTCTATGCATGATTCGTGCGACTCTTCATTTACTACAAGAATGCTTTTCATTCCATTCGTGTTGCAAAGAAACAGCTAACACATAGGCTGTCTAAATTCCTGTACATTCATAGCATTGAATTGGATACAAAACTAACTTCTCAGCCTTTGATGAATTACATTCTTTAGGTATACAGGAGTAAATACATTCCTAGATATACTACACCCACCCTTGACCTTCAACAAGTCAACAATCAGGTTACAAATAAACCAAAAGAAACAGCTTTCTTGTTACCTATATGTTACCTAAGACCTGCCTGCCTTTTTTTCAATGTCAAAACATTGTAGAATGTTATTCTGTTCCAGTGTTCCAAATTTTTAACAAAAAGAAAATATGCTTAATTATACATGCAGCGGTAATGTATATATAACTATGAATTCATAAAATAGATTTTTACAATGATGGAATATGATGCAAAATATTACTGACGGGTTTGTAGTGGTGTCAAACGATTAATCGCATCCAAAATAAAAGTTTATTATATATATATATATATATTTATTATGTATATATAAATACACACACATACATTATATATTTTGTGTCTATTTATATTCATATAATTTATATTATATAATTATTAATATACGAACATAACATTTTTCTGAAATATGTACATGCATGTGTGTGTATTTACATATTCATAATAAATATACACAGTACACACACATATATTATGTAAACAAAGACTTTTATTTAGGATGCGATTAATTTTGTAAATTTATTTATTTATTTATTTTTTTACAAAACTCATACATGTGTGTTAGCCAGCTAGATAGCATTGTCTTGGTGACAAATCAGCAGAATTTACAACAATGTATAATACATCACAGAAAACCAAATGTACAAGATGTACAAGATGTAAGATTTTCAGTAGAAATGCAGCACTGGCCCAAAAGGACAAGTGACAGCCTTGTTCTTTAAAATATAATGTCAACAACTGGAATATGATCAGAATATGAATCATGATTAGCTCAGACCTTTTTGTTTGGTCCAAGTTAATTGTGGCTCTCTATAATAATGTCTGACATTTACGACCAACTCCCAAAACATTTTGTGGAAACGTGCTGCCCTCTTAGGCGTAAAAGTGCATCTCCCTTCCCTTTGCAGATAAAACTTCCTGTCTGGCTTGATACAGAAGACGCTGTGGATGGCTCTGTAAATAACTTCACCCAGTGGCTTTACCGACATCCAGTAGTGAGAGAATACTTGATTTGTTTGAGGCTCTGCCAATATTAACAGAGAATAATCTAGGCCCAGTAAGCGGAAATTGGCCAGCCCAACAGGAAGCAGGGGAAGAGGAGTTGCCTTACCCTGCGGAAGCCCTGTTGACTCTTCTGGCAGCGGGACTGTGTCTGCTAAAACCCCTGCAGGTCATGGAACCGCATTTGTTACTATGAAGCATGACACAGTGTTGAGGGAGTTATTTTAAAACTGAAGCCTGCAAATCTACAAGCCACTCCTAAGTTAAAATAGTTCAACTACAGTCAAACAAATAGCTATAAAAATACAGCTAAAAATACTGAAGCTATTTACTCCAACAAATTTTTTAATAATCAAGTATGACATATATGTGTATATGTATGTATGCATGTATGTATATTCAGTCAGATTTATAAAGTTTGCATGAGAGATATATATATCAGAAATAGCAGTATTTATTAATTAACATCTCTGAGGGTTATACCACATTTTTATTTTCCTGACACAATGTGTAATCAGGGGCAATATCACTGATTTTGATATCAATACCTCTAATAAATGGATCATTTTTGCATTCACTGATATCTATCTATCTATCTATCTATCTATCTATCTATCTATCTATCTATCTATCTATCTATCTACCCACCAATCATGACCTACAATACATTTACATTTATGCACTTGGTAGGTGCTTTTATCCAAACTAACACTGTATTCAAGAAGTTATAAATATTATCAATGAATACATAAACTTATATAATAAACATTTATTTTGTTCGTAAATAAACTTTCTACATATTATGATAAATATTAAGTTATAATAAAAAATATGATATTTATGAGTTATAAATATTATCATCATATAACTGATAAAATGCATAACATTATAATTTATATTACTAGTTAATATTAACTTATATGATTATATGAACTTATATTTATGCAGTTAATAAATTATTTTTTACAGATAGTAAATACATTTTTCAGCATTAATTTAAATTTTTAGATGTGTACAGTTTTTTTTTTTTTTTTTTTTACATTTTAGAGTTCACATTCATTTTCATGCTAAATAAATAATCACTATGAGATTATTTGATGAGATCCAAAAGATATTTTAATTTGAGAATACTAGGCCTACTTGACAAGATATCAAAAGAATCAGTGGGCTACCACTGATTTGGCCATGTTTAGATAGCATTAAGCTTGAAAAGATTTTACATATACTATAACACTACGAAAACACTCGAATTTATAAGTTAAAAATGTAGTGACACTCAAGCATTTAACTGAAAATGTCAATGCCTTTTGCAGGGACTCAATGACCTAGTGAATCATTTTTGAACCGCTTCATAACGAATCGATTCAGTAAAATGAATCACTAGTCGCTACTCAACACAGACTGGAGGAAAACACCGCAGACTCGCTGACAATGGATAGAGCATGTGGGTCTGTCCGTTTGACTGCTCATACTTCAAAGTAATGATCATGTTTATGTCTCAATGTGCTCGGAGCTCGTTCCATTTATAAAGCGCAAATGAGTCAGGGAGAATGGGGAGTGGCGGTGAAGTGCTGACTAATGCGGCAGGCAGCCCGTCCAAACTCTCTGAGTGACTGAGCGACCTTGTGTCGGTCAGGAGGAGACCCCTCCGGCGCACCGGCGGACAGGTGATCTGTCAGCTTCGAGCCAGGGCAGAGCGGGAGGAGAGACGCTGGAGGACACGCTCTCACACATGTGCTCCTCGCTGCAGTTTAATCTGTCACACAAGGACAGTGGTCCTCTAATTCACCATGTGTTTTATTTTGCACGGCGCTTAAATCTCTCCCGTTCGCGGCGGGGAGGAAGAGGAGAAGCCGAAACTGCTTAACGAGTGAAAAATGGGCTCGACGCGCGTTCATCCTGCGGCACGTCTCGAGTTTTAATCTGAGCGCGGTGGAAGCAGCTCGAGTTTGACTTCAGGTTGAACTTTCAGATTAATCCACAAAACCGTTTATTATTTAAATGTGTGAAAGGGATTTTAGGGGACTGAGAGTGAAACATTACTCTTAATGATGTCCCGAAATGCGGTTACATTATTTATCCCTGCAGTGAAGCTGTCGCTTCAAATTTATCGTAAAACTTCAACAAAGGCAGCAGGGGCAAATCTGCAGTCTCATCTGGGAGCTTGATCTGTGTATTTGGAACCAAATATGGTGGACAAGACGACACAGGCTGGCTGTGTTTCTCAGGATTGCATCAGACTCTTTGATGCTGATGTCATATATTTTCATATCAATTTCTATCGCAGTATAAAAGAGAACATTACCTCCACTTACAAGCGTTGTTTAGATTAGGAAACGAGTATGTAGCTTTCAGCTTTGTCCTGTCTCACTTCACAGGTAGAGTGATTTGGATCATTTTCTCCATAGCCTGCAAGTAGTTGCTTATAATTTCTTTTGCATCTAACAGATACCAGGGCTCCAAAAAGTGAGGGAAAAAATCCATTCAGACCCATGAATGGCCCCATTATTTACATTTCCCTCAAGCAAAAACATGATGTCATTCATTTTAAGAGAAATTAAATGTGACTCTTAAGCCAAGGGTCTTTTTGGCACTTTTCAGTTGAACATAAAATAACTAAAATAGTTTTCACATGCATTTCATCCAGAAATGAGAATTGTGTAACATACTCACCCTCATGTTGTTTCATATCTTCTATGGCGCTAAAAAGATGCCTTTCTACTGTAAATGGGGACTGAAATTTTCAACCTTCAAAAAGGACACAAAAGCACCATAAAAGCCTTTCCCCAGCATGCTTTAAAACTGTGTTTTAACATTGATTGGTGTGTGATTTCACAGTTTAAAAAAAAAAAAAAGTCCATATGCGTGTGCATTATATTCAAGTATGGCCTACAGTTTGTGACTCAAAAGAATTAGATTAGTTTAATTTCTCTTTACCATATCAAATAAACCTAGAATGGATGTCCAGATTTTCAGTAAAAAACAATGCTCGCACAATACTATGGCCCAGTTCTCATTATATTTGGAAATATTACAGAAGAATTAACTTTTTGTATTGCACAGAAGAAAGTCAGGCATACAGGTTTGGAATGAAATGAGAGTGAATAAATGACAGAATTTTCATTTTTGGTTGAACTGTTTCTTTAACACACTATAAAAGGTCTTTGAACAAAAGTTGAAGCACTTAGTGGGTAAAGCTATGAGTCACTAACAAGTCTCTAATGCCACGATAAACAGATTAAACTGCCCAAGATCAGCATGGCTGAGGTGGCAGGTGTGGGCCATCAAACATCTTTAGGCTGAGAGGATTGTGCAGTGCCAGGATCACACATCCAACACACAGCGGGGGCTTCGAGAGAAGCCCAGCAAGAATCACGGCTTCTATGCTCGCCTCTCTCACATTCAGACTGTTCTGGGTAGTTTAATTAACACCTTCTCTAGCTAAAATGAGCCCAGGCCAAAGTGTTCCCCAACATTGGTGAGGAGGACAGGCCGGCTGGGCCTCCGGGTGAGGCCACCCTCTCTGTGTTTGATGAATGAGCTGCCTGACAGCAGGACTTTTTTGAGCCCCTCTTCAGTCTGGCTGCCAGCATCCTCCCCCAGCCCACTTCCTTTGAATTCTGATTTATACATCTGGTCCACTCCTTCCTGTGTGAGCAACCAGACCAGAGGAACCGCAGACTTGCCGTATCAGCCGCAATTGCGATGCAAAACCCAGGACCCTGCTTAACTCGCCCCGGTTTTCAACCGTCCCTCATGTAATGGATCCTGACAGGGCTCCGTTCTCATGTTCATCATGGCATGATTGAATTGGCAGAGCTAAACTAGCATGTAAATGGCGACTACGGTTCCTGCGCCATGATAGAGCAATTGTAGAGACGCTCAGAGGGACGTCAGCAACTCCCATGACATTCATTGTGCTTGACATTCCTGACGTGCACCTAAATCTCTCTCTACTTCCTTTTATCTCTTCATCCTTCCCCTGTCAGTACATCTTTCCATCCGTTCATCACTCTTTTCGCATTTCTCCGAAACTGGCTTTTATGCCTTCAGGAAGGTTGTGAGCTAGCCGAGTTTAATATCGCTTGTGCTGTTAAAAATCTTCTTACCTAATTTTTCCCTAGGAAGTAAAAAGACTTCCACACACCTCTTTGTTCTTTATGGTTTTTACATCTATCCGTTAGTCCTAAGTTTAGATGTTGAGCTTTAAAGTGTGTGTCAGGGTTATTTTTCAGCCGCGCGGTAAAAAGTTAAAGCTAGCGAAAAGCTATTGTCGGATGGCTCACAAAATAAGACATGATGAATCCTACCATGGAACTGCACTGATGAGGGCTGCAAATTATAAGACTGTCTAAGGATAAACATACAAATTAGATGAGACACACTCGGAGTCACTTCAGAAATATGCTTTGTTGACTGTTTTTTTTTAGCAACTAGGAAGTACACTGCATAAAGTGTGCCTCATTACTGCATGGAAAAGTCTTTCGCTTTGTTCTAAAACCTAGTGAGCTGCCTATGTAGGCAGCATTTTAAGGCATCAGCAGCTTTCCACAATGTGAAGGCTGTTGAAAATTATGCTTAATTATGCTCCCCACTGTCCTAAAAAACCTAGTATTGGCCAAAGTCTAAAACATCACTGAATATATGTGTGTGCACTTTGCACATATAGTGCTTGTTATCTTATCATCACACCAGTGTAAAACTCTACTTCAATCAATTGACCCTTCTCAGGGAGTTTGATTGACAGGCAATCTGACCAATCATAATGCAGAATCTGCCGTTTCAGTAGATTATTGTTGGTGGACTTGAACTTGAAGATGAATTCTGATGTTCATTCATGTTTATTTTTTTATATAACTAGAAAAGAGGAAGAGAAGATCAGTTCACATGCCACTTGAACTGAGGCAATACAGCAATCTGTCACGACTCATTAAAGAGCCACAAACGGTATTTATTGTTTGAATTTCTTTTAAAACATGTCAACATTGGAAAGCTGAGACTTTGTTTCATACCAAAAGTAACCTGCTTTATCTTGTCCATCAGCACGTTGTCAGTGTGCTCCTTTTACTGCAATGTATTTTTCACTGAGAACATTTTGTGTGGTGTGAGAGTGGCACGGTTTGTTGGACACACAACAGTAACGAAGGGGGGGCTTGTCTTTGCAAAGGGTCAATTGCGAGATATACGGAGCTCTATTTGTATGATGTATGGAGTAGCTGCATATGTAGAGTATCACTCACTTATAAGGGTTCAGTGATGGTTAGGATGTTACCTTAGAAGGGAGCTGCCTATGTAGGCAGCAGACAACAAGGAACTATTTCTAGAACAGAACTATTTAAGTAATACTGCCATAATCAACAGACTAGCTTGATCAGGCTGGGAGACCAAATAAAACCAGCAAACCAGTGTAGGCTGGTTTAAAGGGACAGTTCACCCAAAATTAAAATTCTGTCATTAATTACTCACCCTCATGACGTTCCAAACCTGTAAGACCTCCGTTCATCTTCGGAACACAAATTAAGATATTTTTGATGAATTTCGAGAGCTCTCTGACACTCCATAGACAGCAAGGATACTACCACGATCAAGGTCCACAAACGTAGCAAGGACATCATTAAAATAATACGTGACATCAGTGGTTCAACCATAATTTTACGAAGCTACGAGAATACTTTTTGTGCGCAAAGAAAACTAAAATAATGACTTTATTCATCAATTCGTTGAAAAATTCATTTTTGGGTGAACTATCCCTCTAAGAATTTCAGTAGGGTTTATTGAGCTTAACTACTCTTAGATATAAAATAATGCAACATCTAGATAATATGGTCATTAAATAAGATAAAAATATATATAAATACAACAAGATAATAATTTAACAAATTTGGCAAATTCTCCAAACAAAAAATATTGGACCAACTTCAAAAGTCTGGTGTTACTTGTACTTAAAAGTTGTTATTTTAGTTATGTGGCGTGGCTATAGTGTTTTAAATCAGAAACACTGTTTTAATCAAGGTTTGACATTTCATGAGTCTTCTGGAGCTGATGTCAGCCTGCTGGTTTTGCCATTTACAAAGCTCACAATAGTTACCTTTTTACAAGGGCACAAAACAAGAGTCATAAAATGTATAAGCAAAATAAATTATATGACAATAGTTCACCTGTATGTAATTATATATGTAATATGTAATAAATAATTATTTCAACATACACCACATTTTAAACCTAAGAGCTGTGAGCCATTTTTTCCTGTCACTTCAAAGCAAATGAGACCTGCTGTGGAGAGCTGAACACATTTGGGGCACAAAATAGAGATGTAAACAAATCAGTGAATATCTGCAGAAAAAAAGCGCCTAACCTTCTTTACACATTTCTGCCTGCTTCTCAAAACAGATCCAGAGGAAAATGAGAATCCTCGGGCTTGGAACATGAAAGACATCAGTGCTGATTTTTCTCCCCAGAGGTTTGGTCACACCAGTGTTTTGAGATAGAAATGAGACTGGAAGCAGCTCTGATTGTGTACTTCAGTGCTGCTAGTGTCTTCATCAAAAGAACAACTGTTTAGCTAAAGTAGAAATGGAGAAGTTAGGAACAGTTCAACCAAAAATGAAAATTCTGTCATCATTTACTCACCCTCATGTCGTTCCAAACACTTCTGTGGAAAACAAAAGGAGATATCACTGATGATCTGTCAAGTGCCAAAAATAACAAAAAATTAACAAAACAATTCATACAGCGCACGACTTCTGATATTGGAACTTCATACAAGAAACAGAAATTTAAGACATTAGTCATTAGAAATTCTTCCCTTCATCACTGCATTTCCACGTATTTAATCTCACGGTTATGAGACATTAAACATCACTGTTAAAAATTTCCTTTTTTATCTGAGCTATTCCTTTACCCAAACAGTGTGGAAAGTTAGGATACTGATCTATATATAGATTGGAGAGGAACAATTGGATAGAGAGAGTGAGTGGGAAGAGGATGTTAAGGCAAAATGAAACTTGTGCTGAATAAGTACTTTCCATCCATCTCAACCTGAAACTTTGTTCTGTTACTTCGGAGAACTGTGTTTTTTCCTCAAACCCAGAGCGTATTCTGTGGATTTGCACTGTCAGACAACACAGGAACTCAGCCAGTAACCGCTCACACTGACGCTCCAATTCCCAAAGCTCTCGCTGTAAAAAGAGTCAATAATCTTTACAGAAACAGAAGGTAAGAATGTATTACAGTAAAAACCTGTTAAATAGCTAATGTTAAGTTGGTTTACCATATAAAGTTAAATATTATAGTTAAAAAAAGTTTGTTTTTTGGAAGTAAAATATATTGTTTATGGTTAAAACATTCAACAAGACAATACATTAAGTTTTGAAGTAAAATATTTAAATGTTCAATGTTTCAGTAACAATGTGAAGCACCGTAAAAAATGTTCAATAAAAAAGTAAAAATCGACCAATTTTTAATATAGTAAATATATATATATATATATATATATATATATAGTAAATATATAGTAAATATATATATATATATATATATATATATATATATATATATATATATATATATATATATACATACATACACACACACACACACACACACACACACACACACACACACACACACACACACACACACACACACAGGCAGTCAAAAGTCTGGAATAATTAAGATTTTTAATATTTATCAAAGAATTCTCTCATGCTCACCACGGCTGCATTTATTTGATCAAAAATAGCAAAACACTAATATTGTGAATTATTTTCACAATATAAAATAACTGTTTTTTATTTGAATTGTTTTTTTAATGTAATTTGTTCCTGTGATCACTCTAACAAGCTGATGTGCACAAGAAACATGTTGTATTATTTTCAGTGTTGAAAACAGCATATTAGAATGATTTCTGACACGGAAGACACTAGAGTAATGGCTGCTAAAAATACAGCTTTGCCATTGCGGGAATAACATTAAAAAAATATATAAATTAAAATGATGATTGTAACGGATTGACAGAGGCGTGAGGCGTGCGGATCCATATGCAAGCTTTTTATTAAAAGACGTGGTCAAAACACAGGCAGGGTCGAAAAACACCAGCAAACAGGTATGGCATGGGCAAAACACAAGAGTAGTCCAATGACAGACGTGATCGATCGGCGGCGAACGTAATCCGGGGGGGCAAAACAAAGAGAAATAATCCACGTACACGAGCAATAGTCCAGGCAGGGGCAAACGGAGTCCAAACGGCAAGACGATAGGGCAATCCAAGGTAAACAGGCAGTAATCAAAACACATAATCCAGACAAGGAACTAGACTAGACTATGAACTAGAACTGGGAACTGGCTCCGTAGAGTAGCTATCACTTGGTGAGCGATAAGTGCTAGACAATACTCGGCGACTAGAACAGGAACTGAGTGGGTGTTATATAGTGTGTGATTGGTCACGTGAGCAGCTGATTAGTGAAATGGTTGCTGGGAAATGTAGTCCGGGTATTGTGAAAGAGTCTGTGCAGTGTAAGAGTCAATATGATGAAGGGGGTGACCTCTGGTGGTAATCAGACGGGAAGCCACGGACCAGATTCGTGACAATGATAATAAATAAAACTATTATTTTAAATTGTAATACTATTTCACTATATTACTGTTTTACTGAATTTTTGATCAAACAAATGCAGCCTTAGTGAGCACAAGAGACTTCTTTTAAAAACATCCCAGTAATACTATTTCACTATATTACTGTTTTACTATATTTTTGATTAAATAAATGCAGCCTTCGTGAGCACAAGAGACTTCTTTTAAAAACATTAATCCCAGTGTATGTATTTTTATTACAACCACAGCTTGCCAGAGAGTTATAAATTTAACAGGATTGTTTTTATAGTATGTATAGTGTAAAACTTTACCATCAAATTGTCCCTTTAATGGAAAGTAATTGCTTACAGGTGAACACGAGTTTGATTCCCAGTTCAGTTTTCATCAGTGAACCGGCCTAGCCGCAATGTGCGGCACATGTTTAATGAGAAAGATAAGGATTAAGACGTTGATGAAATAGATAGTGCCATTCTCCGCCCTGCAGTGCAAACATGAAGGGAAGTGGGTGAATTACGACACACCATGTCTGCCTGCAGTGCTTTTGTAATTACAGTGGAAGTCACCATATTTCTTACCATTAATATGGCATGAAAGTCCCTAGGGGAGCTGTCAAATTCCCACAAAACAAAGCATCATGGGTAGGTGGTGCTGATGATAATCTTAAACCTTTCTTCTCTAACTGGAAAATGTATTCTGAAAGATCCCAAAAAAGCAACACCGTTAAATATTCTGAAAAGCAAGCTGCTAACTTACAAATGTACGGCAGGGTACATGCTGAATCGGTTATTTGAATCTATAAAATAATATTGACGTGCCCTTTACAGGATCAGCAATATTATTTACATGTAAATTGACAATAAGATTGTTTTCAGGATGGGTGCTATTTTATACATCTCCGCAACCATGCTGAGTCAGAGAACAGAGAGTGCTTGAGCAGGAGGTGTGGATTATGTAAACCAGACAATTTAATGTTATTGCAGGACAAGGATGTTTAAGTTCATGGCATCCTTTACGGGAGCAGCTCGTTCCCCCGTTCCCTGATCTGCTGCACTCTGGAGTCTCTCCTGTCATTAAACTCACCAAGTGGAAAAACAGAAACCATCACGGCAAAGAGCTTTTCGCAGCTGCTTCCAGGGAGACAATCCTCTAAACGACCATCTTCCTAATATAACACCTGATAGAACAACTGTGCAAGAAAACACAACATTAGGACATCCAAATTGATAACAGATTGCCAGTTACATTCTAATAATTGTATGTTTGCTAGAGCTGTTAAATATTATAAAATATAAGTTAATTATATGATATGCTAATTAATCACTTTTTTAAATTTTAAATAAAGCATAAAATGATGATAATATATTACATTGAACAGACATTACAAAAAGTTAATGTATTGTTTGAGTTTGTTTTATTAGGTTATTTGGCCCAGTACAGCGGTTTATGAACGTAAGAAGCATGCTGGTACTTCAAGCTTGAATTAATCCAAAGGTAGGTTATTTTTCACTGCATATTTTCATAATCAGTTGCATTAAATTAACGCTTATTAACTCTTAAACAGCCCTAATCATTAATAACATTTAATATATGTAACAAAGCATGTGTAGTTTACACTAAATTCAATGTACAGCAAGTGCTTTTTAAGTAAAACATAAGTTTAAATTACACACACACATATATATATAATATTTATATTACTGTTGTCATGTTAACACAATAATTTATTAAATAACAATATATACAAATAGTGTTTAGTTTATAACTACTTTTTATGTATATATAACAAATTAAAATTTTAATATTATATAATTTATTTTAAGACTATAAAATAAGCAGACAATATAAATAAATGTGTAGTTAAATAAACAAATAAAAGAAATAAGAATCTGGATGATAAAAGCTTGTGTGCGCTTTATTAATTGTTAATGCAGCGTCAAAAAAAAAAAAAAAAAGAAGATTCCATTAGCCTTTACTCCAGCTCCCTAATATAGACTGAACAGCGTATAGTTGTATGATGGCACTCAGCCAGCATTCCCCATCAAAAGGCCATTTTCATTCAGAGGTTTATTTTTAGAAAGAAAGAAGTCTGTTTATCCTCCTTCCATCCTCTCACAACCCTTTGTCTGGTTAATGCAGAGAAATAACAGGGTGGTTTAAGCGCTGAAGTTCTATATGTTCTGAAATAACTCGCCTTTTCCATTCTGGCAGTAAGCAGTGTTACTGTATATACAGTCTTTATCTGTATTTGTCTCACTGACCAGTAGTTGGGGGGTCTTTTCCAGTGGCGCGCAGGCCATCTGCACTCCGCTGCTCTGTAATCAGCAGTGAAAACACATTTCATGGGCCTGATTACCCAGGGCGTCTGCACAACTACAGAGACAGGACCTGGAGTTTGCATTACACACTTGCGCTTAAAACCAGCTGATGTGTGAGCCCTTCATCAAAGCTCCCTCTCCAGCAGGGGTGAGAGGACTGGGGAAAAGGCTTTGGATCTCTAGGGTTCATGGTAACATGGTGAGTGGGAGGGTAACATGTCTCATTCGGTGGTGTTGGCATTCGAAAATTCTCTCTGTGTCTCTCGCCTGCTGTTCGACAGGCCCGGTGGATGGCTTTCAAGTTAAGCTTTAACAACCAAAAACCGTATTTGTTAGAGAAATACAATTTGGGATCTGGAAAATGGCAACATTCCTCGTTGGAATCTACAGTCTATCTTGTTTTCATTTCCGAGGCCTTGTGTGCCACTTTTCTCAGTATCGCAGTCTGAAAATTGCACCTCCATTTTGTAATTATTTCTGCATGGGCCCGGCGTGAGGAATGACATTAGAGGAGATGATTACGACCTAGTGGATGTGGAGCTCCGAGGAGGGAACATTAATTCCAGGGCATATGCACACGTTTTCAACACACATTCTTAGATACTGCACACATCCTTTCACAAGCTTTTGGTGCCAAACGTGACTGCTTAGCCACCAGTGCTGAGGGGTTAACAAACTCAAAGTAGCGTAACTGCTAAATTAACTACATTTTTCAATAGTGTAGCAGTAGCTTAGCTTTTTTCTAAACTAGTGGTTGTCAACTAGTCTGTTGTGACCCAAAAACAGGTCCAAAACTGTTCGAAAGTCTATTCTCAGTTCCCATGGTCCCAAAGTCATTGTTCCCAAAGTCTATTTTCATGGACAATATAGGAGAAAAATGATAAATGCAAATAATAGGCGATGCACAGATATTATTTTCATGTTATGGTTTATTAAAATCTGATAATAAAATAACAATAATAATAATAATAATAATAATAATAATAATAAATAAAATAATAATTAAAAAAAAATGCTACGAGTGAATGCAAGCATCAAAATGCTATAATGTGCAGTATGGATATTCCGGAATTAATCAGTTTTTTAAAGAATCGCTCAATGACTAACTCACAGTTTTTTTCATGCCAGAATGAATCAGTGAATCGACAGATTCTTTTAAAATACTGCTTGATTCAGACATGAAACAAGTGGCTGTCTTCATGAGAGTCATTGAGTAATTTAAAAACAACTCACTCATTAAGACAGCCACGTGTTTCATGCATGAATAGAGCTGTGCTTTTGAGCAAATGGGCTAACTGAATAAATGAATAACTCACTCAAAAATAGAGTCACTTGTCGCCACCTACTGGTGTAACAGTGTAACCTGCAGAAAGAGCCACTGTAAAATTCCCACCAATTTTTCCCAGTAGGGCTGGGAAAATAAATCGATAGATCGCGATTCATGGATCGATTCTGAGATTTTCCAAATGCATCGCGATTCTCTCTGGAATCAATTCTGAGCTTAATTTTTAACAGCAGATGGCGCTCTAGGCTAGTTTTTAGCCACACACTCAAATGCTCACAAAGTACGTACTGAGACATGTAAGTGGTTAAATGTACTTGCACCTCAGCTTTTATGATGTGAGAATGTAAACATAGCCCACAACACCCTTGTAATTTGCTTCAACCTTTTCAAACTTTATGAATGATTATTTTAAGTTCAAGTGGTGTTTGTAAGGAATTGAAAGCAAGCAGACTACGGTTGTTTCTAAAGCATTCAGTGCCACTAAGCTCAGAATCGATTCAAGGGAGAATTGCGATGCATTCGAAAATTTCAGAATTTTCGATGCAGAATCATTTCTTGATTCACAATGCATCGATTTATTGTCCCAGCCCTAATGCACAGACTAGTCTGTCTGTAATACACAAACACTGTCACTGGACTGTTATATCAACACTATTGGAGTGCTGCGCAATCTGCCAATCAGATTTAAGGACCAAAATTGTTGTAAAATTAAATAAATTACTTATTTAATATTTTAAAAACTATTACTCCTTCAATAGCTTCAATACAATTAACTACTTTTTTAGTAGCGAGTAGTGAAGCTAACTATGTTCTCAAAAGTCTAGCTTGAATGTAAAGTAGGAGTCGCCTGCAGTTTGACAAGCTTCAGTTTCAAAGTAGCTTTCCAATGGTGTCACCCACAGAGTAACTGGTTAAACAGAATCACAAAAATGTTGCCTCAGCCTGAAATTCAGTATATGCATTACATATGCACAAAATGATTTCTTGACTGTCCCAGAGTGCTTTGGGGGAAGTTAATCATTTATGTGATATGTTTCCTGTACGACTGTGCAATGTGCAAACATTCAAGAGTAGAGTTATAGCAGACTGGGGCTCACATTCCACTTGTCTGCCGTATAAAGTCACCAAAGAAACTCACAAATGTCACTTTCCCCACACGGCTTGTAGCGTTGGGGTATGCGAGATTCACAGCATGATTTATAGCGTTTGTGTGACAGCTGAACAGTGGCCATATCATGAGATGGGAGCTCATTTCAAACTGCAAGCGCGGGTCTGTTCATATGGTCAGCTGTTTGCGTTCATTTCTCTCCCTCTTTCTCTCCCTGTCTGTGTTCCACTCGTCTCTGTCAGCTCCCCTCAATGGGGTTGGTTAAATCGTCCATAACACATAAACGCTCATTTATAAAAGCTGACAGACATGGCAGTCGTTTACAGAAATTAATTACCTTCCACTGGAGCTTCATGCGTCAGTCACGCTAGACCAGTCTCAACTACCTCCATTAGAGACACCTCCACCTGCTGAGAGACAGACAGAGAGAGGGAGACCCATAAAACACATCTTTTCTTGCCAATAATTTCATTCACGATGGAGTTCCAGACAGAAAGCCAAATTGTTTTGCTCTTTTTTGTTGTTTTTTTGGAAAAGGCTGCGACTTTCATTAATCTATGGTTGGTTAATGAAGCCAATCTGTTGAATGTTCATATGACGCCACCATGACTCTCTAATTACGGACACAGATCAGTTGAGGTTGGTTAGCTTTTAGCTTAATGAATGCAGCATGGCAGAAAGTGCTACATCTCGGCTCTATTAATGGAATAATAATTTATCCATTGCCGCTTTTGCAGAGATTAAAATTAACTGGTATTTTTAGTGCTGTTTCTCCAGCTCTACGGCAGCGTATTAATGCAAACTTGTCACCCATAATCTCAGCTTGGTGTGATTTTCTGAGAAAAGCCTCTCCATCACTTATTTATCAGGGTATACGCCAAATGGAAAAACGGGAACTAGCTTAATATCCACCCATTTCAACATGAAACGGCATTTGCAACCCATTTTACTTCGGCAATTTGATGTATTTCCAAGCGAAGCAGGATGTTCAACGAGATAAAAATGTAGGGTGGGAAATTATGAAGACAAATACACTATATATTTCTTTGGAATAACATGCACAATAAGACCAAGAATGTGTAAAAGTCCACCCTAAAACTGGCTTTTTGAAAAATGTCAACTGCTTTTGTTCTTACAATGAAAGTAAAGGGGTCCAGTAATCTTTTGGACCCCATTAAATTTCATTACATGGACAAAAACAGTTCTTTCCACTGAAGAAAGAGAGTCACACAGTTTGGGAACAACGTGTGGGTGAATAAATGAAAAGTAAATTGGCTTATATCTGATTTTTTTTGTAGGTTGTTTTCCTTTTTCCTCTCCCCACCCAGCTCTTTCTCATTTCATTCTTATTCTTCTAAAGCATTTAAAACCCATCCTCACACCCTCCTCTTTGAGCCAGCTCACTGTAGTACCGCCAGTTACTCAAATGACACACTTAAAGAAACGTAGGATGAAATCAGTCATTTGAAGAGCAGAAGATTGCGCTTCTTGCCGCGCCGCGTGTCTGGTGTGAATCTGTGGCCGCTCTTTGCCGGCAGAGGATCTAATAAGTGCGCCGCTGTGCTGTGGGTCGCCCAGTGTGAGATTAGAGGAACTCTATTAAACTTTATGGCTTCGAGTTGAAGCGCGGGGAACAAAGCTGTGTGAAATGAACCTCAACCACCCCGGGACTTAACAAGGCGCTCATGAGTGATAAAACACACTGGGACGTTTTCTTGGAGATGGGTGGGTTGGTTTCGAGCCCACCTACAATACTTCACCGATATTTCAAAACATATCTTATTTTCTTACCCATTTGAGCACTACTTTGGGAGGAAGTTGAGATATTGCTGGTATTATGTGTCTGTCATTTCAAAAGTTTTTACTAAAGATTGCCTTTTAACCCTTCTGTGTTACAGTTTTGGGCTATTTTGACCCAGTTAACACAGGTTATGTATGGAATTGCTTGTACTTGTATTATTGCTGTAGTATACAATATGCATACTGTGCACTGTATGCAAATTTCCTGTATGAACAGAATACCTGAAGAGAGCAGTATACAACAGTACATGCTGCATGGTATATTGTATTCCACAATGCATGTGTTCAATTTGACCTTTCAATTCCAGTTTGATGGATGAAACGGGAGTAGTATCAGCTGTGATTTTTAACATTGAGAATTGCATACTATAGCATACGATTTCTGCCATATGTACTGTATACACACTATATTGCAGAAATAATTAGAGAAGCACTTTAATATGCTATTCTGAACATACTTAGCTATTCATTTCTTGATTAGTTGTTTGGACTGGCAAATATTATAGTTTTACTAGGGCTGCATATTTAAAACATTTAACTAATATTAGTTTTCTGCAGTTAATAGTAATTTACTGTATGGTCTGTGTGTGTGTATTTAGACAAGAATACGTTACTGGTGGAATACTCCTGTTTGTTCCTGCTGCGTGTTTTGAGTTTGAGCTCTGTCAACTTAATTCTTTATCGTCTATTTTCTAATCCTGAAATCTATTTTACACACCATCATTTTCGTTTCTATAGCGTGTGAATATATCCCCTATTGTATTCTACAACAAAAAAAATCAAAGCGCCTTGTTATCACTAGTTTTATTTTGATTTCCAGAGTCCGCTATTAGCTTATAGCCCGTTAGCATCGCCAGCGTGGTTGCATTAGCGGCAACCAAGGAAGGTTGCCGCTAATCTCGCTTACATTGCTAATACTCTATTCACACACATTACCATTGTTTTTACTCACTGCTACTTGCTTAAATGGCGGATGTGTGTCTACCTTTGAGTGCAGGCGAGGACACGTTCGAGCTGCATTCGGTGCAGCTGGAGCTGGAGGCCGTGGAGGAGCAGATCCGAGAGCTGGTGGAGAAGCAGGCCCAGGTGAGAGAGCGGAGAGCCGCGCTGGAAACATCCCGGGCTTACGCTCACAAGTCCAGGGTAAGTATACAGCATGCCGCTAACACTCCCACCACCTCTACTCCGTGTGTTTCTCTGCACAGACCCTGTGCACCCAGGACGTGATCTTCCCAGATGTCCTTCACTCCGGCGCCGGGACACCACGGACCCTGGGTGCAGCAGCAGCGGAAGACGCGAGCCAGGCCCCGCACGAGGACCTCTCCCCCTCCACCGCCTCCGGTCTTCGAGATCTCCATCCGGAACCGCTTCGCTCCCCTCCGCGAGACGGAACGCGACGCTGTGATCGTCGGAGACTCCATCGTCCGGCACGTCCGTGCTATGTTAACTGAAGGTAAAGCACACACTCACTGTTTCCCTGGTGCTCGTGTTCTCGATGTTTCTGCACAGATACCCGCGATCCTGAAGGACGACGAGAGCATCGGCGCAATCGTGCTGCACGCGGGGGTGAACAACACCAGGCTGCGGCAGACGGAGACACTGAAGAGGGACTTCAGGAGCCTGATCGAGACGGTGCGCAGCGCATCACCCGCGGCGACGATCATCATGTCTGGACCGCTTCCCACGTATCGACGAGGACATTAAAGGTTCAGCAGACTTTTTGCTTTAAATGAATGGTTATTGTCATGGTGTAAAGAACAGAAACTGCTCTTTGTTAATAATTGGAATATTTCCTGGGAGCGTCCTAGGCTTTTCCGTGCTGATGGCCTGCACCCCAGCAGATTCGGAGCAGAACTCCTGTCGGACAACATCTCCAGGACTCTACGCTCCATATGACTAGTAAGCCCATTCTCAAATAACTGCTATGATGACTTTTGTTCTACCCACTTAAATGATAGAAATACTTGTGCCGTCTAATCTATAAAGACTGTGTCTGTTCCCCGAACAGTGAAGCCAAAATATAAATTTAATGCAGGATCTAGAAATAATCTGATCGTGATTAAACCAGAAAAATGCAAAACAAATAAACAAAAGCAATTTTTAAAGCTTGGGCTCCTAAACATTAGATCACTCGCACCCAAAGCAGTTATTGTAAATGAAATGATCACAGATAATAGTTTTGATGTGCTCTGCTTGACTGAAACCTGGCTCAAACCAAATGATTATATTGGTCTAAATGAGTCTACTCCACCAAGCTACTGTTATAAGCATGAGCCCCGTCAGACTGGCCATGGCGGCGGTGTTGCAACAATATATAGTGATATTCTCAATGTTACCCAGAAAACAGGATACAGGTTTAACTCATTTGAATTACTTCTGCTTAATGTTACACTGTCAGATATGCAAAAGAAATCTCTCCTATCTCTTGCTACTGTGTATAGACCGCCAGGGCCGAATACAGATTTCTTAAAAGAATTTGCAGATTTCCTCTCAGACCTATTGGTTATTGTTGATAAAGCGCTAATTGTCGGAGATTTTAACATTCACGTTGATAATACAAATGATGCGTTAGGACTTGCATTTACTGACCTAATAAATTCTTTTGGAGTCAAGCAAAACGTCACCAGGCCCACTCATCGTTTTAATCATATGCTAGATTTAATTATATCGCATGGAATTGATCTTACTGACATAGATATCGTACCTCAAAGTGATGATGGTACTGACCATTTCCTAGTATCATGCATGCTGAGTATTACTGATATTAACTATATGGCTCCGCGTTATCGTACAGGAAGAACTATTGTTCCAACCACTAAAGATAGATTCAGAAATAACCTGCCTGATTTATCTCAACTGCTTTGTGTACCCATAAATACACATGAACTAGATGAAATGACTAGCAACATGGGCACTATCTTCTCTAATACATTAGAAACTGTTGCGCCCATCAAATTGAAAAAGGTTAGAGAAAAACGTACTGCGCCATGGTACAACAGTAATACCCATTCTCTCAAGAAAGAAACTCATAAACTTGAGCGCAAATGGAGAAAAACAAACTTGGAAGTTTTTAGAATTGCATGGAAAAACAGTATGTCCAACTATAGACAGGCTTTAAAAGCTGCCAGGGCAGAGTATATCCGCAAACTCATAGAAAATAACCAAAACAATCCAAGGTTTTTATTTACCACAGTGGCTAGATTAACAAATAAACAGACGCCACCCGATCTAAATATTCCCTCACAATTTAATAGTAATGACTTTATGAATTTCTTCACTGATAAGATAGATAACATCAGAAATACAATAACAAATGTAGATTCTGCAGCGTCTAGTACTTCAGCTCCATTCATCGCACCCAAAGAAAAAATGCAGTGCTTTACAACTATAGGACAGGAAGGGCTAAATAAACTTATCACTGCATCTAAACCAACAACATGCCTATTAGATCCTGTACCCACTAAATTACTGAAAGGGTTGTTACCTGTAGCAGAAGAACCGCTTCTCAATATTATTAACTCATCGATATCTTTAGGTCACGTCCCAAAATCATTCAAGCTGGCGGTTATTAAGCCTCTTATTAAAAAACCACAACTAGATCCTAATAAACTAGCAAATTACAGACCCATTTCTAATCTTCCGTTTGTGTCTAAAATTTTAGAAAAAGTTGTGTCTGCTCAGTTGTGCTCTTTTTTTGCAAAAAAATGATCTCTATGAAGAATTTCAGTCAGGTTTCAGACCCCACCATAGCACAGAAACCGCACTTGTTAACATTACAAATGACTTGCTGCTTGCGTCAGACCAAGACTGCATCTCATTGCTAGTTTTACTTGATCTTAGTGCTGCGTTCGACACTATAGATCATGACATACTCATAGATCGATTACAAAACTATACGGGTATTCAAGGGCAGGCTTTAAGATGGTTTAGATCCTACCTGTCTGATCGCTACCACTTTGTTTATTTAGACAGGGAGTCATCTCAGTTATCACCAGTAAAGTATGGAGTACCACAAGGATCTGTCCTAGGTCCTCTGCTATTTTCAATATACATGTTGCCCCTTGGTAATATTATTAGAAAATACGGGATTAGTTTCCATTGTTATGCTGATGATACTCAACTATATATCTCAACAAGACCAGATGAAACTTCTAAATTATCTAAGCTAACAGAGTGTGTTAAAAATGTAAAAGATTGGATGACCAATAATTTTCTCCTGTTAAATTCAGATAAGACAGAGATATTACTTATTGGACCAAAAAACAGTACACAGAATATCTTGGATTATAATTTGCAACTAGACGGATGTACTGTTACTTCCTCTACAGTCAAAAATCTGGGTGTTATACTAGACACCAACTTGTCTTTTGAAAATCATATTTCCCATGTTACAAAAACAGCATTCTTCCATCTTAGAAACATTGCCAAGCTATGAAACGTTACCTGTTTCTGATGCAGAAAAGCTAGTTCATGCATTCATGACCTTTAGACTGGACTATTGTAATGCACTGCTAGCTGGTTGTCCTGCATCTTCAATAAACAAGCTACAGGTAGTCCAAAATGCAGCGGCTAGAGTCCTTACCAGGTCAAGAAAATATGATCATATTACCCCAATTTTACAGTCTCTGCACTGGCTACCTATTAAGTTCTGCATCAGTTACAAAATGTTATTACTTACCTATAAGGCCCTTAATGGTTTAGCTCCTGCGTACCTAACTAGTCTTCTACCACGCTACAATCAATCACGCTCCCTAAGGTCGCAAAACTCTGGACTTTTGGTAGTACCTAGGATAACAAAGTCAACTAAAGGAGGTAGAGCCTTTTCACATTTGGCTCCCAGACTCTGGAATAGCCTTCCTGATAACGTTCAGGGTTCAGACACACTCTCTGTGTTTAAATCTAGATTAAAGACACATCTCTTTAGCCAAGCATTCACATAATGCATCTCATAATCTTGTACTGCAGTTATATCTGATCAAACACACATTATTGTTCTTTAGCTTGGATTGAACAAATCATTTTTGCTTGGTTGGAACAGCAGCTACGCTAATTATGTCTCTATTTGGGGATTAACATCCCGTGGTAACTAGGATTTACACAAGCTTCAGTCTGGATCCAGAACACCTGAGAAGAGATTATGCCAACCCCACAGAGGACCTCAGATGATGCCTACCCTCAGACAACATACAGAACTACCAAATTTCGTCATAAATTAAATATATTAAGTTTCTACAATATATGAATATATTGTAGAAACTTAATTTCCTGTAAAGCTGCTTTGCAACGATTTGTATTGTGAAAAGCGCTATACAAATAAACTTGAATTGAATTGGTGGATAAACGAGGTAAGGTGTCCTACATAGGGCATCCATCCACTTGTGGGACATGCAGCCGTTCTTGTCTAGGAAACCATGGCTTGCAGGGCCTGGAGAAAATGCTGACATGACAGCATGTACCAATAACTAGCACTAAGTGAATATTAGTAAATATCAGCATTAGGTAAATATTAGTATAGTTTAGGAAGCTAAAAATGTATGTTGCATTGAATATGCTTTTTTTTTTTTTTTAGTGTTAAAGGGGTCATATGATGTGATTTCTTTTTTTCCTTTTCTTTAGTGTGTTATGTAGCTGTTTGTGCATGTATAAGATCAGCAGAGTTACAAAGCTCAAAGTCTCCCACAAAAGGATTTATTCTCTCTAAAAGAGAAGGCTGATCCAGACCGGGCTGAAACGCCTCATTAAAACACCCCCCCACATGTCTACGTTACGATGTGGAAATATTTGTGTAATGCCGCCCAAATGTGCACGCAAAGTAAGAAGGCGTGGTTTCAGTAACTGCAGTAGTGTTGATGCAGCCATGTCAAGATTTGTTTACAACAGAACAGCACAACCCAAATGTTCGAATTTGTGCCTTTTATGGACGACTGTTTTGTGAACCTAGGAGAGTACAATGCTGGCTGTGCACAAAGGCTATTTATAAAAAAAAAAAAATAAATAAATAAATAAATGGGTCAATTCCGACTTTACTCTGACAATCTGGCGCTTCTGAATCAGCGACTGTAAGTATGTTTTGTTATTAGTTTAAGTATTTGCTATTGACTGTTCAAATGCAGAGTTTTGCGCGTAACGTGTCGTTTGTGTGTGTGAGGGGAACAGGGTCACATCACAGCAGAGTGTACAGCCCGTCAGAAATCGTCTTAATCCTGGCTTGTGGGCAAACACATACGAGCATCATCACTGTGTCTGTGTTCCCCTCTCGGGCTTGAACTGATGGTAAAACTAAGGACATTATTAACTGTCTTTATTTACTGTGAAAGCTAAAGCTCACGATTATGGTAAGGGGCGTTACATTTCTGACGCGTGCTTATGGTATTTCGCCAATCACAATGCACTGTGTCAGCTGGCCAATCAGAGCAGACTGCACTTGTCGGAAGGAGGGGCTTTGTAGAAAACGACGCGTTTGAGAGAGGCGGTGCAGGACATTAACATATTAAATCTCCCAGCTCAGATTTTTATACAAAACTGAACTTAAAATGCAAAAAAGGGAACTTTATTATGATGGTCCCTTTAACACATTTTGTTGACTATAATTAATGTTGCACCTAAATGTCTACTAACTCTCAGAGTGTTAGTAGAGTATTAGTTGACTGATACGGTTAGGGTTAGAATAAGTTGACCTGTAGTTACTTATAGTCAGTCGAATGTCTGCAGGGAGACCATCACAATAAAGAGTTAGCAGATATGATATCTATGGTGCAGCGTTAATTATTGTCTTATTGTCAACAGAATGCTCAAAAGGGACCATCAAAATAAAGTGCTACAGAAAAAAAAAGAATAAAATAAATAAATGCATAAATACTAAGATGGGAACTACTGACATGCACAGAAGTAGTGAGGTTATGTGGCCCCAATACAAAAACAAAAAAACAAAAAACAAACAAACCAAAAAAAAAAAAAAGGGGTACAAATGCTGCCACTGGGTCAGTACTCTTTCAAAATATACTAATACATACCATTTAGGTACTAATATGTACACTTTATGTATGCACCCTTTAGGGGTAAACAAGGTACAAAAGTGTAGCTTTTGAAAAGCTACCATCCCAGTGATAGATTTTTTTGTACTTTTTTTGTGCTTGTTTTCTGAGAGTGTGGCATATTATTGTAAAACATTTGTAGTCAAATAATGAAAAAAAAAAAAATAAAAACAAAAATAGTTGAATACAAAATACTAGGCATTATACAGTATTTACCACTTATATTCGGTGCAATCACAGATCTTCTGCAATCTGCCATCTTTTCAGCCTAAAATGTAAATAATAGTGTGTAAACATGGTAATGTAAAATGCTTTCATTCTTACCATGTTTCTCACACACAATCAGCCACGATCAATCAAATTGCATTTCTTGAGATGTGATTTGCTATGCAAGGTCAATCTGACCCCATAACAGCTAGATCTTTAAATGGAAAAGACATGGAAGAACCTGTCCCAAAAGTAGCTGGCCAATGGTAGAGTACAGGAATGCACTTCTTCTACGTGCCTGGTACTACGATTCACCCCACATGATCAGATTGTATCTAGATTCCCAACTTTAAATTGTTTCCATTCCATTGTTTGCAAACAATGAGCTATAGATAAGAAATGAATATTAATATAGTCAAAGATTGCTGTGATAAATTGTGTCGGTGAGGTCTGATCGCAAATTGATTATGCATGCATGTTGAATGCGCTCTATTTCTATCTGTTTCTCGTTCGTTTTCTCACACGCTTTGTTTCTAACACTCTCTTTTTCACCCTCCCTCCCACTCTTCATGATTGATGGCATTGCAGCTTTTATCTCAGGTAAGCCTGTGCTGTTACTTATCTAGCCCGACTGTCACTGGACGAGAAAGGTGTTTGCTAGCACCACTCAGACAGCAGATTGGCTGGGCCAGAGCCAGTTGGGATAAACCCCCAGGTGGTGGGACCGTGGCCAATGTGGCTGTGCTGAAGTGTGGATGGTACATGCAAAACTACATTTTCACATTGTTTGAGGAAAATGAGTGGTGCTTGTCTGTGCAAAACATGGCACCGCAATACTAGAGTGTTGTGGCTGGTTGCCCACCTTCAAGCTATCATCTAAAGTAACACAACGTTTCATTTGTATAAGCATTAAGACTTTAATATTAAATGTGTTAGCTAGAGACTGGTGTCATGGAATAGCACATTAGTGGTAGATTTACGTATTTCCATCTACTGGAAAAGAATGTCTACCTTAATATGCTCTTAATATAGTGATATTCTCCATGACACTGACTCTGATGTTCAATATTGAATACTAAACCAGAACTTAACACTTTAAGCAAACAGTAGAGGTCTGTTTCTCCTTTTACGTATTAAACAGGCATTCGACTGACACTACAGTATTACATCCCTGCTTCCATCCAAGGGACACAATTATCCCATGTTTTTTCAGTCGTCCCACAAATGAGCGCAGCCGACTCTATTTTCCCAGCTGTGCAGCAGTCCAGATGAGACCATTTTTTCTTCTTTGGCTTTTTGAGAATGGTACCCTTGAGTTGCAGGGAGCGTGTCCAGCTCCATTTGCAGAGTTCTTTGAAGACCATAGCAAGAACAATTACAGCGTCATGGCACCGGCCTCGTTCTGTGAGCGTGTACTCATGCTAACCCTGCACAATCATTCCAGAAAAGCCCCAAAACATCATGCAAAGTAAGGATATAAAAAGGCTATTAATTTCAGCTCCTTCACTTTTCTACCCTTCAAACTTATACATACAACTATGTGGAGTAATATGGAATTAACATGCATCACAAAAACAGATCTTGATTGGATCTATGCCACTATATATTATTTAATTTACAGTATTTTTACAAGTTCATATTTTAATTGATCTGTAAATATAAAAAAATACATAAAATATTAAAAAATATACTTTTATATTTTCAAAGACAAAAATATTCTGTCACAATGAATGTATCATCATAAGGAATCCAATTTGCCTTGATCCTTTGAGATAAGAGTTCGATGTACTATGAAAACGCACTGTAACTCCAATCTCCCTAGACCAAAATGACCACCAGAAAACTAAGCTGCAAAAAACAGCTTGTTCTGATTTTCTGACCTTTCAGTCTGATCTAACAGTTTATGCATCATATTTCTACATGAGCTGTTTTGTGATCCTGCCACAAAATATAATGCAGACTTTAAAAAGGGTGTTATTGAAGGATGGGCAGTTAAAAAACTATATAGGACTCAACAGCAAACCCGCATGTTGTGTGCAAGCAAGCCTTAAAGGCACAGCAACAACAACAAAAAAATTGGACTGTTTAGTTTTAAGGATCAGAGGCAGGGCGAGTGGGATTAACTAACACATGTATGAAATTTCCCCTTTAATAGCATTTCCATTGTCATCTCTTGAAAAGCAGCTCCATTTGTGTTTCCATTGCTGTTAACTGCTTTGAGTTTTAGTGGCCATGCACTTGGTGTGCTGTGGATTATTTGAACTCCTTCCACCGGCTTCTCATCTCTCTCTCTCTCTCTCCCTCTTGTGCCTCAGCATTCCAATCATAGTGATGAGAGAGCTAGAGTCATACCTCTCTCTCTCTCCTCCCGCACTGCAGACGTCTATGAGAGCCTGTCCTAATGAAAATGTATTGTTGTCTTTCCCAATCGCTGTTTGTTTATTAGGTCTCACATTCCTTTCACTTTACTGCAGTCTTTGGGCAAAAAAATTGCCATAGCTCTCATAATTACCGCCGTCAGTCTGCAAACACTTAAAGCCTGCTTTTTCTTTTAGCGCTAATTTGTCACACCCTGAAACTGTCTCTTACGAAAAGCCATATCTGCGTGTGAACTTCATGTTAAAAAGCACTGGGAATCCTGGGAAAAAAAATACCTTGACAATGTCAAAACAATAATCAAAGTGCAAAGTCAAAGCAAGAGCGCATAGGAATGATTAGGGAGAGATTTTTCAGTTACTTTCTTTTCGAGTCCAATTTTTCTGCTGCAAATATTTGGCCACTGCAACAAACATTATTGCAGAGGTTGTGGGAAAAAAAAAGCATCTGTTATGAAACTGCACTCTTTCCCAGCACAGCATTTCACTTCCTGGATTGTTTTTTGGACTAAGCAACAGTGCTTAAACCTTATAGAAGACTTCAGGACCATTTCTGCACTACACTTGTATGCATGTCAGTGTGTCAGTATGTCAGTGTATCAGCCAATGCAAAGTTACCAGCATGTGTCAGACAAGAGCAAAGAAACATCTTACGGTCATTCATGTTTTATTTATTGAAGAAAGTGAAGTTAAAAATGCACTCAGAGGATAAAAAGAAAAGAAAAAGCTTGAAAAAAAGGAGATCAGATGAGGTACAATCTGCAGTTGACCAGTAGGGGGCCTCGGCTCCTTGCTGTGTCGTCCTCAGTCTCCTCCCCCAGAGTGTGAGAGTAGGAGTAAGTCATCCCTTTCAGCATCTAGTGAAGCTGTGCAGTGGGCGGCAGCTCTCCCATGAGGACAGAGATAGGCTGCTTAAGACACTCCCCTGGCTGGGAGTGGTGCAGCCAGCCCTTTAGCCCCACCCACCAGGCTGAGGAGGAGGAGGAACACGGTGCTGCCCGAGCTGATCCCTTCAATCTTCCCCACAGTGTGGAGCAGCCGGCAGCGCGCACACACTCACACACTCTCACACAGCCACACACACTCACACTCACTCTCGCACACACACTCGCGCGCACAACAAAGCAGGCAGTTGAGGGAGGCGGGTAATAAAGAAAAGAACATCACAGAGGAAAAACAGCATTGCTGCACCTGGACTTTTCGGATACTGCAGTCTGCCTGGAGTTTGTGCCATTTCCTGTGTGCCTCGTAACCTCACGGCTCACGTCTGGTCCTTCCTGGGGAGGGTTTGAGTCCCGTCAGCTGCGCGTGCAGAGATCCAAATCCAACGACTGTCTACACTGCCGCTTTGTGCATCCGCCAGACGGGAACAAAGTGTGCGACTGGGATTTCTGACAAGCTCCTCTGGGAACCAACGCTGCACCGACTGTCAGAGAGAAAGAGAGAGAGTGAGAAAGAAGGAGCAAGATAGATAGAAAGAGAGAGAGTCAAAGTCAGGGCATGAGCAGGAGACTAGAAGCCGGTTTTCCGGAGAAGTGATTGCCACAGTGCCCCCTCCTCTTCCCTCACCTCCTTCCTTCCTTCTCTCCTCTCTCCTGTGCCGCTGCTCCTTCCTTCTTTGCGCACACCTCCGCTGCTATCCCATCCTCGTACCTCTGCTCTCCTTCCATCACCTCCTCCTCCCCTTCTCCCGAAGACGGCGTGAAGAGCAGAGGCACGGCAAACGCACACTTGCCCGTGTGCCGTATCATATCATTCTCTCTCTCCGTCCTTCCTCTGGCTCTGTCCCTCACGCGGATCTAGCCTCTAGCCGCGGAACCACAAGCGGAGGCTTTTTGAGTTGTTGGATCCCACACGCGAGTCTCTGTATCCAGCCACAGCCAGAAGGATTCCAGCTACATGGGCAAACGCTTGGAACAGCAACCAATGTACCCCCAGTACACTTACTATTACCCTCACTACCTTCAGACTAAGGTAAGGCACCTTGGTTATCTGGTTTTGTGATGTACTGATTGTCTGCCTCACATGCTTCCTTGCATCCGCACAGTTCTGACAGATTTCTGACACACAAACCACATAACCGATATTTGACACGGGTCGCTCTCTGGAGGTGCAAGAGTGCCCGTTTATCAAGAACGCATGCATACACTCTCGCACGCAAACTCGTGATCCTCAGATTCTGTCCTCTCAGCTGTGTAGCCTGTGGTGGAGGGACTTGAATAATTGCATCCATCTCTCTAAGCCCCTACACCACTCGGACGTGGAGAATTGATTACCATGGGCTGATCGATAGTGCCGAGATGCTATCGGGGGCACTGGTGATCTCGGCCTCCCTCTGTGATTCATGAATGTTTTTAATGCGGCGCGCCCCGTAAGAGGCCAGCACTTGTGTAACATGTTTGAGTGAATGAAAGTGGAGAGAGGGCTATGATTGGATCAGAGCAAAAAAAATGGCTGTCAGAACAAAGGGCGTGAAGATGCATTTTCCTGACCAACTTGGGGTGGGTAAATTACAAAGTGCAAAAGACGAATGTGAGGGAAGAAAATTTATGGAAAGTCTTTTGGAGGAGTTGCTTGCTCAACGTTGGCCAAATATGCAAGCGTTCCCAAAAGACACATGATAAACGGCAGTGGCCAAGTCGATCTCCATCAGCAAGTGTTTACGACCTCTCTCTTTTCCTCCTTCTACCCGTGTTACACTACCAGAATTTAGTAAGCACTTGGCCAATCTCAGCCTTCAAAATCTCAGAGGAGCTTGTAGAAACAACTTGATTGACACCCTTCATAGCTAGTCTATACGTGACACTAGCAACAGGCACCCTATTACCCATCAACACACACACTCCCCACTCCTTGTAGCTGCCTTCAAGGTCACGACAAATTGGATCTTACCCACTTCCGCTGTCTAATGAGTTTCTCAGAGTGTCTCGGAGGGATGTGGGGGCTCGTCCAGAGCATCATGCGTTTGTCCTTCTCTTTAGCCGCAACCAAAAATCCTCACAATAATAACTCACCTTGCTAAATAGGGCCTGTCAAAGAGAATGCATGCATATCCAAAAGGTTCAGAAATGTGCAAAGTATGTTGGTGATCCTTACCAAAGTGGAGCATTATGGTGAACACTGGAGCATCATGGGTAATGGTCAAATGGGCCAGTCTGGGAATAATTATTGATCTGTAGATTATTAAAGGAGATGGAGGAGGTTTTTTGGCACTGGGACGGAGTTTCAGATTTCAGATATTCAGTCTCGCCTGTGAAGGATGGGGACCTCATGTGAGCACGGGTCAGCGTGAGTGTGATTGCGTGTGTGTACGTGATTAAGGATGTAAATGGCCTGTTATTAATCCTGATTCTAGCGTGCTCTCTGAGTGGAGGCATTCCTCTGGGGGAAATCAATCATGAGGGGAAAGAGGGGCAACTGACACACAATCACTGCCCTCGCTCTTTCTCTCTTTTCCTCTCTGCCCCAATAACGTTCTGTGCTCAATGAGAGGCAAATGTTAAGCAGGGGAAATTATGATGCGACAGTAAGCTGTTAAAGTCGAGAATCAGTAATTCGGTTAAATTATTATTAAGACCCTGGTATCAATTACATGTAAATGACTTACTTTCAATGAAGTAGGTTCAAAAGAAAATTAAATGTGGCTGGAAATCCATCCATTGTTTTTAAATATGGGTCATCGATATCACTGAACATGAAATTAGGTGCAAACAATATCAGGCCTTACAGCAAGATTTGTTATACAAAGTGAACAGATTGCAAATGCAGATTAAATTTCTACTTTTCTTACTGACAATTTAAAAGAAGGTAGCATTAAAATGTGTGGGTTTTGCTATCTATCTATCTATCTATCTATCTATCTATCTATCTATCTATCTATCTATCTATCTATCTATCTATCTATCTATCTATCTATCTATCTATCTATCTATCTATCTATCCATCCATCCATCCATCCATACCTTAAAACTTCACTTCACAAAACTTTAAAGATTTCAAAAAAGGCTTTGTAAAGACAAAATTTACAGTTTGTCTTGACAAAATTTGCTTTTATATTTAAAAAATAAAAACATTTTAAACATTGATTAATTTTTATTTTACTTCCTTATAATCAAATTCGAATTGCAATTCTTTATCCCTACTGTACCTCAATTCAAAGACAAGAATTGCATTGGAATTAAAAAAAAAATAAAAAAACATTCTCAGTTCAGTTCAATTCCAAATGGCACACATCCCAAATGAATAGATTTACAATCTAACTGTAGTCTCCTCGTGTGGATATCTACTGTACCAATATCACACCAACCCTTCCCTTTCCTCTTGCAGGGTTTAGCTGAACATGGGTGGATGTATAAACGTGAGTGTGTGAGCTGAGGTATCCTTGACAGCAGTCATACACCAGTGGGATATAAAATAGAATTTAAGGGAGGTAATTCCCCCCTGGTATTGTGTCAACAGAGGCCAGTGGGGCCCCATCTTCCATTCAATCAATGGCTAGAAGTCAGAGCTTTATGGTGTGTGTGCGCATTGATGTTTCGAAAGAAGGGAAAGGGGAAGACAGCCAGAGCGAGCACTCAAATCCAGAGCCATGAGATTGCATATGCAAGCAAGTGTGTGTGTGTGTGTGGTGTTCGGTTACACTCTGTGGGGTCAGCTTTATGTACAGCAGAAATAACATCCAGTCGGCCGTTTAAACCTCTCTTCTCAGTGGGAGTGCACGTTAACTGCCCTGCAGTGAGGTGACACGCGGCTTGCCAGCAATGTTCCTGGTGCATATACAGGTGCATCTCAATAAATTAGAATGTTGTGGAAAAGTTCATTTATTTCAGTAATTCAACTCAAATTGTGAAACTCGTGTATTAAATAAATTTAATGCACACAGCCTGAAGTGGTTTAAGTCTTTGGTTCTTTTAATTGTGATGATTTTGGCTCACATTTAACAAAAACCCACCAATTCACTATCTCAACAAATTAGAATATGGTGACATGCCAATCAGCTAATCAACTCAAAACACCTGCAAAGGTTTCCTGAGTCTTCAAAATGGTCTCTCAGTTTGGTTCACTAGGCTACACAATCATGGGGAAGACTGCTGATCTGACAGTTGTCCAGAAGACAATCATTGACACCCTTCACAAGGAGGGTAAGCCACAAACATTCATTGCCAAAGAAGCTGGCTGTTCACAGAGTGCTGTATCTAAGCATGTTAACAGAAAGTTGAGTGGAAGGTAAAAGTGTGGAAGAAAAAGATGCACAACCAACCGAGAGAACCGCAGCCTTATGAGGATTGTCAAGCAAAATTGATTCAAGAATTTGGGTGAACTTCACAAGGAATGAACTGAGGCTGGGGTCAAGGCATCAAGAGCCACCATACACAGACGTGTCAAGGAATTTGTTAAGCCACTCCTGAACCACAGACAACGTCAGAGGCGTCTTACCTGGGCTAAGGAGAAGAAGAACTGGACTGTTGCCCAGTGGTCCAAAGTCCTCTTTTCAGATGAGAGCAAGTTTTGTATTTCATTTGGAAACCAAGGTCCTAGAGTCTGGAGGAAGGTTGGAGAAGCTCATAGCCCAAGTTGCTTGAAGTCCAGTGTTAAGTTTCCACAGTCTGTGATGATTTGGGGTGCAATGTCATCTGCTGGTGTTGGTCCATTGTGTTTTTTGAAAACCAAAGTCACTGCACCCGTTTACCAAGAAATTTTGGAGCACTTCATGCTTCCTTCTGCTGACCAGCTTTTTAAAGATGCTGATTTCATTTTCCAGCAGGATTTGGCACCTGCCCACACTGCCAAATGCACCAAAAGTTGGTTAAATGACCATGGTGTTGGTGTGCTTGATTGGCCAGCAAACTCACCAGACCTGAACCCCATAGAGAATTTATGGGGTATTGTCAAGAGGAAAATGAGAAACAAGAGACCAAAAAATGCAGATGAGCTGAAGGCCACTGTCAAAGAAACCTGGGCTTCCATACCACCTCAGCAGTCCCACAAACTGATCACCTCCATGCCACACCAAATTGAGGCAGTAATTAAAGCAAAAGGAGCCCCTACCAAGTATTGAGTGCATATACAGTAAATTAACATACTTTCCAGAAGGCTAACAATTCACTAAAAATGTTTTTTTTTTTTATTGGTCTTATGAAGTATTCTAATTTGTTGAGATAGTGAATTGGTGGGTTTTTGTTAAATGTGAGCCAAAATCATCACAATTAAAAGAACCAAAGACTTAAACTACTTCAGTCTGTGTGCACTGAATTTATTTAATACACAAGTTTCACAATTTGAGTTGAATTACTGAAATAAATGAACTTTTCCACGACATTCTAATTTATTGAGATGCCCCTGTATGTGGCTCATTATATTTCCACTGCTCTTAATGTCATTTAGGATTATTACGTTGTGATATTTACTCCGCTTGTGGATAATTACCAGACTGATGCTTCATTTTCCTCTAGCGGCACCTATTTTTTAGCACACGGGTGAAAATGCTCCCCTCCTCCAAACAACCTTCATCTGAATAATTAAACTCGTTAATGGACAAGCAATTTTCAGGTATCAACGACAATTTGATTTTCTGTATTCATTACCAACACTGTCATTAAACAGGTGAAAGGATAGATTAAAATCTTCAAGCACACTCAGCCGTTTCACACACAAATTACTGACTGCAACAAATTGAGTAATTTAGCCCAAAAAATATGCTTAATTTTGAATTGTCTGGTTGTTATTTTTAAAAAATGTGGTAATTCGGTCCATCAGATATCATTGGAAGACAAAGCCTGACTCCTAATCACTTGCCCAGTCCAGCGTTTTCCCTTTGAGAGTACAATAACATTACTTGTAATAGCATTACATGATGTTAGGCTATAATACTGTTTCTAAAAAATCAAATATTTGGGTTGTTTTTACTCAAATGCATTTTTTGCTATTTGAGTTTTTCTTCAGAGTTGCTGTTGGAAGTGATCCATAATGACATACGCAGAAACATGAACTTACAAGAGTGCAGGCTTTGTATGCTTGTGTGAATTATACGTGTAAACACTTCCGTTGGGAAAGCCTGTACTGTAAAATGCTTGCTGTAAGTGTCTGCCTGTAACCATCGAGTTGGGGATGTCAGATCTGCCTAGAGTGCTAAATTATGCTTGTCCGTGTGTAATTTTTCTGTTAGCATAGGAGTGTGCATCTAAGCCACAAATAGGGCCCTATGAATTCAGTTTTATTTTTTCCCAACCTTCGTGTTGTCTGTTTTCATTTTTCTGGATTCTGTTTTATTGTTTCAATGAAATTTTAATAATCTAAATCGATGTTAAATAAACTGAATTCATAAATTTTTTAAAAATGTATTACATTTTTAACAATAATATTGTCCTATTATTTCCCCCCCCCAGAAATTCTGATGTCTTTTAATTTTTCTGGATTTGTTTTTGATCTAATACAAATTTATTATATATATATATATATATAAAAGATAATCAAATGAATGCATAAAACCTTGACCATTTAATCTTTAAAATGTATTCAAATGAAAATTCCTTTAATTTTTTTGGGGAAACAAAGTAATGTACAACAGAGGATTACTGTTTAAATTAAAACTTACACTACAAATTGTGATACTGTGTGAAAATTTTGAAAAGCAAGGTTTTAATAAACTAGGGTATTATTATTCAATTTATTCATCAAAATTTTTCCAAATTCTTTCATATTTTGCTGTATACAGTAAATTCTGTTTTTATGGCTGGATTCTACAATTCCGTCCACATTGATGAAATCGTAGGGACCTACACAAACCTGGTCATATTTGAAGAAACTCTTACAGTCTATGTTAGGGTTAGAGTCCATTTATATAGTCTCTGCTTTGTGAGGTTGTGAATGTCTTTTCACTCTGAGGTTTCTATTTAATGTTGAACATCAGTAAGTTGCGAGAACAAAAATATAGTGTCACATGACTGAGTCGGAAAGCACATGTTAAACTACATCACTATGCGGTCTAATATTCACAAGAGAAATGGTTTTAAATACAAGCATTCATATTTTTAGTCCAAAGTTCTTCTCTTTTCCTCCCTGTCTTTCTCTCATCTTCCCTCCCTTTTCCTCTCTCTCGCTCTCCCTCTCCTACTGTGTCCTGGGCATTCTCTCCAGCCATCTGTTCAGAGGGGTGGGGTTCACTCTGAAAAGAGGAACATACTTGGCAAACACACCCTCATAGGTGGATAAAATTTTATGCCCAAGATTGTCCTCGTTTCAGGGGTTAAACTCTTTGCATTAGTCACGAACATGAAAAGAAAAGAATACAAAGCGCACAAAAGAGCTGTTTGTAGCAGTTGTTCAATATTTTCTGGCCCGTTCTGAAGGTGAAATCTGTTCTAGATTTTCACATCTTGCATCAGAGAGTAATAACTCTCAGGCGCATACAAAACCAATATGAGAATGTGCAAGAAGAAACTTTCATTGTCACTCACACACTGCTGAGTTACTCGTACAATAGCATTGATAAATAAAAATGATAGTTCTGGCTGTAAAATCTGATCCGGTGAGACGCGTCGATAAACAAACAAAAGACCACACTTCATTTCCATTCTATATTAACGCGCCAAACTATTAGGGCGAAAAAGTGGCTCATTCATAGCTCCAGACACCTAATGAAGTTTTCATGTTTCATTTAGGACTCTATGGACCAATGAATTTCCCTATTCCATGAACTTTGTAGTCATATACAGTAAGGATTTTAAAAAATTATTTTGATTTGTTTGCAAGCAGAGAAATGCATGCACACACGTGCGTTGTGGTACTCACGTGAACGCACATCGAAGACTGACACGGAAGAGAAGAAGTAGTTGAATAAAGTTATTTTTGTGTTCTTTGTGCAAAAAAAGTATTCTCGTAGCCTCATAATATTACGGTTGAACCACTGATGTCACATGGACTATTTTAATGATGTCCTTACTACCTTTCTGGGCCTTGAACGTGGTAGTTGCGTTGCTGTTTATTCAGGGTCAAAAAGCTCTTGGATTTCATCAAAAATATCTTAATTTGTGTTCCAAAGATGAACAAAGGTCTTATGGGTTTGGAATGACATGAGGGTGAGTAATTAACGACAGAATTTTTAATTTTTGGGTAAACTATCCAATCTATATAACTAACTTCTACAGTTAAAAAAAAAAAAAAAAGGCAGCACAGGGCATGTTCGCATGCTAAGTATAACAACTTTTACAAAATGTAACGTATAGGAGAGAGAGAGAGAGAGAGAGAGAGAGAGAGAGAGACTCATCACTGCACTATCATTAGCACAGCTATTTCTCATTGAGTGACAAAACACACACCAAAGCCTTCATGTGGCTGCCCACAATCTAAGCTCCATGAGGGTAACCACAAAAACTCCATGACAGATACTCTTCTAAATCACTAAGCAAACTGCACATTTACCACAAGCATGCCTTTTTCTTTAATCAAAAACACATAAAATAGTTCATTTTCACTTGACTTTAAACTTTATGCTCCCGAATGAGTCTCTTGCACAGCATGCTGGGAATTTAGTGTTACGTTTCAGTAAATGCCAACAAAAAGTGATTAATGTAGTTTTAACCCAGAAGGATTACGTTAACTTCCACTTTACAAATTTAAGTGAATTGAAAGTAATTAAATTAAGTTGTGGCAATGTTCAAGAATTGTTTGCTCATTTGAATTCAAGGGATAGTTCACTCAAAAATGAAAATTTTATCATATGCTCATTCTTTTGAAAAGGCTTCAACTGTATTTGTCCATACAATGATAGTCAGTGATGTCTAAAACTACAGCCCCCATTGACTTTCATGGTATGGGCAAACAAACAGACACAATTTTCAAAATATCTTCATCTGTGTGCCCTAAAATAAGAAAGTTATACAGGATTTGTCATTTACTCACCCTTGTGTCGTTCCAAACCTGTATAAGTTTCTTTCTTATGTTGAACGTAAAAGATGATATTTTGAAAAATGCTGGTAATCAAACAGTTGATGATCCCCATTGACTTCAATAGTATTTCTTTCCTTACTGTGGAAGTCAATGGGGAGCAACAACTATTTGGTTCTTCAAAATTCCTCAAAATATTCTTCAATAATTCTTATTTCGTGTTCAACATAAGAACTTATACAGGTTTGGAATGAAGTGAGGGTGAGTAAAGGATGACAATTTTCATTTTGGGTGAAATATTCATTTAAGCAAATTGAACAAGTAGCAAAAAGTCATTTTCTGAGTGTGTGGAATAGAGACAGACTTATAAACTACACTATGAGGTGCAATACTGTTATATAAAAAGTATCTTCTGCATGTGTATCACTTCCAATATTCATCCATGACCAGTACTCATGTGTGGTCCAGGCTGTAATGGGGCGATCTGAGCTAGCTAGTTGGTTTCTGTGGGCTTGAGAGAGCCAGAGGAGAAAGGCACCGGTCCTGAGGTAATGGCCCTGCTGCATTTTTAATAGAGGACCACTTTGTAACAACCCGAGCCTGATGGATTCTCCCCTTTTAAGGGCCCTGCCATTTCATTTTTACACACAGCTTGCTTTTAGACCACTGGCGTAAGTGCTCGACAAAGCCTGTGTTCAGGGATAAATGGCCGAGGAACGAACGAGCCAAAGCCGTGGAAGGCTGCGGCAACACAGGGACTCATTGACGTTTTACCGACGGCGTCTGATCGAGTTCCTCACTGGCGCTGTCGCTTCTGGGCTTTGCCTTTTTGCATCTTTGAGATAAACATGATTTTAGTTAGAGGCTGAGTGTTCAGCGGTAAATATAGATCTGGTGTGGATTCTGGAAGAGGATAGTGTTTTCTCGGGAAGCAGGGATGTGTTTGATTTGGGATTTTGGAACGGATCAATCATCTAGATGTAAAGGGTGACGTATGACGCCATCGTCAGCGGTTGCGCATGCATGTGCATGTGTATAAATCTGGTGGTTTAATGAGCTTCGAGTTGTAATTAGCGGTTAGGAAAGCTGCTTTTGCTATGAATTCACACAGAGAGCACAGAGGAACAGCCTGTGCAGCTTGGTTTCAGTCACAAACGATAACCACTCGATTTTAAGAAAAAGAGGAGGGATGTTGGTGGCAGCCTGCTCCTCCTTCACAGTGTAGTGCCTTTCAGCCGCTCCTGTCATCTTTTCTTCCGCCCCTCCCGTGCGTTTTCATCTAGAGACTCATTGGAAAGCGTTTCCCCCTGAAAGCAACCAAGGACAGAGTAGGCGATGTAAGGCGTCATAAATCCTTGAGAACGTGCTACTCGTTCCACGGACCCCATCCCCATGCCCTCATCTCCCGCGCCAACCTTTTCCGTATCTTGAAAAGTCCACGCGAGGACTACGCACACACCTTTTGAGTGTCAAAAGAGCCTCCTATAATAATATACAGCTACAGCGATGCTAACCCACCATAGCTGTATCCAATTCTCCACGGTCTGGCTGAAAATCAGGCCCCAAAAAGGTACATTAAAGACCGCTCTGGGAAAGGCCATTTGTTTTGGCCTCGATTTCAAACCACTGAAGGCAGTAAAGATGCCATCTGAAAGGACTCATTCCTCCCTTCACTTCCCCATTTGGATAAAGACACTTTGGGGTTTCGAAAGTGCCCAGGGAGCGGGTGATGATTCAATAAAGATTTCCCCAGCCTGCGGAGGCTGCTCGGGGTTGGCATGGCGGCTAGCACGCTGCCTGGGATTAGCTTATGTAAACAGTGCTTTTGTTGGGTTTCGGTTGAATTAATTTGCTCGACCCATGTGCTTTTATCAGGATAATTTGTGCGGCAGACACTCAAAGACTTGTCCAAACATATCCCCAGGCTCAAGGCTAAATACAGAGCTAGTAATGACACTCAAACGTGTGGCGTGCCCTTTTTCCAGACTTCCCATCATGCTAAATGCGACCGCTGGGGTCATATGTTTCCTACTGAATGTCAAGGTGAATCACAGCTTTCATGCAAACCAGGGTTGTGCAAAATTCTGAATTGAAGAATCCGTGTCCTTTAAAATTAAGGGTGAAATTGAATTAAATTGGCCATACCTCACAGGAAGTTGAAATAGAATTACAGGAAGTGGAATTTACTCAATTTCAATTCAGAGAAACAAACAATTTGCATTTTGGGAAATTAAGTGCATAAATGTAATAAATATAAAGAAGCATGTACATTTTTTTCCCCCCACTTTATATTTTCTTTTTTCATTAATTTATACACTATACTTAATGAATTTTTAATAATTCTTTGACTTGTTTTCATATTAAAAAATATTTTAAAATCCATGAAACTGGATAAATTTAAATAAATATTTAAATATTAAATATTTAAATACTTAGATTCAAAAATCAGACAATTCAATGAGACAAATTACACTTGTATTAAAAATGCATTATATGAAAACAAGTCTTAATAACTTGTACAGTTGTTTCAAGGATTTTTAGAAACATACTGTATGCACTGCAAAAATTAGTATTTTTCTAGCAAAAAAAAAGTTTTCAGACAAGACTTTGCTTGAATTTCAGTTAATTTTTATTGAACTTCTTTCAAATTTAATATCAAATTGCAGTTCTGCATCTTATCTGCTACCTTATCTATTACAATTCAATTTAAATCTGATCTGGAATTTGAAACACATTCTCAATTCAATTCTGAATGCAATTTAATTCACAACTCTGTTAAATCCCAAAATCAAAATGTCCACCTGAGGTGAAGTCTATTGTAAAAATGGTGATGATTACCCTATGCTCTCATTTATTCATTTGTTTGTACATGACTAATATATCCTCAGCTGGTCTGTGGTGGGTTCAGTGAACAGCTGTGCTTGTTAGCCATGGTAAGCTTGAAGGCAGGAGCCTCTGCTTTTGACGGTTCAGTTCACTTGAGTGCGTGGATGCTAGGTGCTAGGTGGTGGAGAAACCAAGCCTGGACTTATTAGCTGAACTATCTGTCACACAACAGTACCCTTGATTACAACTTCTAACGCTCCTTCAAACTGCTGTGACAAGCATAATGAGAGAAAGGACAGAGAGGTCAGAGCCGTGGCTTAGGGGTTAATGAACAAGCTCAGGGCAACTGAAGTTCGAGTCTTATATTATTTCCCGATACTGTCCTAAAGACAAATATTATTGCTTTTTTATGATTTAGGAAATTTCTTAGGTATTTGTCCTAGAAGTATCAACTTTGTCTTATCAATGTTTCTCCTACAATTCTGTAAGAGAAAAATAAAAATAGACAGTATACAGCTACACCAATGATCAAATTTATGGGGTCGGTAAGGTTTTTTTTTTTTGGAAAGAAGTCTGTTTGTAATATTTGAATATATTTTAGAATATAATTTATTCCTGTGATGGCAAAGCTGAATTTTCAGCATCATTACTACAGTGTTTGGTGTAACACGATCCTTCAGAAATCATTCCAGTATGCTAATTTGTTGATCAAGAAACATTTCTTTTTATCAGTGTTGACAACAGTTGTGATATTTAATATTTATATTAATTATAAAAACTGTGATACATTTCTTTAGGATTCTTTGATGAATCAAGTGTTCAGAAATTAGTTTGAAATGTAAATATTCTGTAACAGTATAAATGTCTTTACTGTCACATTTGTTCAATTTAATGTGTAAACATTCTGCATAAAAGTATTAATTTCTTTCAGGACAACTTAAAGACCCTAAACTAAATTCTAGATAAGTGTATAGAAACTCATCAAAAACTCATCAATAAATTTTACATATGTGTGTGTGTGTGCGTGTGCTGAAAGTGTTCTCTTGCAAAATAGAATCCAATAATCTTTTATTTACAACTTTTTTTCTTTTTTTTTCAGCGTAGAAAGTTCAAAAGAACAGCATTATCTAACTTTGGATTGTAGAATTTTGGATCCTTGAGTCCAGCTTGAAATATATTTGAGATCTCTTCTAAAACTCCAGAGGAGAAAGCAGCAAGATTACAGTCTTTTCTCAGGAGAAATATCTGAGAAGGAAGTCTCTATTTGATGTCTATATAATCTCATTCCCAGGAAAACAATGGAGATGTTATTAGAAATCTAATTTGTGATTGTTACTTCCTGTGGCGCCCTCCCTTTTCTCCTTGTCATTTCCTGTCTCCTCTCTCACCGTCCCTATTAGTAAAGTAGCAAAAAAGCACACAGGGAAAGCCAGAGAACGAACAAGATAAATGCGTAGAGAAGTGCAGAAGACAGGAAGTAGAGGACACAGTCCTGACAGGATCCGCCCTAGAGATGCTACAAACAACGTGACCTCATCCTTTCAGCCCCAGCAAACTAATCGGCCTACACGCACACAATAGCTGATTCGATGTGTCTTTTTAAAAGTTTAGGCAGCACTGGAGCACTTTACCGCATTCATGTGCTGCATATTTTATTAGCCTCTCCAGTTTTATGATTGATTAAGCTCCTTTGTGTGTACCTCTCGACTGCAGCCAGGTCTCACCCTCAACTAGAGCATGCGTGTGAACCACTTTTTCTGTGCATGTGTATCTCTTCATAATGCTTTCTCCAAAACAATGGGCCCCTACGGGCCTACACTGCCCAGCGTCCCAGGGTTTTACCCTTCTCGTCCTTTTGTGCTAGCGTGCCTTTGTTTGAAATGCTGGCCCATACTTTTCCTTCTGCACTGAGATTGTATTTCCCAATGCTGGTCGCCGGGATGAGATGCATTTAGCTGGCTAAAGTGGTGCTAGGCACAAAAAATAAGTCTTTTGTAGAAGCACAAGCGCTTTCATCTTGCACTGCGGTAGCCAGAAAGCAGAAGGGCCTTTTGGGGGAGGATGTTAAACTTTAAAATGTCTTTTAAACTTTCATACGGCCGCATCTATATTCCGCTAGTCTGTCTGACTTCCATCGGCTTCCTTTTCTGTCAAAAAACCATATTGCACTTCAAAAAATAAGGTTAGACACACACCAGTTGCAGTCTCTGATTGGGGTGTCATTATTTCCGCAAGAAACGGTGGGCCGCTTTGACAAATAGGTGTGAGAGGAGAGAGGACACGGGGCATGTCAGGGACGGCGTGCTAATGGCTCTGCGGACACATTCCATAAGAGGACGTGTGTATCGGTGCACCGCACACCAACTTCACACTAATCATCTCACTCACGGCTTAATGGCCGACATTTGTTTAAAGAAGACAGGGATGCCTGTACAAGCCAATTAGAGAGCGTATTGACATTCATGAAGGGATGTCTTTCTCTTTTGTGTGGGTGTGTGGGTGTTTGCGTGTCTCTTTGAATGACCGTGTGTTTGTGGGGTTCGGATTGAACTTGCGGACGCCAGCAGGCAGGTCTGAATGAGAGGTCAGAGAGAGTCTTGGGTCACAGTCACTCTAACTGTCCGATGCTAATTAGACTGCAAGCATGCACGCAAACACACACACACACACAACTCGAATGCAGTACATCCTAGCCCTACTAATGAGCCTATCACTGTCTAAGTGCAGCATCTCATATCTCTCTCTCTCTCATACACACACACACACACACACACACTCATAGACTAATGGGCCTGCTCACTTACTGGCCTCTCCTCCCTGATGCACGACACTCTCAAACCATCGAGCACTGCAGATGGTCTGCTAGAGGAATTCACAGAAGACCAGTGTCTGCAGCTCAACCTTGGCATTACACAGAACAGAAATTATCAGGTCTGATAATGGAGATATATATAAGATATAAAATTTATAGGGATAGTTCATCTATTCTCGTGTTGCTCTAAACCTGAATGGATTTCTTTCTGTAGTGGAACCGAAAAGGTGAATTTCTGAATATCCTGGCCAGCTCAAAGTGAATGAGTACTTGGGCTACCAAGCTCAAAACTGATAAATAAGCATCATAAAATTAGTCCATACAATCCATATGACAGCTTTGTGTGAGGATCATACCGACACATAGCTGAGTGTCAATTTTAATGCATTGATGAGAGAAGCAGTGATTCAAAATTGAGATCCATCATTCATTCTGCTTTTGTGAACTGAATGAACCAATTCAGGACTAAAAAGATTCATAATGGTTTTGTGAAACCAAGCAATTGAGATTCAAAAAGATCATGAATCATTTGTTTGATTTGGATCTTTCTGGATCTGAATCATTTGATCCAGTTCACAAAACTGGTCCAAATAATTTGTTACTGAATAGGACTGATCTGGTTCTCAAGTTCTCAACAATCTCACTGGCATCAATAATGGCTAAGAATTTGGCATGTTCATGACACAAAGTTGCTGTATACCAGGAATGCAGTACCTTTACAAAATTAGAAATAACATGGTACTCTGATATATACAACCCCTGTTAAAAAAAACAGCATATGCTGGTTAGGTATGTTTGGAAGTATGGCTGCTAGTTTGAGCTAGTTTAAGCTGGTCCTTAGTTGGTCTTGAGCTAGTTTAAGCTGGTCATTAGCTGGTCATGTGCTGGTCCTAAGCAACTAGCTCCTACTCAGGACCAGCACATGACCAACTTAAACCAGCTCATGACCAGCTTAAACCAGCTCAAACCTGCACCCATGTTTCAAAACATACCTTACCAGCATATGCTGTTTTTTTCAACAGGGATTGCACTAAATGATTACTAAATACATGTATCATTGCCTTAAAACGGTCCTTCAAAGAATTTCATAGTACTATCACACAAAATTCATGGTACTTGTCCAGAAAACCATGGCACGCATGCACACGCAAAGACAGACCGACAGACTGACAGGTAGATAAGATATATAGATTGATCAAAGAAAGAATAAAACAGAGGGATATAAGCTCTCCTCTTTCCTTTAAAAGAAAGGCCACAAGCTGTCTATCTCCCACTGCCAGCCCAGTTAAACTCCTCACGCCTGAGCTGAGCTGGGTTTGCATAATTCAGCAGGGTGGGCAAATCCAGATCTACAGATTATCATGGCTAACAGCACAAAGGCACATGAGAGCTAGAGATGAAAAGATAAGCGCACACACAGTGTATTGCCATGTCTGTATCTTCTGTATTGATTACGTCCTTTTATAGCCACTGAAAGTGCTGTTCACACTGTGCACACAAATGACAGCAATTAGGTCTGTTATGGGCCACACTTCAGATTTCATACAGCTTTCAGTCAGTTTTAAAACTTTTCAAACCACACCGACGTGCTGTTTGACTTGATTCTCTGTCATACCGGCTTGATATTCTGTCGTCTCGTAGCACACACTGCCAATCCTTTTTTCCGCTTCCTTTTAGCTTTTCAAGCAATTCAATTTTATCTCAGCTTTGCGAAAGGATCGTCACACAATTTTTTTCCAGAGAATTTTATTAAAGGTCCTAATGGAGGACGCGGTACTGCTGTTGATTATAGGAAAGAACCTGAGTTACCTGAGGCAAATCTAGTCTCCAGAGCAGGTTTTAGCGTAATAGGAAAGAGAATCTTCAAAGCCGAGAGTTCTCACAGGCAGCAGCTCTGGTTTTTGCACAAAAGAAAAAGCTTCCTCTGGTCTTCACAGATGTTATCTGGTCAAATTGGCTCTGGTCTTTGTCAAGAGTGTGCTCATTTTTAAATATACGGCGGGTGTCTGTTGTAAATACCTCACTGTTTCCATTGTGGCGCTGGTTTGTGTTGAACATTGACTTAGGAATTGATCCAATATGAGGAGAAGGTCAGATTGTGGACTGGACACTGTACAGAACAGATTTTGTGGGGCTGCAGCTTTTTGTATCAGTCAAAATTTTAATGAGAATAATTATCGCACAAAATGTTCTTAAAGAAACAGATCACCTAAAAATGAAAACTGAAAAAATGAAACCGTGTGTTTGTTGTCCAGAAATGAAGAACGTTTGAAAAATGTTCATAGTGACCACATCTGATAGGCCCTACAATCCTCCAAAAAAGACAAAAAAAGACAAAAGAGCACCATAAAAAGGAGTCTATATAGCTTGTGCTCTTCTGAAGCCATATGATAGCTTTATGTGAAGGCAGAGACTTATTCCCTTATTTATTAATAATCGTCCATTCCAATGGTTGAAGCTTAATAGCCATCCATTAAAAAAAAAAGAGGAAAAAAAATTAAATTGGATTTTTTTAAATCATGTTTTCCAGTAAGAATGACCTTAAAACACAATATAAATTCTTATTTACAGTAACAATATAAATAAGATACATTTACTTGAGAAGCAAGACTGCACAAGATAGTAAGACTTGTTTTATGGAAGTTTTCATATCACTATGTGACTTACTCCATTGGCACACTTGTTTATAAACAAATTAAAAAAAATCTGCTAGTGCAGTAAGAAAAAAATACACTTAAGATACATTCTTTGAAGATACAATCTTGGAAAACTAGTCTTAATATCTTATGCAGTGTTGCCTTAAAAGTATATTAATTTTATTTAAAGGATTCCGAGATATTTTAACTGAAAATACCTTCTTTTATTAAGAATAAGATTTTTTTGCAGTCTGATCACTATGAAACGCTGCTGTAAAGATCTAAATCAGTCACACTCATTTGGAACAACATTTGAGTGAGTAAATAATGACAGAATTTTCATTTAAGTCTAAATGACTCCATTTATGCTTTATAAAATGAAATGCAGCTGCAGTTGTCATCAAAGCAAATCATGCAGGTCGTGACCTCTGGTTCAGGTACAACATGAGAGCTGTCTGACATGCAAAGGTGTATACTTTCCAGCGCTTTGGAGTGAATTCCTTGCAGACTGCAGACAGCTCGAGTCGTTCCAGGTAGGTTTCAATTTCAAATGCATTCTCTCTCTCGAGCGGAGCGCTGCTCTCTCGCCCTCACGTTGAGCCTGCGTTACTGGAAACCAGCTGCAGAGAGACTCCCAGAGGTGTGTGTGTGTGCCAGGATCACCCCTTACCACCAATTAAACTGTGCAGTCTTTTCAAAGAGTCAATTATTAATAACAAGAGGTACTTCACAGGGGCCTGCCTCTCATGTACTCTCTTTCTCTCTCCCTCATGTCCTTTTTGGGTCCTTTATCCCTCATTCTTTCACTCCGTCATCGTTCCGAATTGTTTATGCATCCCTCCCGCTCTCCACCCTGCCTTCTCACCGCATGCGGGCTTTTCTCAGGTAACACTGCTGCATTCCAGAAGAGGACAGTGATACGACCGCATTGTGCTAGACACGCAGAGCTCTAGGAAAATCCCCACCCTTGCTTTAATGATGTTGCAAGGGAACAGCGTGCCATCTACTTCGGTAACCTGATCAGCATAAGCATGCATGTGTGTGTGTGTGTGTGTGTACTGCGAGCTAGTGCACTGGAGCAGTATACGGCTCTTATGGTGCAGTGTTCAACTAAACAGCACTATCATGCTCGGAGCAACTCCTAATGGGTCTAGTGGAAAGAGGCCTGGCTCAAGCGGATGTCCGCCGCCTGTACCATAATTGGCACTTAGACAGTAGGAGAGACAGCAAGGGCCGGGTTAGTACGTGCAGGCAATCGCCCGCATATACCACACGATTGTTATTATGCACGAATAATTGGATTTTTCTTTTTTTTTTGTGTCATTCTATTCCCTTCACTCCCACACTTTTCCATCAAGCGTTTAAAGCAGACAGGCCATGTTGATATTACACCAAAACTCAACCCTGATTATTTGTAAGAATGATCACATTGTGTCCGGCAAACACAAATATCTCAAGAGATAATTACATTGAGTGGGTGGACAAACAACACGGAATTGAAAACAGAAAGAACACTGTCTGTCCCACATCAGACTGTGTTCATAGGTTTAAAAACACAAGAAAAAATTTGGCATTATTTACTCACCCTCATGGCAGGTCAAACCTGCATGGCTTTCTTTCTACTATGGAACACAAAATAATTTTCCTGGCCATGGTTTTCAATATAATCAAAGAAAATGTAGACTTCGCTACAAAGATGATACATAAAATATCTCCTAAAAGTGGTCCATACAACTTCTGCACTATATTACGTCTTCTAAAGGGATATGTTTTGTAAGACAAACAGACTGAAAATTAAGTCATGATCTCAGTGAATATTGTCCAGTAGGCTGTTAACTGTTGCAACCAATTCACTGAATCAGGGAGTTAAAGAATCAAATGAATCATTCAGAAGGGTTCTGTGAACTGCATCAACTGATTCATTTAAGGATCTAAAGCAAAATAGCACAAAACACTAGATCAGACTTAAATTCAGACTCAGAAAAATTCAGACTCAGAAAAATTAAATCAGACTGTTCTTCACAGAAAGTTATTGTAAGAATACTTGACATATACAGAAGACTTCAAATGTTGTGCAGAAATCATACAGACCAATTTTATGATGCATTTTTGCCATTTGAGAGAAGGAAAGCAAGCAAACAAGAATGTAAAGGTCCTTGCATACGGAGTCCGAAATTTTCGTATGTGTTTTTTCGTATTCGTCATCCTTTCCTATCAAAATGCTTGCTACGGATGTGAAAACGCAGAAAATCAAACCTGATCTGAATTTTTTTTATGACGGACGAAAGTTTCGGAGGCAGTGTGTAAATGTGATGAGACAACGTGAGGTCGTATTTATTTTTTAACTTGAGAAAATTTCGGACACAGTGTGCAATAACCTTAAGAAAGAAAAAGAGTTTGGAATTAAATGATGGTTAACAGAGTTTAAAAATAAGCTGACAATTTAATTTTTGGATGAACTATACCTTTAAGACTCTATTTATGCATTGTTTACAAACTCTCCTAGACACACAACAGCTCATGTGTGGTGCCTCAGGTACATCAGGTTATCTGGCATTATGACAAGAATTAGACAAGGACAGGAGGTGGAGGTGCAGCTAATTATTTGTATTCCGCAATCTAATAACCGTGCAAATGATATATTTTAACATGACATCCTGTCCGCTTCATATTACGCATCCGTTGTACATGTGTTCAATGCGTGGACTCCACATGGGCTAAGAGATCATCTTAGCTTGCTCACATCCTACGCCTGGACCACAGCCACGTCCTTGAGTGCGCGCTCTGACACAGCAGCACCCTTGTGGATCTCCCGTCAGCGGCCGCACACCCACGCAACACTACATGCGTCACATCACACACAGCCGCAGGACATGCATCTATGAGGCTGGACTCTAATGTAGACTTGTTTACAATCTAAAATAATCAATAGAAATATACAAAAAATAATGGGTCACCCTAATGCGTGTCAGGCTGGTCGGGATGCTCAAACCCGTGAGGTTTAGGTTTGGATGGTTAGCATGACCCTGCAAGCCCCTGCTTGTAGATCTTGTAACTACACCAACTGGGGCAAAAAGCATCTTTTTGCATTGATGGATATTTAATTTTTTTTTTTCATGGTTTTTAAGTAAAATTTAAATATAAATATGTATATTTAAATACATTTAATATATAAAAATATTAGTGCTGTCAAAGTTAACGCGTTAACGCAAATTCATTTTTAACGGCGCTAATTTTATTAACGCGCGATTAACGCAGCGCGCATTTTCTGTTTGAGCCGTGGCCTAACCCGTGGTTGGAGAAATGGATGGAGATGCTGTCAGTGTTGCCAACTTAGTGACTTTTCAGACCCCTTTATCAACTATATATATATATATATATATATATATATATATATATATTTTTTTTTTTTTTTTCAAAAAGAGCCTAGCGACCAATCTTTAGATTTTGCCCAAACCTTATTTAGTTTCTGAGACTAGCCAGTAACGTTTCTGTACATCGCTCAAGCATCACGCCTCTCTCTCTCCCGCTGTGCACACACCTCTCTCTCTCTGCGTCTGCTCTGTTCAGCATTTAACTTTTTCTGTGTTCAGAATTTGCAAAATGCATATAACGAGCGAGTACATCATGAATTCATCTTCCAAACCGCGTTTTTGTGTTATCACGAATCACTACGGTACACTTATAATAAGTGCTTATTTTTGGACTATTGTAGCCTGGTCGGGTCGTCACCGCTGCGGAGTAACACATACCTGCGTGAATCGCCATAGACATAAACTTAGAGAAGTAGATCCGGTTAGAATGTTCTTCCGCGGGATGCGTGCAGTTCTGTTTATTAACCGCTAGAGCGCCAAAAGTTACATAGTGCTGCTTTAAAACCGATATTATGTTGCTTCTCTAATTTTACATGCAAGTATAGCCGAAATCACAGAACAGCTATTGTCTTTATCTTATGTTTAGGCTATTTGATATTATTAGACGACGGCTCGATTATAAATCAGAATTTTTGTGTAGATTAACATCTTGGAAGGTAGAGCTGGTTATGTAATCTTAATGGGTCGCGGTTTAGTCACTATTTCATATTCATTCCGTTATCTGACAACAGAAAATAAACAAACAAACAAACAAACAAATAAATGAATGAAAAAAAATATATCAATGAAATCAGATTTATTGAGAATTTAGTTGCATCAAAATACAGTATGTGGGCACAGAGAGGCAAACAAATGTAATAATAAATAATAAATGTACATTTAGCATGTTCAAAAGAAGTGAGCTGCCCTGTAGTGTGAAAATGTAAACAGGTTTGTCTAAGTTAATTGCTCAGTGCAAATAAAGAGAAGTAATGGGAACCTGGTATTTCTATGTTCTTTTTCATGTGTGTAAAAAACATGAACAAGTTCTTTGAAAAACATCTATGAACTTTGAAGTATGTCCAGTCTTCATGCTCTAGATCAGGGTTCCTCAAATCTTACCCTGGAGGTCCAATCCACTGCAGAGTTTAGCTCCAACCCTGATCAAACTCACCTGTCTGTGATTTTCTAATGATCCTGAAGACATTGATTAGCATGTTCAGGTGTGTTTGATTAGGGTTACAGCTAAACTCTGCAGGAAAGTGAGTCGAGGTCCAGATTTGAGGAGCCCTGCTCTAGATTAACTATGGTTTCACTAATAATAAACATATATTGCATAAAGCATCCATATTTATCCATGCCCATGTCAATTAGAGTATTAAAAACTTTAAGTATTAATTTAAGGTACATTTAAAAAAGTGATTAAATTCCGATTAATCGCGAGTTAACTCATGACAGTCATGCGATTAATCACAATTAAATATTTTAATCGATTGACAGCCCTAAAAAATATATTTAACTTTAAAATAATTTAATTGTAATATTTAATTTAATACATTTTAATCTATTAAAAATATATTTACTGTAACATGCAAATATTGCATTATAAGCATTTATAAGTAATTGCTTATTTTTGCTCGTCTTTGCATTTTAAACTTGTCTAAAAAAAATGGCACACTTCAACACTGTACATGCCTGCACATCGAATTTCAACACAGAAAAATGTTGTATAGCATCTAGCCTAAAGCATCTCTCATCCCCTTCAATATAAGAAAGAAAAAAAAAACTCTTTCATGGTAATTTGATATGGCTTTTAAATAATTTCCAGCACAGACTATGTCTTGATCATCATCTGCATGGCCAGCGTCTGTTTTGTCCCCCTTTTCCTCTGTTATCGATCAAATCAGGCTCCAGCATTTAGTGAACTGATGGACTAGGTATGAAAATTGATTAATGGCTGCTTCAATGTCACTCGTATTCAGTGACCATTTGAGGAAATATAATACTCTGTACACGGATTGGCTATCTCTCTCCATCTCAATGTCAGAATCAAGCTTAGCTGAGCTTTCTGTAACACTCAGAGAGCGTGACATTGAGACATGGATATGTGCCTTTTTATCATTTATTTATATACATCTGAAAGCAAGTGGAAGTGCAAGACTGTATGGGGGCCACAACATATAGATTGCATTTGGAGACCACACACACACACGCAAACACACATACACACGCTTACTAACATGATGTGACAACATCTGATGATGTGTGATTAATGGAGTGCAGAGCTGATGACTCAATGTGGAGGGAGGCACAAGGACACACAGCATGTAAGACTCTTTATCATCTGTGTCTGTGTGTGTGCGTGTGCATGTTGTGGTACAGCAGCTGTAGAGAGAGGCCAAGAACTGCAGTGCACAATTTCATTCACAAAGTGCTATGGCTTTCTATAGCAGCATAGGATATAGAATTATTACACAGTGGGGTCCAAAGGTTTGAGACCACTAGTGAAAATGCTTCTATTTTGCATTTTACTAATTGAATATATTTTTTCATTGCACATTACATTATCAATAATTCTGAAAAAGTGTGTGTGTGTGTATATATATACACACTATATTGCCAAAAGTATTGGATCACCCCCTTCTAATGAACAGGTTTGACTACTTTAGTAATTTCCATGAGTACAAATCTTAACGTTTAAGCATATAATGATATTCTAGGGAATTGTGTGCTTCTAATTTTATAGCAACAGTTTGAACAGTTTGGACAGGACCCTTTTCTAATCTAACATGACAATGCCTCTATGTATAAAGCAAGGTTCAAAAAGAAATGATTGATTTAGTCAGTGTGGAAGAACTTGACTGGTCTGCAGAAAGCCAAGACCTAATCCAAGCTGAACACCTCTGGTGTGACTTTAAATGCAGATCTTGAGCCAAAAACTCTTTACCAAACACCAATGACTTGTACATACACTATATGAACAAATGTATTGGGACACCCCTTCTTTAGAACAGAAAAAGGCACTTCCAAAACTGTGGCAACAAAGATGGAAACATAATGCATGTATTTAAAAATTGTATTTCCATCTCTGTTGCAACAGTTGTGGAAGTGTCTAAAATGATTGTACCCATATGTACAAGTCACTGGTGTTTGGTGATGAGTTTTTGGCTCAAGATCTGCATTTAAAGTCACACCAGAGGTGTTCAGCTTGGATTAGGACTTGGCTTTCTGGCTTTCTGTGGGTTTTTGTTAAATGTGAGCCAAAATCATTACAATTAAAAGAACCAAAAGACTTAAACTACTTCAGTCTGTGCGGAATGAATTTATTTAGTACACAAATTTCACAATTTGAGTTGAATTACTGAAATAAAAGAACTTTTCCACAAAATTCTAATTTATTGAGATGCACCTGTGTGTGTGTGTGTGTGTGTGTGTGTGTGTGTGTGTGTGTGTGTGTATGTGTGTGTATATATATATATATATATATATATATATATATATATATATATATTATTTGCATTTAATATGAAATTAAATTTAAAACCATTTTACAGTATACTATATGTACAGTATAAACACACATCAGTAGTACGTCAGTAACATCATGGTATATTTTTTGTGGCATTTTTAATGAATGTATGACCAATGATCTGAGTTGTCTAAAAATCTTTCAGTGCAGAAAATGTTTATTTTATTCACTTCTACATTTGTTTGCTTTGTTGAATGAATCCCATCCGGTGGAAGTTTCCAGGAGCAGAACCTTTAGCCTGATACTTCACCATGTGCACATCACTGTCAGTGCTGAATAAAGTAATGATTTAATTTCGCTTCCCTCCATCAAATCACTGTAACATGGATGTGACCCCTAAACCCACCCAGCTGTCATGTGATGCCAATTAACAGTGGCTGTTCCTCAGACAGCTTCTGGGAATGAAAAAAGGATTCTGAAGACAGGAATTCCCTTGAATGGGTCTAGTCCGGAGTTCTTGGAAGCCCTGCTGCAAAAGCAAACCTGACGAAGGAATTTTAACGAAAGCACAGGAAGTGAGCTCTTCTCGAGCTAAATGAACTGTGTATGACTCTTGACCAAAAAAGGCTCATTGACTTCCTCTGATTTTCTTTGTGCATCCTGCCTTCTCCTAAAGGAAACCGTTTTAATTTGAACACTAATGTGTTTTATAAACTTAAATGGAGTTTGATTATATTGGGAGTGTAGAATATTAGTCTATAAAATTACATAAAAAAAAAATTAACCTGCTGACTGAGGTGACAGACGTTAAGAAGAACTTTTTTTTGAACAGCAATGCAGCTCTGGCAAGGGCCCTAATGAATTTGACAAACTGTGGCGAAATCATGACCCAGTGGCTCAATGCTTCTAGTGAACAGAGACGTTTCTAATTGATTGATAAGACCTCACCATGTCCTCCACTTTGTTGCCGGGGCAACAGAGGTTGGCGGACTGCTACCGTCTGCATGGCTCTCCGAGCAGTCTGGTCCGAAGCGAGTGGCACATTCGGATGTTAATTTCAGCAGGAAGATTGGGAGACGAGAAGCGAGAATGCTATCAGACTGTTTCTCGTAACAATACAAGAGGAAGTCATTCTCAGATTAAAATGGACTGCCGTGGATTTGCGGGCTTCCATCTCCCGTTCATATGCAAATAAGCACACTCTGATTGTTTCCTCGTATTTGAATGTGCTGCGCTTGCCCCTGAGGGGCCGGGGATTTTGCGGGTCATGAAGGAAGGGGTATTTAAATAGAGAGACATCTGCTAATGTAGTGTACGAATTAACTCGGAATTTGGCCTAGATTCCAGATGCGTTTAAATCCACGCAAACTTTATTTCAAGTTTTCTGCCTCTTCAGAAAAAATTGGACAATTAAAACCTGAGCCCGTTTCCATACATGCCAACTTGGTTAAACCTTGACCTCAGCGAAGAAAGAGGCGGGGTGCATTTTGAATATATTTAAGAGAAATTAGCATATATCTGCATAATAAGGAGGTGGTGATGATTATTCATGCGTCGCAAATACTCGAGAGGTCGAACAATTGTGGTGAATAATCCTTTAGTGTCATCACAGCGGAGCCACAGATGTGAGCTGATTCTGTGCAGAATGAGGCGCGGATTGTCATATGTTGCGTAGGCAGATGAGTTTGATTGCAAACTGAGTGTGAACCTTTGCTTGCTGTGCTGTCGTGAGAGAGGCCGGTGAGGAAGCTGTTGTTAGTGCTGTCTGGGCGAATGTTTGTGTAACTCGTTCATGACATTAACGGTGCGTGGGCCTGACGTTAACAAGCTGGAGTGTGGTTAGGTGTCTGGAGCTGCGCGTTTCTTCTAAATTAAAGCCAGGTTATTTGTCCTCACATTCCTGCTGACAGAAAGAATTATGAAAAGTACAGACCGGTGCTCTGGTACCTGTTTAGTCTGCGTGTGGTCCATTACGCTTTGTAGTTTCTCAAAGGGTCAAACACGTAAACGATGTGGGTAAAAAAAAAAGTCTCTGGGAGGGAAGAGAACATCTTTGTTCATTTCAGACGACTTCAAAAATAATAAATGTTTTCAAACAGGTTTCCCTAGCACTCTAACTGTCTGCCATTAATCCCACCTCCACACTCATGCTATTGGTTGAGCCATTGTTGCTGTGTCATGTGATGCCAAAACAAAGATTAATAAAAAAAAAAAAAAAAAAAAGATTAATTCTCAAGATTCATTTAAAGATTTAGAAATAGAAAAAAAAAAAAAAATCTCTGGGTACCTTGTGCCACTATTATAAGAGCCCCAGCAACACCGTGGTGTTGTACATTTGGATAATGTCAATAAAACGGTGTTATCCAAAAACGCACAGGCCCTCCATAGACGTACATAAAAAATAAATAAATAAATAATTAAATAAAAGAGCAAAAACTTGAGAAAATGGCCAATGGCAACAGTTGCTAAGGTAGTGAAGGGTCAATTAGTCCTATTTCCACCAGTTTTACCCATTCAGGCCAATTAGTGGAGCAGTTGTGAATATAACAGGCGGGTATTATCCCATTCACAGCCAATCATAGTGCTAAAGAGGCATTGCCTCATCACATGACTTTTAGCCTCTTTCTTGCAGTTACTCCTACACATTCATGCTGTGTTTAAGGATCTAATGAGACTGAGCTGAACTCAAGCGAGGGGAAAAGAGACATTGCCTCCCTCTGAATCTTTATCTGCTCTTAAACATTATTTCATTTAATATTTTAAGATTCAATATTTACAGGATAATTAGACAGCATAAGCAGACATGGTTTCTGGGAAAAGGCCCATGATGGATGACACGGACATTTTCATGATTCATGACAATGAATATTGACATGGCTCACTTCCTTCAAGTGTCTTTTGTTGAGTCACAAGCCAATGACAGGCTCAATGTCATGCCCGCAAAGGCAAATGTTTATCATTTCATCAGTAATGATCGCTTTTCTATGTCTCCAGCACAAAAGAAAGCTGTAGAAGAAGACCATCTCTTTATTTCATTTGAAATTCTGCAATTCAAAGAGGTTCTAATGCAGCATTTTATCGACTATGAGCTTTAATGGCAGAGAGCACTCAATGCCCGCTTGCACAGAAGGCTTAAAGCTCGCTCACTCGCTCTCTCTCTCTCTGCAAGAGGCCTCCCTCCTACCTTTGCTGCAGTAACTCTAACGTATAGATCTTCTTGAGAGCCTAATGGGCTAATGCATGTGGTAATATATTTCTAGGTCAGATAGAGTCATGTGTTTATGTGCGTTGAGTGTGTGTGCGCAGAGTGCTTAGTGTAATCTTTGGGGCTTCCTTGGGCCTCCGCTGTCCGGATGCAAGGGATCTCAAACCCTTTCCCTAAATAGCCGGCATTCTTTCCCTCGCCCCAAAGGGCCCTGGGAGGAGAGTTGAGGGAAGGAGAGCAACGCTCGCCATGTCCTGCCCTGGTCCCTGTGACAGCAGGGTCATGGCGTGTACTATCGATCACTAACGTCAGGAGCGAGGCCGAGTGCATGTGTGTGTGTTGTGAACGCCGTCTGCAGAAGAATCCAAATTGTTATGGATAAGCTATGACACTTTTCCTCTACATTTGGAAAAAGATAGTGGCAAAACTTATGGCATATGGGTCAATGACATCATGCTCTTTTCTTTGTTCTATCCATTATGTATTTAAAAATGCATTTACACTGTCTGAATACAACTCTTCTATAATGAGCAAGTTTTTAAATACTGTAATAAAAATTCACTTTGATATTTTACATAAAGTCTGAAATGTCAGGGTGATACAACTAATATCATAATGAAGAAAAACTAATTAAAATAACATTCTTAAGAGTTTGGCATAATTTGTCTGTTATTATTTTTTAGAATTTTTATATATTTTTTTTTAACAAAACTGCTTCACTATTTATTAATATTTGAAAAAGTACAACAAATCAAAGTCATGATTGTGTTTGTCAAGTCTCCTAAAATACTTTAGGTAAGATTTTAACATTTTTATGACAAAGCAAAGTTAGCTCAGATTGTAAAAATTGTCAGTGATGACGTTACTCCCTACAAAATGTAAAATTTATAAATATTTGATTTAAAAAAAAAAAAAAAAAAACCTTTCCCGTGAAATACTGACCAGAAAAAAAAAAATTTAATGACTAAGATTTACTAAGCATACACTTACATGTTTTCAAAAGGAGGAAAATAAAATATCTTTTTACATTAAACTTGATAACACTATTTTACATTACATTCATTACATTTGAACAATTTTTTTTTTTTTTTTTTTGCTGTCAAATATGAAACCAACATGAATACAAGTCAATTTTAACCTAGATTTTTTTTTTCTTTATTATGGACAGTCTTATAAATCATTGACCCATATCACATGCAGTAATGCATCAATATGTGAATACAAGGAACATTTTAAATGCGTGCATATGCAGTTCGTGCACACATGTACATTTCCATAGCCTAAGCATAATCACAGTTGGCGGAGGCAGGGGTTAACTCCACATACTCAGCAGGCAGCGCAAGAAAGCTGACCTGATAGAGGTCAATCTCTCTCTACGAAGAACAGCAGAGGAGAAGTAATATGAGAGAGAGAGAGAGAGAGAGAGAGAGAGAGAGAGAAAGGCAGACGGACAGACAGAGGGAGGGAGAGGGGTTGGAGGAGAGAAGAGGCGGCCATTCGAAACCCATTTTCGAGGGCTCTCCAGGAAGTACTAATTGTTTGGTGACTGGAGTACTCTTTAGGGAAATGAAGGCTATCTGGGCGTGCAGCGAGGAGATAATGTGTGTGCACATAACTCACCCTTTAATAAAGAGCAGAGCCCGGCTACGCACTGGCCAACCCTGGGATACGGAGGGAAGGAGGGGAAGCGGGAGGGAGGCAGGGATGGATGGATTTATCCGTAGTAGAGGAGGGGGCAGGGGAGAGGAGACGACAGTTTACAGAAGCCAGAATGCGGAAGAAGAGGGGGGCTGAATGGACAGATTACAGTCATTAGAGTGTTAGAAGACAGGGATGAGAGAGAGCAAAAGACAAGGAGAAGAAAGGCAGGAATTGTTTAATTAGCAGACAATAACTGGTTTCTTCTTCCCTGGAAGGCTTCAGCCTTTTTGCTGCTTTGATTGAAAGCTACAGAATAGAGATGACTAGAAATGATGGGTGAGGAATGGAACAAATGGCGCAAGCCGGACTCAAACTCATGCAGAATGTATAAGCACCAAAGCTAAACAACATCGGCCAATTACTAGCTAGGGCTGGGTAACAACTAGGGCTGAAATGATTAGTCGACATTATCGACAGAAAAAAAATGTCGACAAATATTTTTGTTGTCGAGTAGTTGTTCTATCTCATATGAGCTAATGTAAGAGCCTGCAATACTGCAGTTTGACCAGTGTGACGCTGTAGCGCACGACTGTAATTCAGCTCTCCTGGATGCAACTCAAGAGAAGAACACACAGCACTTCTGAGCAGCGTTTGGATGTAAATATAACCTATGCTGCTTGCTGTCCTCTGAATAACGAAATAAACTCAACAAAAACTGACAGCGGTGTGAAAGTAGCAGTTAAGATCTGATTTTAGTCATGACACTTATTTATATAGTATACTTTATGCAATAGATTAGCCTTAAATCAAGCAGCTTTACAGTATTAAACAAAGTCAGTGAGTGTCGCTTTCAGTTACAATTACAACTTGATTTTCTGTTATACAGCAGCTCTCCAGTGTGGAGCTAGCTAATGATAAAACATTTTTATTAGTGGGAAAAATATATTTAATTAAAGTGATAGTTTGGTTTGCAGAGATCAAAGCTTGATCTAGCTCAGGACTGTTTTGATTATCATAACCCTATAAGGTATTTTAAGAGAGATTATGTTGCAAATAAAATAGTTTCCAAAAATAAGCATCATATCACTTATCTTTATTTTGTTTCTTATCCATATGACTTACTAAAGGAGATGTTAGGCCAAATGATGTCATTCAGTTACTTTTTTCATATAGCTAATTAAATGGTGATTAAGAGAGTTTCTCTGTCTGTCATCTCATTTTTTGTGCCAAATATACACTACCGGTCAAAAGTTTCTGAACGGTAAGATTTTTAAAGTATTTTTTAAAGAAGTCTCTTCTGCTCACCAAGCCTGCATTTATTTTATCCAAAATACACCAAAAGCAGTAATATTGTGACATATTTGTACTATTTAAAATAACTGCTTTATATTTGAATATATTTTAAAATATAATTTGTTCCTGATTTCAAAGCTGAATTTTCAGCATCATTACTCCAGTCTTCAGTGTCACATGATCCTTCAGAAATCATTCTAATATAATCATTTGCTGTTCAAGAAACATTTATGATTATCATCATCATCATCATCAATATTTAAAACAGTCGAGTACATTTTCTTCAGGATTCTTTGATGAATAGAAAGATCCAAAGATCAGCATTTATCTGAAATAAAAAGCTTTTGTAACATTATACACTATACCATTCAAAAGCTTGGAGTCAATACAATTTTTTGGGGAAAGAAATTATAGAAATTAATACTTTTATTTAGCAAGGATGCTTTCAATTGATCAAAAGTGATGAAAAAGACATTTATAATGTTACAAAAGATTTCTATTTCAGATAAATGCTGTTCTTCAGAGCTTTCTATTGAGCAGCAAATCAGAATATTACAATGATTTCTGAAGGATCATGTGACTGGAGTAATGATGCTAAAAATTCAGCTTTGAAATCACAGGAATAAATTACATTTTAAAATATATTCAAATAGAAAAGTTATTTTAAATAGTAAAAATATTTCAAAATATTACTACTTTTGCTGTATTTTGGATCAAATAAATGCAGGCTTGGTGAGCAGAAGAGAATTCTTTAAAAACATTAAAAATCTTACTGTTCAAAAACTTTTGACTGGTAGTGTATCTATTGTATAAATTAATAGTTTAATAATTGTAATTACATAATATGATTTTCAACAGCTGAAGTGACCTTTCTTTATTTGTTAGAATATGTATAACTCAATATTTTAACTAATTGCAAAAGCTGAATAATCAAAGTCTACTGATTAATCAGTAAAATAATCGACGATTAGTTGATCAATTGTTCTAAGAATCGTTAGATTAACCGATTATCAAAATAATCGTTTGTTGCAGCTCTAGTAACAACTGTACTTACACTGTAAAAAAAATTCTGTAAAATTTACAGTAAAAAACTTGCAGCTGTGGTTGCCAGAATTTTACTGTAAAAAAATATGGTAGCAACATTTTAGGGTTTACGGATTTAACAAATTAAATTAAAAACCGTATTTAATTAACTGATATAAATGTTAATATACCAACCTATTGAATTTCTGAAATCCGTTTTGTACCTTTGTAATACACTGATAACCACCAAAAGCAGGGATGGGAAAGTCACATGATGAACCAAAGCTCGCCACAAGCAGCTTTTCCACAAGCTGAGAAGACCAATACTAATATTTGAAAATGCAACTTATATTTGAAATGCAATGTCGGGAATTCTGGAAATGTCAATTTATGTTTTTTCACTGTAAATTATACATTCATTTTCCACTTCCAAAAACGGCATATTACCGTAAAATTACATGAAACGTTTATTACAGTTTTTCACCGTATATAGTAGGGGAACTTACAGTTAACCATTTAACAGTTTTTTACAGTTAAAAGAAAATCATATGCAATGATTTTAAGTCACTTTTTTTGGCCATTATGTGTCTTAAGGACTTACTTACCTAACTTGCCATTAGGTCAGTTTTGTTTGTTTCATGACTCTGAGGACCTGTCCACATGAACGCGAGTATTTTCAAAACCACAGCTTTTTCTATGCGGTTTGGCCATTTGTCCACATGCAAACATAGCACCAGGTCACTGAAACTGAACATTTTTGAAAACTGCTGCCAGGGTGAAGACTTTCAAAAACTCCGGTTGCAGTGTTGTCATGTAGACAGCGAAACTAGATATTTTGGCTTGTGATGTCGGAGCATTCACTGTTATCTCTGCCTACTGCAAACTTTCTGAGGCTTCTCATTGGCCAACATCGCTTTACGGTTGAGATTATATCGGCACCTGTTGGTTTGGCATGCTCTTGACAGTGCTTCATAGCATGCTTTGGCGTTTTCATGTGGACGGAAAAACAGAAGGAAAAACTTTGTTTATAAAATTGCCAATGTACGTGTGGACATGGCCTGATTATGAGAATGTTAAAACCAATCTAAATATGAGATTGTTAAAATGCTGAGTTAAAATGTTTTTTTTTTTTTATTTTTTTTTTTTTTATTCAGCTGTCCATTTGAAAATATAATAGATGAATGATTAATTTGATCCAAAACTCAAAAATGTTCATCCCAAGTGACATATATACACACACCACTAGGCCACAACTACAAAGTATACTGTATAAATACTTCTTACCAAAGCAAAACCCCAAGACAAACAGTTGTCAACTGATAACACATCACAAATGTAAATGTTATATGTGCTAATGTGTTTCAGACAACGTGTAGCCTAATAGCACATCCATCATCAGACAATTTGTCTCCCAGGGTCTCCTCGCTTGACATAAGTGGCTCTGCTAAAGCTGTACGAATGAATGGGATTTGTTAGTGTGTGTGGCTATAGAGACGCCAAGAATATGAGTATGTGTGTGATTCCTGCTGGAGTCCGTTGTAAAAGCAACATCATCTCTCCCATTCCCTCTAATCCCAGCCCGTCTGACGGCGAAGTGAACGCCTTTGACGTTTCAAAGGCTTCCCCCATCATGACTCCTGACACACTACACACCCTGACGCGCTATCGCCGTGCCCCTGACAGCTGCACAAATTGGCTGAAAGAGGTGTCTGTGGCGAGCACTTTGATCAGCCGAGCTTTTGCTCTCTTGCGCTCGGTCTGTCTCTATCCCGGCGTCGTGTTGCAGAGGCCAGGCCCCCGATCTGCTGAGGAGAACCGGGCCGGGTGGGTCTGATAAGCTTCCACTCACACAGGAAGCTTTTTGTGCAGTCAGATCATGCGTGTGTGCATGACTGCCTGAAGCCATGTCAGGCGTGTCAGACACGCATATGGTGTGTGTATAGTTTCTGGGAATTGGGTGTATTTATTATATCCAGATTTCATGTAGGGTTCTGGCACACTAAGACACAGCTTTTGGGAAACTCACAGTTATGAGTGCATCAGTGTTGAGGAACATTAGGTTTAAAAGTAATGCTATACAATATTATATTACATATTATAAAAAAATAAACAATTGCATCACCACATTTTTTTGTTTGTTTGTTTTGTTTTGGGCAAAATAAAACTTTAAGTTACTTCTACATTACTTTTGACGAAGTATATATATATTTCCATTTATTTATATCATTCATTCATGTAATCATATTTTTCTGCAACAAAAAAATGAAGTTGGTCATTGGATCGCAATAAGGGAATGGATCGCAATAAGGGTAACAGCATCAAAACTGAACAAATAAATGCATGTTAAATACAAATAAACACTAGTATGCATGTTCATTTATTCATCGAATTGATCCAACAAATCGATTTATTATATCGAACGAATTACATGAAAAAGTGGAATGTTCAAGGCGAACTGATTTACTAAAACGATTCTGACTTTCCATATGGTTTGGAGGGGGGGTCAGGGTACGGATTACAACGAACCGATTCACTAGAATGACTTTCCAGGCCTAGCTTACACATACACAACCGTTTAAGAGTGTGTGTTTGTTCAGTCTTTGGACTCGTAGCGTTTGGTTACTACAAGTTGGAAAAAGAAGCATGTTACCGGAAACTCTACAACACCTGAAGAACTGTCATTCGAAGGAAAATTAATTAATTACCTACCTACTAACAACACTGCTGATATGTATGTAATTGTTCATATCAATGTGTTTAGGCCCCAACCTTCTCATATTCATATAAAATCCCCTACTTTTTCATTCGGAACATGAGGTTTATATTTCCCTCTATGCACATGTGCTTTAATGGCAGTTCTTCGTCTTCTATTCCCTGTCTGTGTGTTGTATTCCTGAGAATTCAATGGGTTCATTCATTACTGTAGCCTGAGGCATAGGGGTGTGTGAATTATATGAATGCAGAATCTATTCTAGCCGCGATAGGCCTGTCTGTCTGTCTGTCTGTCTTAACGTCTGTCTGGAGGAAATTGCAGGCTGTGGGGAAGTGCAGGTAATAGATTAATGCCAGGGAAGACTTGCCAGTGTACAGCACAACTGACAGCCAATGATTATCACAAACACAGAGAAAGCGCGGGCCAGACACACACACACAGTCCATTACATAGACATCACTAGGAATGCGTACACACACACACACATAAATAATAGCTCTCATGCCACAGTCTAACTGTCACATCACTGTCAGTGATGTTTCTATATCTGACTGCCGTGTCTGTCAGAAAATATTGAACGCTCAGTGTGTATGCGGTTCAAAAGCCTCACTGAATCTTAGTTAGGGTAGAAGCCGTATTTAAACTGACGCGAATTAAAACAAACTGTGGGGGATATAAGTAGAATCAGTTGTAAAGTAGCTTGCTGACGATGATTAAGCCGGCAAAGTATCGAAAATACTCCAATATACATCCAAACTAGAGGCGTCGAAGCTGCAGATGCACCGCGCGTCCACTAGACCAGACAGCTGTGAGCACGAGGCCAGACTTCAGTACTAATGCGCGGACCGACATTGAAATATCGATGCTCTTGTTGTATGGATAGTATCAGTCCCCACATAAACATAGATCCTAATACAGATTATTATGCTACTTATATTACTTATTTTAAATTATATTAATAGGTAAAAATTAACTTTGCTGTTTCCAGATGGTGTATGATAGGGACTATTTCTTCTTCCGCCGAATGCGAACGCAAGCAGAAACACGAGAACAGTCACGGACAACGCATCAGAGAGTTTACTAGAGCTTCAAGGAGTTATTTTACTTAACTAAACAATGACCAAAGACAATTTATTATAGACTAATCTGTTTTTGTGATGTTATAACTGACAATTCAGAAACCAGGACCTGTACTCTATACATTTAAAATTTGTAAGATCCTTTGCATCTTAGGCTTGTTAACGTTTCAATTATTACCTGTCTTTATGGAAAATAAAATTAAGCATGGCAAATTTACTTAAAATGGCCTATTACTGAATAGTAAGGTACGATTTATTCGTGGCATTAGTGCAGCTAATTGTCTTTTAAAATATTGCTACAATATTACTAACTGCACTTATGTGGTTGGAAACCAAATTAAAAGTCCAGTTCATTCTAGATAAGGTGTTAGAAATTACGATTGTACAATCTATTGAATAGACTGTAGATCTCTCCCTCACAGCCTTGTTTTATATTAAATATGGTGTCGACTCTCACTAAGGTTCATTGACTCATAAACTCTTTACCTAAAGGCATGTGTTTAAGCTCACAGTGGCTAGAGATGCCCATTAGAGATTAATTTTTGTTATCTTCTTTCTAAGTCATGAGATCTTGCTGTTTCAAAGTGTATATTACAGTAATCTAATATAAATCATATCAATTTTTAATAACAACTTATGCCTTTCTCTGTCTTGCAGCAGTCATATGCCCCGCCCCCTCCTCCCATGGCTCCGCCCAGCCCCAGCACCAATAGCAGCAGCCACAGTGCAGCGGAGCAGCTCAGTAAAACCAACCTGTACATCCGGGGCCTTCCACCTGGCACCACCGACCAGGACCTCATCAAACTCTGCCAACCGTAAGTATCTTTTCCCAGATGTCCCCTATCTGTCACTGCCTGCTCTCCTCTGTCTCTCTGTCAGGATTGTCGTTCTATACGCCTACATGAGCAGTCACTCTATACCTATTTATAGTTGCAAAGACACAGGTACCCACATACAAGAACTCATGCAATCATGTAAATGCATGCATAGAAGGTCAGGGAAACAAAAAAAGAAAAAAGTCACCGTTTGGTTACAGAGAAGGATATGGCCCATAAAAGGCAATGGCAAGTCAGCATCATTAGAGTGTAGGGAGGTCATTATGAAACACTGTACAAGAACCAGGGGGCAGCTTGCATAATCTTCTTCTCTGATGACTCATGCAGATGTAAATCCTGTGTGGGGGCTTTCTGCCTTAAAACCTAAGACATTTACTCCAGCGCCATGAACTTCTGTGAATTTTTCTGAATTTCCTAATTTCACCCATACATAGTTGACCATGAAATATGGATATGGGGTCAGCAGTTTCTAAGCAACGTTTAAACGAAGGACTACTTTGTCTTATGTACCCTACGTAGAAGACTGCTATTACCGGGCTGCATCTAGTTCCCAGAATTCATTGTGATTGTTTTTTAGTTTAGTTAATTTATTTTTTTTTTTTTGAGAGAGAGGGAAGAGGCAAGAAAAGAAACATTATTTTCATTTTAAAAAAACTGAAATGCATGCCACTTATAATGCTCCAAATGTTAACATGTCAAAACTCAGGGGGTAGAATGATGAAACCTCAAGCCACAGCCTCCCACAGCATCTCTCAATCTCTCTCAGGGTCTCGGGCTACCATGGTCCAGGTTAGCCCAAGGCCTGAAACGGGATTGGAATAAAAAATTCATGATTATAAAAGTTTTATTAGCTGCGGCTGCCGTGCCAAATGGGCAGTAACATTTTGGAAAGGTCAAAGGGGTTCGCCTTGGGGCTCACTTCCGGAGCTCAGCAGAAAAAAAGAGAGTGTCCACAAACACACTTTGCATTTTTTTTACATAACACCACAGTGATTTAGATGCCTTGCATGCATATCTGGCACCCTAGTGTCGCGATCTAAAGCTTACAGCTGCGTACATGCATACGCACACATTTTGTGCACATGCACACACAGTTAGTGACCCTTTTTCGTCCTCCAGTGGCTCTGCTGCAGTGGCGGGAAGGGCAGTGAAAAGTGCTTCTGTCAGGCTGACATTTCGGAGATCTTCTTGTGTGATTCCCCGCGGAAGATTGGCAGGGTTTTGAGGCTGAAGGTACAATGGGGTTAGACTCTAAAGGAGAAAATGTGACCTCAGCAGAATCTCAAACCTCAGCCATGAAAATGAGCCCTTCTAGTTTTCAGCTTGCCGTGCTCACAGTTTTTTAATTAGATTGGCTGATAATTGAGGAATGGCACGTTGTCAAGATGCAGATGCAGAATATTTACGACTTAAAACAAACATCCAGATTTTAACGTCTCAGTTATGTTGCATTAGAAGAGGTAAAAAGGTCAGATTGGAGGAGTGTTGCATTTATTGAGACAAAAAACTGAAAACGTACTAGGACGTTTTCATAAAAGGCCTGAATATGAATCATGAATTATTAATGAAGGCCTTAGGTGAATACATTGTCATCATGTTTATGTGCTTTCATTATGCATCTGCAATTGTGTGTGTGTGTGTGTGTGTGTGTGTGTGTGTATGTGTGGAAACCAGAGGGCGGAGAGTCATGTCTGTGAGCCAGTTCATTACTTTTCCTTTCCTTGATTCGATATCATGGAGTATTAACCCTCAGGACACAGCATTTTACAATACCATTTAAAATAATTGCATTTCAGAGCCCCTCATTATGCCTCTGATTGTAATCTAATGCTACAGAGAGAAAGTGAATACAATCCAACTCAATTCTGCTCACACTTGGAGCAAACTTTTAAGGGGCGAATTAGGAATTTCATTCCAGCTAAGTTCTATATGTTTTTTGCCAATTTGTCTCTCAGTATATGTGCACCATTAAATGTTTTTATTGACCATTTGCAGATCAAAACGAAACCTATGCACAAGGAAATGTGCTGTACATACCCTAACTGTTGTGTTTTATCTATTAATATCTTGGCTAGTTTGATTGTGTTTTATGTACAAATAGGTAGTAGGACTTTATATGTTTTTTTTTTTTTTTTTTGTCATTTTTAAGTTCATTCTGCAGTATTTCACAGATTTTTCCACATCAGTAGATAAAATGCAAAAAAAAAAAAAAAGCTGCAGAGTAAAATTCCTTGAGGAGAAATAAAAAATGCAGACAAATGAAAAATACAGTGATAGTATAGAGCTATGGTAAAAACATAATAATGTGGATAGCTTTTCTATTTTTTATTTAATTTCATTTTTATCTTGCCTTTTATTTAATGAGAAATGTTTTGGTTCATGTTGAAAACTTTTGACTTTTGATTCTGAATTTGAAACCCTAGAAGAGACAGATGCAAGATTACTAAAATGGCTTTTTTTCAAGAGCAGAATCTAGGGAGCAGGAGATTTCATTTGCTTTCCATTTAATCTCATTTCTGTCTAGGAGAAACAACTGAGATATAAAATTGATCTCATTTGTGTTTTTCTTTCCTGTGTGTGTGTATATGCGAGTAAGTTCAGAAAGTTATTATATTGCTTCCAGTGGTTTCTTGGCATTCAGCGGTTCTCATTTTCCTGGTTTTATTCTATACTTCTCTCCTATATATATAAATTTGCTTATATATTTTATATTCACTGAAAAGCATCCAAGGCTTGCTGCCCAAAAATGGCACCCCCTCCCTTGTTCTTTGTCTCTCAGCCTGATTGACTAACTGAGGCAGTGGAGGAATTGCCCTTGTGTACAGGGCTGCCATATCTAGGGGTGCCTCTGGGGTAGGATCTCATTTTCAGTCGGCAGAACCCCCCCTGGGCTCGAATAACTCAGGCATCCAGAACATGCAAACCATTTCTGAGCCAGTGACAAGGCTAGTAACAGGTCATGGTTTTTATTTCAAAGTGTTGCTTTCTTACCTTACATTTGTCGCCTTCTTTTTCTACACTTATGATTTATGTCTCCTTCTCACTGCTGTAGAAATGTCTAATCACAGGGAGAAAATCAGGCTAGTATTTCTAATGATTTGAAGACTGATTCATAATTCATATTTTTTAACTCGAGTTTTATTCATGTCGCTGCTGTAGTGCAAAAGAGGGTACAATTCAAAAAGCATTCAGAGAGTGTGCCGGAATCAACTCTGTATCCAGTACACTCTCAAAAGTAAATGTTTCTCCAGGGACTTTTATCCAGTTTCACCAAAACAACAATTTAAATCTATAGTATTTACTATCTTGGTATAGTCTATTCTTTACTGAATGCTATCATATGGCTTCAAAAAACTTAAAAAAAAAAAAAACTAATAGGGTGATTTTTTTGTGATTTTTAATTAATTATTGTGATTGTACACTACTGTTCACTAGTGGTCGATAATTCTCTTATGCTCACCAAGGCTGCATTTATTTGATCAAACATACAGTAAAAATTGTGAAATATTTTAACAATTTAGAAGAAAACAGTATTTAAATATATTTTAAAATGTAATTTGTTCCTGTGATGCAAAGTTGAATTTTCAGCAGCCATTACTCTAATTTTAAGTTTCACATGATACATTATTAATATAATTGTTTGAATTTTAAGGATATTTTTGCTTACTTTTGTAATATTAATATATTGTTTGTTCATCACTTGATGGCCATTGTGAAATGCCAATGTGGGTCCTGAAGAAAAAATGTATTGCAATTAGACCCACTTCCATGTTTTTGTGGTGCAGGGTAACGTCTCTATATAGTGACTTTTCCCTTATGAGACTTCTTTGCAATATCTGTGGTTATTTCTCACTGCTGTTATTTTTTAAACCTAAAAGCAGCAACATGTCTCCAGCATTCAGACCTAACCTGAGGTCAGATGAGTGGTCGACTCCTCTCGAAGCTCAACTGCCCTGGGTATGTTCAGAAGAGCGTATGAGGGCCAAAAAGCCGCTAGCCATCAAGAGTCATCTTGAAGTCTTTGTAAACTCAATCTCTCTGTCTCCCTCAGTATCACACAGCTCTTGTCAATATGTGTGAGGTGGGAGAGGAAGAGGAAGTGGGAAGCTTAGTCAAAAAGTGCCTAAACACTCAGGATAAAGGTCTTTTAGACTGGATTCGACTGTTTTATTGATATCAGCTCTGTCTAGTGCCTCCCCGACTTCTAAGGCAGCAAGAAGGTGTCAGTCATCTTTTTGAATTCTACTTAACAGTTCAAACCACAGACACACTTGCCAATCCCTTCTACCAAGGACAAAAAAAGCGATGCAAGCCTTGTCCTGTTAGCACGGCTCCTGTTGCGTTTTGGACACACAGACTTTATTTATAAATAATAAATAAAGTGCACTAATAATGTAAGGTACCCGACAAAAGGATACTAATTTGCTAGTAGAATCTACAGATTGCGTGTGTGTCTGTAGGCTTATTCCGGGCGATTTAACTAAGATTAACTGCGCACATCCACATTTGCAAATAAGTTGGTCACACCTTTATTTAAAGAAGAGTTTTGCATTTGGTAACTTCACCAAATGTTAGTCATGTTGCTCTCTCTTGGTTCTCACTGAATAATAGGACACCTGTGGCGTCCTCGGCAAGACAAAGAGAAAATTCATTTGTTTAAGTGTTAGTCTAATGCAACATTTTTAGTTACTGTGCAAGGTGACTCCTGTTCATACTTGATCTGGTTTCAGGGGATGACAAAATTGTTAAGCTAACAACAAAAGATGTGACTCAGACAGCCCTGCTGTTTTGATTTGATTTGATTTGAAATGTAGAAATTTTACCATTTGCCACTGCATTTCTCCCCTGAATATTCATTTTAAACACATCATTTATTAACCATATCATTTAAGTATGTGATATAATCACACATTATAAAAACTGTTTGTAAATTTAAGTTAATGTTAATTTAAAAATAAAACAACTCTTAATTGGTTACGAGTAATTTCCCTTACTATATATAATGGAAAACTCTAATAGATCTAATGGGACATTTTACTGTTAAATTTATAGATTTTGGAAGTAAAACAGTATTCTTATAATTTATTTATATTTATAATATATATATATATATATATATATATATATATATATATATATATATATATATATATATATCAGTACATATATACAATACATATATATAAAGTGCCGTGAAAAGGTTTTTGCCCCCTTCCTGTTTTTGACTTTTTTGCATATTTGTCACACTTAAAAGATTCAGATCATCAAAAAAAATTAATATTACACAAAGATAATGCAAGTAAATACAAAATGCAGTTTTAAATGATGATTTCATTTATTAAGGGAAAAAAGCTGTCCAAACCTACCTGTCCCTACGTGAAAAATGAATTGCCTCCTCCTGTTAAATCATGAAAGAACTGTGATTAACCACATTATTTTAGAAAGCTGAGTTAAATTTCACTAGCCAAACCCAAGCCTGATTACTGCCAGACCTGTTGAATCAAGAAATCACTTAAATAGAACCTGTCTGACAAAGTGAAGCATGCTTAAAGAGCAACACATCATGCTGCGATCTAAAGAAATCCAAGAACAGATGAGAAACAAAATAGTTGACATGTATCAGTCTGGAAAGGGTTATAAAGTCATTTCTAAGGCTTTGGGACTCCAGCGAACCACGGTCAGAGCCATTATCCACAAATTGAGAACTTGTAACAGTGGTGAACCTTCCCAGGAGTGGCTGGCCAACCAAAATTACTTCAAGAGCTCAATGACGACTCATCCAGGAGGTCATAAAAGAACCCAGAACAACATCTAAAGAACTGCAGGCCTTACTTGCCTCAATTAAGGTCAGTGTTCATGATTCAACAATAAGAAAGAGACTGGGCAAAAACAGCATCCATGGGAAAGCCAAAAGCCACTGCTGACCAAAAAGAACACAAAGGCTCGTCTCACATTTGCCAAAAAAATATCTGGATTATCCCCAAGACTTTTGGACAAATATTCTGTGGACTGATGTGACCAAAGTTGAACTTTTTGGAAGGTGTGTGTCCTGTTACATCTGATGTAAAACCAACACAGCATTTCATAAAACGAACATCATACCAACAGTAAAATATGGTGGTGGTAGTGTGATGGTCTGGTGCTGCTTTGCAGCTTCAGGACCTGGATGACTTGCCATAATTGATGGAACCATGAATTCTGCACTCTATCAGAAAATCCTGAAGGAGAATGTCCGGCCATCAGTTTGTGACCTCAAGCTCAAGCGCACTTGGGTTATGCAGCAGGACAATGATCCCAAACACACCAGCAAGTTCACCTCTGAATGGCTCCAAAAAAAAAAAAAAAAAAGTCAAAGTTCAGACTTAAATCCGATTGAGATGCTGTGGCATGACCTTAAACAGTCCATTCATGCTCGAAAACCCTCCAAGGTGGCTGAATTAATAAAATTCTACAAAGAAGAGTGGGCCAAAATTCCTCCACAGCGATGTGAAAGACTTATTGCCAGTTATCGCAAACGCTTGATGGCACAACCAGTTATTAGATTTAGGGGGCAATTACTTTTTCACATAGTGTCAGGCAGGTTTGGACAGTTTTTTTTCCCCTTAATAAATGAAATCATTATTTCAAAACTGCATTTTTTATTTACTCAGGTTATCTTTGTGTAATATTAAAATTTGTTTGATGATCGGAATCATTCAGCTGTGACAAATTTTGTGACAAATATGCAAAAAAAAAAAAAAATAAAAAATTACCGGAGGGGGGCAAAACCTTTTTCACACCACTGTATATGTATAACATTATAACAGATAATGAAATATACTGATTTGTACTATAAAAAATTAATGTAACACCTGAAATACTACTGTTATTATATATTAAATAGTAAAATGTAACTGTCTCGGCAACAACAGCTGCCGGTTTTTTGCTGTAAATTTCACTTTATGCGGTGAGCAGAAATACTGTATTATGAATACTTTTTACACGAGTTTTTGCTTGTATGTTGAGTCATGTCTCAGCTTAGACATTTTTTGTACATTGTATCAAGTTTTGACAAGGCTTTATACATGCAAACATTCAATAAATCAAGGCCATAGCACTTTAGGAAAGTGAGTCCTCCTTTTGCAAAGTCACAGGGCCTCTTTCTTGAATCCAGCGGCGCAAGCGAGCGTACAAACAAACATCAGATGCTTGTAACTCATGGCACAGAAGTGTCGAGTGGCGTGTCAGACGAGACAGCTGCATTGGTAGCCAATTAAGAGATCCTACACACCCACCTGGATAGAAGTTGAAAGAATGCTGGTTCACATCTCTCGGCACGAGACATCAAACGGTCCGGCATCCGTGGCTGCTGGCGCTCTGGGGAAAATAAAAACACAGATCAGAGTGTGTGACGGCCCTTTGAGAACTGTCATTAGCACTTCACACACTGCAGCTGAAAGCTTCGTACATAAGACGCGTTGTCTTGACGGTGATCAAATCAGCTGGGATCTGCTCCCAGCTTGGGCTGTCACAGCACGTCGAGCCGCGTCACAATCTTTCAAAGGTGCGCATATGGATCTAGAAATATATTTATCGTCATTGAAAGTCATTCTAGGCGTTTTGGTTAACCTCATGTGGTGTTTACAGTTTTTTGTGTTCATGTTGATTTGATTTTGTGTGCTTGTGGGTTGACTAAAGTGCTCAGAGGGTTCAGTGTGTGCTGTGTTGGAAAGGGTGGTGGCCTGTATGTGACATTTGTGGGCATCTCTTTTGGACCTGTTCTGCTCTGGTCAGTGTGGAGAGATGGTTCTTTATTCCAGATGACCAGAGTTAGAACATTGTGATCCCACGTTCTGGCTGAGCAGTGGTATTTGACAGGAGGTTTTTGGTGTGTGTGGTATCAGCAGTCTAATTAAAGCTCTCTGAGTATCTGTTATTGTAAGGGCGTTGTTGCCTCCTTTCTTTCTTTGATTCTGTCTGTCACAGCCGACTTGCCTTCAAGAGATATTAATAGTTGTGAATTTCTTCACCAAGGTTTGAGGCATAGAAATCTATTTAACATAACTCCATAATCTACTCTTAGTCTAAAGACTCCGGTAAATTGTTTATAATGGAGTTAAGTTTTTTATGTTTTTGAAAAATGTATTTAATCAAAAATACAATAAACACACACACACACACACACACACACACACACACACATATATATATATATATATATATATATATATATATATAATCTGTGATGAAAGCTGATTTTTCAGCATCATTACTCTAGTCTTCAGTGTCACATGATCCTTTAGATATGCTGATTTGGTGATCAAGAAACATTTCTTATTATTATCAATGTTGAAAACAGTTGTGCTGCATATATTTTTGTAGAAACCACAAAATATGTCAAAAAATAAACCACAAAACATTTTATATATTTGTAAAAAACACAAAATATGTTATAAAAAATATTTTAGGATTAAAAAAAAAAGAATGACTTACTGTCAATTTTGATCAATTTAATGCATCTTTGTTAAATAAATTATTATTAATTGTTATATATTTATATTTTAGAACACGTTTGATGTGTTAATTAAATGTTTTTTAAAGCCCATCTAAATGTGGTGTATTTCCTTAACGTGATGTTTTGGGCACACTATGTGACGTAAGTGAAATAGCATATTTAAAATGTAGGACAGCAATTTATTGCAGCATGAAGTCAAGTTAATATGAATTAGATTTGAATGATTTTTCATTTGCAGCTCTGTTGTGTTTGGAATCACTGGAACATAATTTAATATGCTATTTTTGTTCTTGTGTTTATAATATTGCTGTATATCATAATCATCATATATCATAGAGTAGATGGTTTACTAATATTGTAGCATGCAACTTCTCTCACTGTAAACCATTTGGCTCTTTGGCTTGATGTTATTTAAGGTCGAATTCTTGGCACTCCAGCCATCCACGAGGGGAACTCCATGCTTGAGGTTCTGAAAGTTTTCAACTAGTAAACACACTTGAATCTTGCTCTTAATCAAAAGTCAGCATCCATAGAAACAGTTTTAAGTTGATCGGCAGTAACCCTGATACGCAATCCTCAAAACAGTTCTATTGATATGCATTCCAGAAAAACATTCCTGCTTCTGTTTAATAAAAAACAAGGGTTCAGCACTTCATTAGTGTGACTTATAACACTTGAGATTTGCCAGCATGAATTTTACATATGTGCACGCTGTAATGAAATGCGTGCAATGCTAATTAGTAAAGCTAATGTGTCTTTGGGTGCTGACGACATTGACCACATTAAAGAAATAGTTCACTGCAAAATTAGACTTCCGTCATTATTTACTCACTCTCATTTTAAATCCATATGTGACCCTGGACCACAAAACCAGTCATAAGGGTAAATTTTTTGAAATTGATATTTACAAGTAAAAGCTGAAAGCTGAATAAATAAGCTTTCCATTGATGTATGGTTTGTTAGGATAGGATCATATTTGGCTGAGTTACAACTATTTGAAAATCTGGAATCTGAGGGTGCAAAAAAATATTTTTTTTCTCAAAAAAATATTGAGAAAATCGTCTTTAAAAATTGTCCAAAATTGTCCAAATGAAGTTCTTAGCAATGCATATTACTAATCAAAAATTAAGTTTTGATATATTTACGGTAGGAAATTTACAAAATATATTCACGGAGCATGATCTTTACTTAATATCCTAATGATTTTTGGCATAAAAGAAAAATCTATAATTTTGAACCATACAATGTATTGTTGGCTATTGCTACAAATATACCCATGCAACTTAAGACTGGTTTTGTGGTCCAGGGACACATATAGCTATTACGTATGTTATTTATATTCTAGTAGTTATTCTAGTAGTTTAGTAGTTAAAAAGTAGTTATTGCATCAGAAATAAATGTGAGGGTTTGAAACAACATGAGGGTGTATAAATGACAGAACTCCTTATTTATGTCATTAGAGGTTCATTACAGAAGATTTTACAAACCAAAATGTCAAAAAAATTACATTATCGAAGTACAATCAGTGTTCAAAACTGTTCTTACCCCAACCCCTTTTCTAAATTAAACGACTTTGAAAGTTTTGTGTTTCAGCCACAGGTGGTGATAGAGAGGCCAACATTCCATAATGAACCTTTAACCTGGGTAGAATAACGTCACATCCCAGCACTGCAGCTCTCCATCAACTTAAAACTACCCTGAAGTTCATTGTGGAGTGTGAGCGTGATCAGGACGCTTTGCCAGATGTTCTCGCAGTGAGCTCCTCCACCTTTGGCTACAACGTTAGCTGTGTCATCCTGACAAATGATCCTAAAGAGCATTACGTTAACCAGAAAGTACGGCGTTGGGGTCATTAAAGTTTTTGAGGTTTCAACAAAGACTTTCATTTTGTAACTTATAAATCACAACCATAGACTCTGTCTATTAAACATTACCCCACCTCGGTAGTTCGTAATGCTTCATTTATCAGCATCTAAACAAACAAAACAAAACAGGCACATGATTAGAGGGACATTTCGCTCCCTGCACCCCCTTATTGGCTGCAAGAGAACTGTTTGTGAGGAAACCTTCCTGTTCATGAGTTTCGTGTTAGTGAGACATCCGTGTGCATGACCGCGGCGTGGCACTGGCTTGCAGAAACATTGCCAGTTATGTTGACTACATTCCTCCCTCAGCTCCACCCCCGACCCACTCACTCATCTGAGACGCCTGTGTTTGTCCAACCACTTGTTTTGCAAGATGAAATGGCAGCAAATCAAGCGTTCGAGTCAAATGGTTCTCGTGTGTTTCCTTCACTTTGGTCCGCTACATGCTTTCTCCAGCAGAGCTCCTCATTTTCATGTCTTCCACTCTCTGTTATGTGGTTGCTCTCGTCCCCCAGGCTTCTACTTTGTTTACTGACAAACCATATTGACGGAAGAAAAAAATCTAACAAAACCAGTATTGTTTCTATAATGAGTCTCTGCGATCCCAGAGTTGTGATTATCCATTTTCGCAAAAAAACATCCACCCACACTTACTCGTTGTGTGATGGTGTAAATTGCAGAAGACTTTGTTGATAAATTCACACGAAACCTTGTACGGCGGTTGTTCTTTCAACCTTGCAGCATTCTACAGTGGCTTATGATATTTATTTGTAGTTCTTCTATGAAGCTTTGCCGTCTGCGGGCTTATACGGGATATGAGATGAATTAGCTGCCATTTTCCAGACATCAGCGGTACAATGCCTCGATGGGACGCCGCTTCTCACAATGACAGTAAAATGATCTTTCCCTTATTAAACGCCTCCATCCTTATAAAGGTGGGTAATATAGTCTCCCGCTTTTACCTGGAGGTGGGAGCCACATTAAATATTAATTAAAAGTCACATCAGGAGCGGCACGCTTATATCAGTCTTCCCGGTCTTCAGGCGGAGACGGAAGCGATAAGTAACTTTATTACCTCCATCATGGATGGAAGGAAGGCGGTAGGGGAGGAATAAGGGAAAAGAGGGACTGCAGAGAGGAAAGAGATTCATCTGTTGTGCAGACGCTTTCGTGATTCTGCGATGAGACTGATTTCGCTATGTGAATAGGGGTTTTGTGGGGCAGAGACAGAAAAAAGAGAAAGATTATTAGAAGAATACAAGAGTACTCAGTGTTGTGAGTTGAGGTGAAAAAGTGAAAACGAGGGCGGGGATTTTTGTGGTGTAGATTGGGGCTCTGTGATGCTTCCAGCGTTTAATTAAATCACTGGGGTTTGAGACTCACATCCTGCACCCAAAATCAACCTCCCCTTGTTTACGGTGTCCTGTTAAGGAAGGTATTGATGTATCGATAAACATCCCTTCGTCAAGGTTTTAATGAAGCTAAGCTAAATCTTTATTAAACGTACTCTTTGAGTTAGGTTCAAACTTTTTAATTAACTAAGTTCGGAGCAAACATTACACTTGGGTTTTTCTTCAAGTTTGGGCACTTATATGTCCCAGGGGTTGACTTTTATTAAACTGATTTGAACTTCTTTCTATTTCTTATATGAAGGTCACATTAAAACGTGTCATTTTTGGATTTAAAATTTTTGGTCATGTATAGATTTTTGTCCCAGTCCTCAATGAAAATCTATTTAATAAATGCATGTTATAAATCTTATTGTGAATGATTCGTCCATTTACAGGTTTATTTTTAAGTTTTTTATTTCTTGTTTGATAATCTTTTTAACTTGGATGTAAGTCACAATGAAGAAAGGATTTGTAATTACGTCCATTTCATTGCAACTTTAAAATACATATATTACATTTTTACAGTATTACAGCTTTAAACAAAATTATTACAAAAAGTGTCAGCATATATTAACACTGTTTATAATATTTTTAAATAAATTTCAGATTTTTAAATGAATGCATCTTATGTGTTAATAAATGAATATTGTTGTGTTTAAATGAATAAATTTACAGTTATTTTGTCAAATTTTGCAAAATATTGTGTGAAAATATTATTCAATAGTGTGTATTTAGGATGCATAAAATGCTAACTCTGAAATTAGCATTAGTAAGATTTTATTCTATTTTATTACAATGTGTTAAAATGTCATTTCCATCGTGTTCATTTCCACCACATAATTTAATGAAACACAATAAATAATTTGAGATGTGGTGGAAATTATATTGTGGTGGAAATGTTCATGGTAATTAAGAAGACAAAAATAAATTTCAGATTTTTAAATGAATGCCTCTAATGTATAAATAAATGAATATTGTTGTGTTTAAATTAATAAATTTACTGTTATTTTTTCAAATTATGCAAAAAGTGTGAAAATATAGTTCAATAGTGTGTATTTAGGATGCATAAAATGCTAAATCTAAAACAAAATAGATTGAAATGTACTTTATCTAGCTTGCTTTCATTTGAGCTGATCCTGTTGTTCTCTTTGTCCTTCGCAGGTATGGAAAAATAGTGTCAACAAAGGCAATCCTGGACAAAAACACCAACCAGTGCAAAGGTGAGTACCGTAGTCAATATCGGCTTGCATTAAAAACACACTCAGAGAGCATTCACTGTCTCACTTAAAATAATCAATAATCCTTGTAAAATGACAACTTTTTGAAAGACTCTGATTATGCTGGAGATTGTCTGAATGATCTTTAGAGGAGAAAATGCGTTAGCGTGATTGTGGCTGAAGTCTTTACAACCGGATAAGACGTTAGCGTGACTAACAGAGTTAGCCACGGCGAGGAAAAGCACAGGGTTCCTCCTGTGTTGATTTGAAAAGTCTGGGCCTAGTTGTGGTGGTTTAAAAATAGCCATAGGGGCGAGGGAAGCGTCCGGGTGAAATTGATGATTTAGCAGACAGCCTCTTTTCAGGAAACACTCAGCCAGCGCTGTAAATAAACAGCCTGGCTTCCTACACAATCTGCCAAACTGGGTCCCGCTGGTTTTTCTCCTGTTTCGTGTGTATGCATGTGTGCGTCTTTTTCTTTGTCATGCTTTCTCTCTGAGGACACATCTAATATGTCCAAAAATGAGTATTAATGCCCACATGAGAGCAGGAGAGAGAGGGTGTTTTTGGGAAGCAGAGGAAATCACTCCAGGCTTTAGAGGACTTCCACTTCCTGGAGTTAACAGCCCTCCTACTCTGCCAGGCTTCTCCACCCTGATGGGCTTCCAGCCAGGACTTATGGGAGCCAAGGATATCAGACAGGAAACGAACAAAAAGATGGATTCGCTTCATTCACGGCTTCGCTGAATCTACATATCTTTGTCCTGCTTGCTTCCATGCAATCCTTTTTCTTTTTTTTTTTTTTTTTTGCACAGGATATGCACTATTCATTTCAAAGATGTGTCGATTGATCGCAATTACAGGCCTATCTGCTGTAGATTAATCCCGTATGGTAGAGTAAGCCATCGAGGGTCGTTTACAATCAAGTTTGTTCGGTCCGTTTGCTTCTGAAGATCACTCGTAAGTTATCAAGCTCTGCAACGTTTTTAATCACTCTTCTTACATGGATTGTTGGCCATTCGTTAAACACACATGGTTTAATCTCATGTTTACTTTGTGTTTTGCATTAGGCAGTTAGACTCTGTAATTGCGAACTTGTTTGTGCAAAAAAAAGACACATTTTCAAATTCAGACAGCTGTTTTTTCCCCTTGTCCGCAATGACAGATGGAGAGGGTTACAGCGGTGGGGGTTGTGGGCAGCATTGAGGGTGTGTTTGATTTTCTCTTTGACTCAATCACGAGCCTCTCATTAAACGGAGTGAACGTAAATATTTGTGTCGTACAACACACGAGCACGCCAACAAGCTCTCTCTTTCGCTACCTCGCTTTCCTTTTCTAATTGGAATTATGCGCAGAGGAAGAGGAGGTAGTGTACACACTCTTTTTTCCCCGCAGTTTTGACATCCGAGCAAAAAAGGCGGAGAGGGAGAAAAGAAAGGAAGAGAATACGCACACTCATTTGAGGCGTATTTGTATTTGTGGATTTAATTACGTAAGGCTTCAAAAATCTCCTATGCGTGATGTCTACACACAAACACATGCTTTTGATCTTTTTTACCTCTCTGTCGAGCTCCTTTTCAGGCCTGTTCCGGTTCTGGGCGTCAAATTGTTAATAGGAATTGATCCCTACATTCTTCATTTTGAAACTTCTTTCTCAGCCCACTTCCTGATGGCTGCTGTTTAGCTCTTTTGGTCAGTGACCTCAGGAATGCTCGCAGCGATCTCTCAAACCAGAAGTGTTCCTCTCTCTGGATCAAGAACAGTCTACTAGAAATCCTTTTTCACACACATGCTCTGTTTTCTTAGGCTTATGAAACATCTGCAGTCTTTGGAACATCTGGACGGCTCAGTTCTCCGCTGTAGAGATCTTTGTCCCTCTCCTTCTCTCTTCCATGTTTACTGGGAGGCTTCAAAGCAGATGGCGTGTTGTTCTATATGTAAGGTGTGTGTGCGTGCGTAAATGAACACATATGTCTGGCATATAGAGCTGTTGGCTTCAACCGTTCACGGCCTCTCCAAAACTCTGCGTTCTGCCATCTGTGGTTTCGAATGTCAGTCAGGCTTTGAGAGTGTGTGTGTTTAGAGTTTAGAGAGGCTTATGGTGAGAATGCCTCCACCGAATGAAGACACACTGCCTCAAATGTGCCTCAAATGTACTGAGGGTCTTTAAAAACCTCTTCCACTGCAGTTTTTATTATGATACATTGTAAAGGAAGTTGTGGATCTTCTCTCTTGCTTGCTACCAAAGAAATGTTTGGTTAAAGAGCTGGGTGGCGGAATGGACCCTGCTGGAATAGTAGCTGTGTTTTGAAACTTGAAACATGGTAACTGCTTTCTAAATAATCTAAGCTGCCTATTAACTGGTTCACCATATATAATATAATATAATATAATATAATATAATATAATATAATATAATATAATATAATATAATATAATATAATATAATATAATATAATATAATATAATATAATATAATAAACATATTAATATGAACTTTTATGAACTTTTTGATACCCCTCCTGGGCCCCATTATAATTATTTTAATTTTTTTGACAACCCTACTATTTTTATTTTAAAGTCATGATTTCTGTTTGTTTATCAAAGCAAAACTGAAATCTTTCCATGTAAACTCCTCTGGAACCTGCCAAACGGATTAGTCACAAATAATAATAATAATAATAATAATAATAATAATAATAATAATAATAATCATCATCATCATCATAACTAAAAATATATAATAATTAAAAAAATTACTCAACCCTTAATATGTTTCAAAATTGTCTGTATATTTCTTCTGTGGAACATTTTTTCCCCCTCAAATTAGAAATGGCATGCTTTAATAAGTATGTAAAAGTGTTACGTAATCAAAATATTATCACAAAAGTAGTCTATACTACTTGTGCTCTATATTCCAAATCCTTTGAATTCATACAGTAGCTTTGTGTGAGGAACAAACTAAATTTTGAGTCATTATGTAATGATAATTTTCCCATCCAGTTAGCTGCTAACTGCTGCAACCTGATCACTGAATTAGAGTTCAGCATCAGTTTCATTTGAGAACAACTCATTCGGTCCATTTTTGTGCACTGGATCAACAGATTCATTGAAAAGATAGATTGAAACTCAAAAGAATGATTCATTCATGAATTGTTCAACATTATTTCTCTCATGAACATGGTAATAAGAGCAGTAAATAAACCACAATTTTGATGTTCATTAGCTGTCGCATGATTTGAAGACTTGAGTAGTGAATGAATTATAGTTTGTCTCTTTAAACATGCATATGTATGTACATATACATATATAATTCATGCACTATAAAGAGAGTGGCCAGCATACAGTGTATGTCAAAAATGCACCTTTTGCGTTCCAAGAAGCAGTTCCAATGGAATGAAATAAGGGTGAGTAAATAATAACAGAACGTTCATTTTTGGCTGAACTCTTCTTTTAAGCTGGATTTTCCAGCAGGGGTGAGGTCAGGCTGAATCCTTCTCTGTCCTGTTACTGAGGAAATTGTTGACAAGCATGAGCCTTGAACAAAATGGCCGTTTCCTGTCTCCCCAAGCACACACACAAACCCACACACAGACACAAGCGGCTGTGCTCAAACATGCAGACTCTCTTGTGTCGCCACGATCAGCGTGATAAGACAAACAACGGAGCGGTCTTGTTTTGACCCTTGAATTTTAAATCTGATAAATGTGTCCGATAATGTCTGATTAATGTCCGATACAGAATTCTTCAGTTTTTGGCAAAAACACTAAGAAAAGTGTGTTATAGTGTGTATAAATAACTCTTATCTCACTCTTATTCTGAACATGTGTGTGTGTGTGTGTAGGATATGGCTTTGTGGATTTCGACAGTCCGGCGGCGGCACAGAAAGCTGTAGCGTCCCTGAAGGCCAGTGGAGTGCAGGCACAGATGGCAAAGGTAAGCTAGGCTTTACACCGTGTCTAAACCTGGTTAATTTTTTTCAGCAGAACAGGATGAGGATACCAAGTATATTGCTGCTATTTCTAGTTATGGTGTCCCTGATGGTGATAATGATTATAGAGAAGATGTTGATGATGACGGCTGTGGTAGTAAACATCTGTGGAGGACGTATACGTATGATTATCTGGAAGTGGTGGAAATGGACTCATGTAGCTCGATGTCCAGTGTGTGCATTCAGACTCACGCACAGTTGTTTAAAGCATCTGTCCTCTAATATTCATAAGCTTGCAGGCTGTCAGGATGCAGATGGTTTGTGTATCTGAAATCCCATTTAAATGCATGCCTGTCAGATCTCTCTGCAACGTAGCAGGCCTCGTATGAAACAGACAGGTCATCTTACAGAGAGGAGAAGAGGGAGGCGGGGAGCGAGAGAGAGAAAGATGGTGTTTCGCTCATGTTTCCATGTTTTCTGTGGTCCGAGTAATAGATTTACCATTTAAATTAAGCTCAATCGACAGCCTCTGTTGCGTAATGTCGATTACCACAGAAAAAAACTTCGACCTTAGTTTTTTGTAATAAAGGCCAAATTCAAAGTTAGTTCAACACATTTATGCTACAAATACTGTTGATTGAGTTTAACTTGCATTGAACCCTGGACATTGCTTTAGCGTGCTCAGCTTTCCGGCTGAAATTGTTTTCCTAACTGTATCTAATTGGTAAGAAGAGCAGTTAATCATTTTGGAAGCTATTCATAGGCCCTGTTCCAAAACTAGTGAACTCCTGCCTTCTAAGATACCTTCTTTCATGGGCCAAAATCCTTCACAGATGAGGCAGTCCCAGAATGCATTAGAATGTAGTAAAAATATTGATTAATGAAATGTTAATTATAAATATATATTTAAATTTCCTTCAATATCAAGCTGAAGTAGTTAAATCTAATGAGAAATATTTTACCCAGTATTGTATTTTTATTTATTTAATTTACACTACCATTAAAAGTTTGGTGTCTGTAAGATTTTTTAAAATAAGATTTACATATAAATAAGAATGGCTTATTATTCAGCTAAGACACATTAAATGATAATGTTACAAAAGATTACTATTTCAAATAAATGCTGTTTTGAAATGTCTATTCATTAAAAAATATGGTTTCCACAAAAATATTAAGCAGCACAACTGTTTTCAACAATGATAATAAAAAAGAAATGTTTCTTGAGCACCAAATCAGCATATTATAATGATAATGATAATAATTTATAATATTATAGTTTTTCCAGATTTTTTTTTTTAAATCAAATAAAAGCAGCATTTGTGAGTATAAGAGACTTCTTTCAAAAAAATTAAAAAAAAAAAATCTTACCAACCCCAAACGGAAGTGTATTTACAGTGAAAGCTTTCAAGAGCTTTGCGTTGTTAAAAATATGCTAGTGCCAAACTATTGAAATCAATTGTTGAGTCGAGTCAGACATATCTAAAAATATTTTAATCAAAATACATTCATACAAATAATAAAAACATTAAATTTTTTATACAGTATTGACAAGTAGTTTGATTCTTGTTTTAAGCAAAAACCTCACTAAATTTTGTTAAGCTTTTTAAATATATATTTTAGTATCTTTTGTGAATTTGCTTCTGAATTAAATGCACTGTTCTTATTAAATTTTTTTCCTGGAAAACAAGACAAAATACTAATTAAGAAACTTTTTTGTTGGTAGGCTGGCTATTATTTCAGTCTCATTTCAGTAGCTTTTCTGAGCTAAACATTTGAAAGTGTTGAGTGTTATGAAAGAGAACAATTTGATTAGCCGGTCTTGAGTATAAATAGTGATTGGTATGTAGCATGAGCCAATCAGCAAGGTTCTCGCCCACCAGTACCTGCTTCATTAAAACAGTCAGAGCTGATGCTCAGTTTACTTTCTCTGTCTGAATATGAATTTCACACAAGTAGCAGTGTATTATTAACATCTAAAGTTATTTCAAACTGAATTTTCACAGTGCTGTGATGTTTTTAGTGGAATCTAAGAGGATCAGAGAACCGTTGAGTCCTTCCTGGGTGGAAGAAAAATACTGTAGGAACTAAACTGTTATTCAGAGGAATTTACTCTGTGGAAGACGGCCACATACGTCTTTTTAACAATGAGAGAAGGGTAAACTAAATTGCTTGGCTTAAGGCTCATTAAATTAAATAGGAGCGCAATCGAAGAGTTTCCCTCTGCCCTATTAAACCTGTTTTCATTAAGAGTGCCTCTGAGCAACAAAACTAACCTCTTAAACTTATTTCGCCAGTGTATCAAGCTTCTCCTGTGGTGGTTACTGCTTATTGTGGAGAATGTCTACATGGTAGACATGCAGTTTAGATTGTGGGTCAAAATTTGACCCATGTTTGTTGTAGAAAGGACATATTCATGAGAATACATGATTCAAAGATGCAAACAAACCATCTAGGGTTCATCTTCACCTTTAGATATTCAAAGAATATTGCAAATGTAATATTTCGCAATGAAATGTACCTCAGAGGCTTGTAGAATACTTAAGTGTTGAAATATTTATGGGACCGAAACATACGCATGAATGCCACAGAGTAATGCGAATTAAAATGGTGTAAGAAGAAACACGACCCCATATACAGGACATACGAAAGTGTGTGTGTAGTCTGATATCAGAACTCGGTTCAATGAACATTTACTGTCGAGTTGTTGTGGGTTTTTAAGAAAGCTTTTGTTTTGGATTTCATAACCTCATTATGTGGATGGTATTCTAACTTCCAGTCCTTTCTGTTCTTGTTTGTTGTGCTAGTCCTGCTGTGACATTCTTATTGTGTCTGATTTTCTCTAAATTAACTTCAAACAACGTCTGTTACCACTTAAACAGACAATATAGTCTTTCCTGAAAAAGTAAGACTTTTAATTCTCACGTTTAAACAAACAAAACTAGTTTGCATCAAGCAGGGAATTTGTTTGGCAGGAATGTGATATAATTATGATGCCATAATGAGGTGCTAGTATGGAATACTGTAATTGTGAGGAGATGAATTATTCATGCGGCAGTATTTATGTAAATTGTTACACATACATTGTGTATAATCGGTACAAGGGAAGTAGAGAAAGAGTGTGCGTGTGTGAATTATTCGAGTAGTTGCCTGCAGACATGTCCTTCACATCTGAACATCTCCACACACTCTTTGTGGATCCACATGCCTGCTGGTGATCCATGTTTGTGTGTGCATTGATGTCTGTGTTTGTGTGTGTATTTCCCAGGAGAGGACTTTGGTTTTGAGTTTCCACCCTGTGTAAACTCATTTTTGCCGGAATCTTTCTACATTGGCGAATGGAATAGAATCATCATGTAAAATGTCAAATGTTCTCAGAGTCTCCGTTTGAGGGCTCTTTGTTTGAATGCTATTGGTGTGTCGTATTGTTTTCTGAAATTTCTTCTTTCCGTGATAGACAAGGAACAAATGAAAGAAAAGAAAATAAAAGATCAAAGACATTGTTTGGCCTACTTTGTCATTACTGGGGGAAAAAATCAGAGTTGCCATTTAGACAGATTGCACCTGGATACCAGAAAGCCTGTGTTGTTTTTGTTATTTTTGTATGCATATAGCACAGTTTGGAAAGGATTAAATTCTCTTGGAAACAGGATTGGGATTGCATTATAAAACCTGTTTAAATAAGACCTTTTTCAGTTATAACATTATTTATGTGTTGAATAAACGGAAATATTTTTATACTTGTACCTGATGTGGCCATTCTAAGCAGTTTATTCTTGATTTAATTTTCTTATTTACATCAGATGGGAGCAGACAGCAGTACATGAGCCACCAATTTGACCGAGAAAGTTTGTAAAAATCCATAATGAAGTTGGTGCACCAGGTAGTGCAATGAGAAATTCCACTGTCTTCAACTAATTTCATAATAATGAGGAAAATCATTGTGAAAATAATATACCATAATCACAGACATTCCTGTCTGGATGGGAACAGATTTCTCAGAGGAGTTAGCCGAAAAAACTGCAGGTTATTTCCTTTTTAATTCTTATAAGTTTTGTATGAGGAAAACACAGATTTGCTTAAATAGGACAGGATTGAAATCACAAAGTACGTCTCTGTGGAACACAAACTTACCTGATTTTTCCCATTAAAAAAAAAAAAAACAAGTCCTGTCTGAATAGAATATTTGCTGTTTCACCATACAAGAGCAAATTACAGAAATTAGCGCAGAAGTACAACAGCAGAACAGAGAGAAAAGAACCCTGTTGAAAAAAAAAACCGCTTGTGCTGGTTAGGTATGTTTTGAAGCATGGCAGCTGGTTTGAGCTGGTTTAAGCTGGTCCTGAGCTGGATATAAGCTGGTTCTGAGCTGGTCCTGAGCAGGAGTTGCTTAGAACCAGCACATGATCAGCTCATAACCAGCTTATAACCAGCTCAGGACCAACTAAAGACCAGCTCAAACCAGCCGCCATGCTTCAAAACATACCTAAACCAGCACATGCTGGTTTTTTAAACTGGGAGAGAACAGAAGATGGCGCCTCAGTTCATCTTTAGCCATCTTTAAAGGTTGTAATGGACCCAGTAGATCTAGCTGAGGTCGGACGGCAGCTCTTTTTTTCCACAGAAGAATGGAGCGAGTGAAGGTTCTGGAAAAAAAAAAATTTGCACCTTGATTTGATGGAACCACCTGGCGGCATTGACTCCCATGGACAGGAGGGAACGTAGACCTGTAAGAGTGCGGCTTTCCTGAGGCCCTCGTCAAAGCTTTGAATATGTAAATCCAAGACTAGACTTTTGGTGTTGTGTGATGATGAGGCTATAAAAATGTAAATGAAAATTCACTCTTGAGTCGAATCAATACTTGAAATGTTAGCCATTAGCATTTTAAAATGTAATGTTAGTAATCTTTTATTGATACCGCAGTCATCTTTCTGTAATTTAACAGCTTTAGATGGCCAGACATGTTTAAATGTCCTCATTAGCATTACATTATGTAGCTGTTGGATTAAACTAGTCTGTCTGAATGTGTGTGTGTGTGTGTGTGTGTAAGTCCAGTTGGTCCTTGGCTTTTTATGAGCAGCAGCAAAGTGGTAATATTACAGGTTTTGCTGCACCTTTGGCTTCCATTATGATTTCTTTCCCCGGGCCGTCTGAAGAACTGTGAACACTCAGATAATATTGTGAGGGTGTGTGTGTGTGCGGGTGAAGGTCTTTTCTTTTTATGCCTGCATAGAGATTTGCAATGTGTGCACGAGTGTTTATTTACATGTCTTTGCGAACTGTAATTGTATTACCTTCATGACTTAGTAGCATTGCTTTCTTGAAGCATATTCTCATGCTTAAAAATGGTTTTGTTTTTAATATAGCCGTATAGCAGGAGGCGGAAAAATTCCCTCAGGGTATTATATGAGTGGAAGTGTGGAAAATGCTCTCATTCTTCTCCGTTCTCAATTTTGCGCGTGTCACGGCGTTCCGGTAGCGCTAAATGAGGGTGAATAATTGCTCCTTAAAGAAGAGGGCCTTTCCATCCTCACGGACACCTCGTATGAATAAACCAGTGCAACAACTTCAAATTGAAGTTAAATTGTTTCCCCTTTCTGTCTGCTGTGAGCGGACTTATCATTCCTTCACATAACCTCAGTGCTTTCCCCATTCATGTTTTCATTTGGCCCGAAAAGTTGCAGGAAAAAGCGTTCCCTGCAGTAGAAAGTACTCGTAATAACCTAACCAAGGTCAGTCTAGTAATTAGAGTGTGTGTGTGTGTATGTGTGTGTACGTGTTTGCCAGTCCCCATCACACCTTAAGCCCAGACGTGAATTACGCTGTGGGAGTCTGAGCTGCACCTGTCGCAAAGATTCCTACTGCTGGGTGACTGGCAGGTCTTCCACACACAAACACACTCACGCACAGACAAATTTATGTAGCCTGAGTGTTAGGAAACCTTGGAGCACACTAGTTTAGCTGAATTGCCTGAATCCAGCTTTCATTTTTTTATCCAGCTATTCTATTAAACTAGATTTTTATTCTTTTCTGAAGAAAATGCATGGTGCTCACCCAGGGAAAAGACACTGCTATGATATTAGGGTGGTTGCTGCTGCAATTAGGCTGCTAAGGTGTTGTGGGGGTTACTAGGGTTTCCTGTATGTTAAGATTAATAATAATGGTAATGTTCATGATTAAAATTACCATTTTAAATGTAAAAATTAAAGGCAGCATTATATATACAGTATGGAAAATGGAAATTTTGTTATTCAGTTATTAGTTTTTATTAAAGTTTCTGTATATTTCATGTATATGTGTACATCTGAATATATATATATATATATATATATATATTAGTGCTGTCAAACGATTAATCACATCCAAAATAAAAGTTTTTGTTTACATAATATGAGTGTGTACTGTGTATATTTATTATGTATATATATATACAAACACATGCATGTATATGTTTAAGAAAAATATGTTATGTTTATATATTAAATGTTTATATATACAGTGGTGTGAAAAATTGTTTGCCCCCTTCCTGATTTTTAATTTTTTTGCATGTTTGTCACACTTTAATGTTTCAGATCATCAAACAAATTTAAATATTAATCAAATATAACACAAGTAACAACATGCAGTTTTTAAATGAAGGTTTTTTTTTTATGAAGGGAAAACAAAATCCAAACCCACATGGCCACATGGCACCTGAGTTCAGTTTCTCTAGCCACACCCAGGCCTGATTACTGCCACACCTGTTCGCAATCAAGAAATCACTTAAATAGGACCTGCGTGACAAAGTGAAATAGACCAAAAGATCCTCAAAAGCTACACATCATGTTGAGATCCAAAGAATTTCAGGAACAAATGAGAAAGAAAGTAATTGAGATCTATATGTCTGGAAAAGGTTATAAAGCCATTTCTAAAGCTTTGGGACTCCAGTGAACCACAGTGAGAGCCATTATCCACAAATGGCAAAAACATGGAAGAGTGGCGAACCTTCCCAGGAGTGGCCGGCCGACCAAAATTACCCCAAGAGCACAGCGACGACTCATCCAAGAGGTCACAAAAGACCCCAGAACAACATCCAAAGAACTGCAGGTCTCACTTGCCGAAAACCGAAGAAGAAAAACCGCTGCTGAGCAAAAAGAACATAAAGGCTCGGCTCAGTTTTGCCAGAAAACATCTTGATGATCCCCAAGACTTTTGGGAAAATACTCTGTGGACTGACGAGACAAAAGTTGAACTTTTTGGAAGGTGTGTGTCCCATTACATCTGGCGTAAAATTAACACAGCATTTCAGAAAAACAACATCATACCAACAGTAAAATATGGTGGTGGTAGTGTGATGATCTGGAGCTGTTTTGCTGCTTCAGGACCTGGAAGACTTGCTGTGATAAATGGAACCATGAATTCTGCTGTCTACCAAAAAATCCTGAAGGACAATGTCCGGCCATCAGTTTGTGACCTCAATCTGAAGCAAACTTGGGTTCTGCAGCAGGACAATGATCAAAAACACACCAGCAAGTCCACCTCTGAATGGCTGAAGAAAAACAAAATGAAGACTTTGGAGTGGCCTAGTCAAAGTCCTGACCTGAATCCTATTGAGATGCTGTGGCATGACCTTAAAAAGGCGGTTCATGCTCGAAAACCCTCCAATGTGGCTGAATTACAACAATTCTGCAAAGATGAGTGGGCCAAAATTCCTCCACAGCACTGTAACAGACTCATTGCAAGTTATCGCAAACGCTTGATTGCAGTTGTTGCTGCTAAGGGTGGCCCAACCAGTTATTAGGTTTAGGGGGCAAGCACTTTTTCACACAGGGGCATGTGGGTTTGGATTTTGTTTTCCCTTCATAATAAAAAACTTCATTTAAAAACTGCATGTTGTGTTTACTTGTGTTATATTTGAGTAATATTTAAATTTGTTTGATGATCTGAAACATTAAAGTGTGACAAACATGCAAAAAAATAAAAAATCAGGAAGGGGACCAACAATTTTTCACACCACTGTATAATATAAAATATAAATGTATATACATGTAAATATTTCCAAAATATATACTGTATGTGTGTGTATTTATATATACATAATAAATAAACACAGTACACATATATTATGTAAACAAAAACTTTTATTTTGGATGCGATTAATTGTTTGACAGCATGATTTTTAGCACATTTCCATTCATTTCCATTTGCAAATAGATTTTATATAAACACACACACAAACACACACATATGCTCTCAATAATATACTGTCATTTAGTGCTTTTTCCCTATTTTATCATTCACCTGATAAAAATTGTGAGTTTGTTTGTTAAGTAAAGTAAAAGCACACATTTCTTTGTCAAACTATTTACAAAAAAAAAAATAAAAAATAGTACTTTGAAGAAACAACCCTTACTCTACATATGAGCAGTAGTTATGGTGCTGCTTGTCTTTTAAATTCCTGTAGTATGTGAAATCTTTATTGCATTTGATGGTTCTAACTTCAGTTCTGAGTCATTAATATTTATTTAGTTTGCTATGGGAATGCTCTTTTTATTTGTTAGCATTCACCATTCTCAGGGGATATAGAACTTTAAGCCAAAGACAAAGAAGTTGTATTAAGTCTTTATGCAAGCGAATTACCTTTTGTAGTTGCTTAGCAAAGCATAGCACAGAACTTCCTAATTTTTTCTACAACTGTTCTTAGTACAAGTCACTCAGCCAGGCTAAAAATGGACGAGCTGAGAAATATAATGTTCCTCTTCTCCCTAAGTGTACATACTTTATGTATAATAAAGGCAAACCTCTGAAATCCAACACCATGTCCTGTTTAAAAGTCCAACCACCATCGCGTCGAGATTATTCTTCTCGTTATGGGGCTGGAAAGAGTGGGGGAAGAAAGAGAAAGGAAAGATGTGATTGCGCTTTGTCTTCCACCATTGACATCAAATTCCCATTTCCTAAATGTTCTGTGAAGTGTGTTTCCCTCTCCATGGGCTCACCATCTCTGTGTGTGTGGTGTGTGTTGTGTTGTTGCCGTTCGGTTTTGGTGTGGGCCCACAGTGATTGAAAACAGATGCCTTGTTTTTTTTGTAGTTGTCTCGCCGGGGAAAGTAATGGACAAAGCAGAACACAGGACAGCGAAAGCATAAACGAGATCTATTGCGACACAATGAAATGGGCTCGGGAAGCAATAAGCACCAGGCGCATTCCGGTTATATAAAATGGTGGCTTCTCACTCCCTTTCACTCACAGATGATTTGTATAACATAATGCGCCTTCCTCTTGCCTACGATACTGCGTCGAGAAAAAAAAACAAACAAAAAAAACAGGCATGCCGGTAGAGTCAAATATGAAATTGAGCCATGAAGGCCTGTTGCCAATGTCTTGTTCTCAGGGTTTTGTAATTCAAAGCTTTACTCGTTTATAAGGGGTTATCTGGGATCTGGACTCTTTGTTTCAGAGGAACTCTCCCTGTTTGGGTTGTCTTTATTTTTAACCACATTTTTTTGTTCTAATGGGTTGATTAAACCATAATGATCTATCCAAACATCCCTAATGTGTGGTCTGCATCTACTTTGTTGTTCTCAATAGTGTTTTTTTATCTGTTATTTACCTGTTTCGAGTTAGAATACTATTGTCACTTATACTACATGACTTGCTGTAGCATATTTAGGTTCTTTTATTGACCAAGGCTTCATTCATTTGACCAAAAATAGAGTAAAAACGGTAATATTGTGAAATATTATTACAATTTAAAATAACGGTTTTCTATTTTAATATATTTTAAAATGTAATCTAAAGTTGAAATGGAAACAAAAATTGTGAAAGTCTTTAGTGTCACCTTTCATCAATTTAATGCAAACTTGTTCAATCAAACTATTCATTTCTTTAAAAAATAAAAACATATGAGAAGTGTACATTAAATACATGTAAGTACATTAAATACATTAAATATATGCTGTAGCAGTGCTTTGATGTTAAATGATATTTAAATATATTTATAATCAACATTTCTTTGATCAATATTTTTTCCTATCTTCTAATGCATTTTGGGATTGCCTCATCTGTGAAGAATACATGTATATCCTTCATCTACTTTTGCATAGTTTGTTTTAAGAAAAAATAATGAATTAAAAGAAGTATTCAGAATCACAGTATATATTGCTTCACATTAATTTGTCACACTTGGAATGGAAGGTGAAGTCAGATGAAGTCCATTATGGGATATGTTATGCCAGTTATGCCATTTATTACGTTCTGGTTTTATACAGCAGATTTTGGCTAATGTAGCAGGTCATGTGAAAATGAGTATACTGTGCAGACTATACATACTGCACTGTAAAAAAAAAAAAATTCTGTAGTTTTTACAAAAAAATTTTGGCAGCTGTGGTTGCCAGAATAATTTTGTAAAAAATACAGAAAAACTTTAAACACATTTACGGCCAAAAACTGTAAATTTTACAGTATAAAACTGTAATTAAAAACAAGAAAATTTGAATGTAAACCAGTAAATTCAACAACGCACACTGCTATTAAAATCTGTTTTGTACCTTTAACATACTGACAACCACCATAATAATGCAGGTGGTAAAAGAGAAAGCCACATGAAGAATCAAAGCTGATTACTAGCTTCGCCACAAGCAGAAGTATATACTAATATATAGAAGGTGCATAGTGTCATTCATGCAAACACAAAACACCATCATGGTAACACATGACACTTGAATAATGCAATAAATATTCATTAAACAATAGAAGATGTAACATAAAGCCCAAATGTACATAACTGATAACAAAAACTATTAAAAAAACATGATTATTAAAGCAAAATACTTTCAAATGTGGAATGTCACGCAGGGACTTCTGGGAATATCATTATACAGTTTTTGACTGTAAATTATACATTGATTTGTTCTATTTACTACAAAAAACTGTACAATTAACGGCATTTTACTGTAAAATTACATTAAATGTCTGGTTAAATCTTTTACAGTTTTTCCCTGTATATAATACGGGAACTTACTGTTAACCTATTAACAGTTTTTTTTTCGTAGCATTTTTACAAAATTTTACAGTTGAAATTACACTTATTTTTTACAGTGTGTGTATTTACACTGAGGGGAATGTGCTTTCTCAGATTTTTAAGACTAGTGAAGTATACAATACTTTAAGTTGTTAAAATGCTTTAATTTCTCACTTAAGGCACAAATTTGGCCAGAATTGCAAAGAAAACAGCTGCATGACGCCCCTGTATGGTAGTATGCCAGTCCAAACACAGCCAGAAACAAGGAGGAAGATGTGGGAGTGGTGTGGCCTTAAAACCTTCATGCTCGCAAACAAAAGGAAGACGGCCAAGCTGGGCCAATTGAATTATGGGTGATGTAGTCAGAATGTTAGTATCTCTGAGCCTCTATCAGCCTCTCACCAATCTCATTATCCGTGCATTAGCAGAGTGTGAGGAAGGAAAGGGGCTTTTAGTGGGAGCACTCAGGAGCTGGAGGGCTGGGCTCCAGACAGAGAGCAAAAAAGAAAGCCGAGAGCTCGAGGAGTTGCAGTTGTTGTTGTTTATAATGATGCTAATGTGCATTTGCAAGATGCATGTGCGTGCGAGCTCTATTCTCTATAGATGAGGGCACACAAAGGCCAGAGGAAAGGTGTAGTACACATGCTTCAAACCATTCGTCAGAACTCAGAGGGCTGTGCTTCATCCAGACCACTGATCAGGCAGGAAACACATCCCTCCAGCTGTTACCACTAGAAACACCATCACAAATGTCTCATTTCACAAATGAAAGGATTTGAGAGAGAGAGGGAGCGGAAAGCACACAGACAGACACATCCGGATGCTGCCATGTCTCCTCTGTCCCTGTCGTACACATGTATAGCCCCGTCTCACTCCAGCGCTGTTGTTATTCCTCACTAATGCCTGAGATCTGTCTACATATCTCCACCATCTCGGGCAGTGAGTTGTACTAACAGCTGATATGGCCGCTGATGTTCTCGTCCATTACGGAGACATGTCGTTCTCATGAGAGCTCGATCTGACTGTCATTTCCACAGCGAATAAATCTTCCACTTCTTTCAGCAACTTATAATAACTCCATCTGCTTAATAGTTGATTCACAAGCTCTGCTTGAGTTGGGAGATTTATCGTAGATTTGTCCCACAGATATTTCAAAAGGTTTGAAAGGATTGCACATGAACTTTCCAGACTGACATTTAGTTGTGTTTTTGGTGGCTTGGTTGCATTTTTATTGGCATAGTCAAAGTGCATTTATGCAATATGCAAAACCATTTTTAATTGATATTTTAAATATAAATAATTTTTTATGTTTCATATTAAATACATTTATGCTGTAATATAAATCATAGTTCTTAAATATGATGTAAATGTAATACAGTTACATACAAATATAATAAATAATAAATATTATGAATTTCATTATTTTTAGGTTTTTATAAAAAGTATATTTTAAATTACTTTTATCTGTTTTATGTTATTAAATATATTTCTGAAATAATATATAACAATATGTATCATAAAGCATAAATTTTTCATATTTTTAATAAAAAAGATTTAAATTTATATATTTTGTGCCAAAATCAAAGTGCATTTGTTCAGTTTTCAAATTATTTTTAGCTGTATCTTTAATTTAAATATTTAATTATAAAAATATTCTTATATTTAATAGCTAATTGATTGAATATTAATTTGTATAAAGATTATGTTGTAAATAGGACTGATTTATATTCAATACATAAGACTACTGAATTATAAGGTAGTAAGTACACTCTAGATGAGATATGGTAGGCTTACTCGATGTGAGTAATATTTTGGCATGTGTGTAAACACACACTATATGATCCAGTGTCAAGATGACCTTGTGATTGGTCCACTTTCACATCATAATTGCATGTGTCTTCCGAAACACATTTAGAGGCTTTCTGTTAGGGTCATTTTGTGGATTAAAAAAAAAAAAGGCAAAGGCTTTCAGATGAAGGACCTTGACTGGTTATCATTCCATATGGGATTGAGTTGTGCAAACAGCTGCTACTGGCGGAACAGCATGTTCCTTGGGCTGAAAAGACAGAGTTAGAGAGAGAAACAGACTGAGAATGCAAGAGAAGGGAGTTTCTGAGTAGTCTGGAAGATTTGACTATGTCACATAACCAGATTGACCCTACTTCCTGTCTGTTGCGCAGGCAGTTAGCACTGGCCATCTCATGGAAACGTCTGCTTTGATGAGCTAACTCAGAAAGACGGCCAGCATCTGCGTGTGCGTCACATGTTTCTCACCATCGCCTGTGCGTGCAAGCCTTCCCTCAGTCTACGCCAGCGCTAGAGCAGAATCTTAGCCGGGAATCAAAATCGATTGGCTCCAAAGAGCAGCTCACTCTAAACAAAGACAAATGAATGATCCTCACTTCCTCTCACTCCACCTCTCAAAAAAAATCTCACTGCCTGCAATCCTCGCCCTCGGGATGTACAGCACAAGAGGAACTAACGCTGACCTGCTCTTGAGCTGTAAAAGAATAATAATAAAAAAAAAAAACAATAAACCTGATTTCTTGACATCCAATAAATCAAAGTTATATAATTCATAAAAATCTCCCGCCGGATAAGAAGGCCAGCACTGAGTGATTAATGCCTCTCTTTACATTTGATCTAGCTCTCATAGACGCAAAAACAACACGGGGGTTTAAGAACCTGAGGCGCAGATGATGCTGATCATTTTGATATGAGCGAATGATTGATGGATAGTGGGAATGATGGAGTCTGAGAGGATATGCTCCGGAAATCTCGGCTAAGTACATGCACCGATGTGGCGCTGACCCAGCCGTCATGGGCGCGGTATGGGCAGCTACGTCAGAACGGGCGCTATACGTGCCAAAACACAGCTGTCTTGGACCCAGATGTCATGTAAAGATGACCTCATCACAGAGACTTAAGCTGCAGCTGCTGTTGTAATGTCAGACAGATATGAGCTCACTGAAGCATTCGCCAGTTAACTATAGTTACGGCCTGACAGAGCGCTGGAGAACCATTTATGATGCATCATAGAGCTGTACGTGCAACAGATCCATCCAGTACCGTTTGATAATGTAATACACAGAACTGCGCTGCCTCTATTCTAGCTGCAGATATACTGCACTCCATGCTAATTACTACATACTGTTTTTACTGTTTTTATGTTAGATTGACAGCAGAAAGAAAGTCTCAATTTTCACAGAAAAACAGCATAACGTTTTAATGTCATTTGCATTTTTTACATATAGCTACTTGGCAGGTTGCGATCAGTTACATGCCATGCAATAACCAGTGATTTTAAAGTCTGAATATACGCCAGGGTTGTGTAAAATTGAGAGCTCATTCAAGAGTGTGGATTTAAATTAAAGGGAGTTCACCGAAAAATGAACATTCTTTCATCTGTTAAACACAAAAGAAGAAATTTTTAAGACTGTTGGTAAACAAACAGTTGATGGTAGCCATATCTATCTGTCTGTCTGTCTGTCTGTCTGTCTATCTATCATTTTACCATTCTACCGTTCTGCTTATCATTCTGTCTATATATTGTTTGATCGTTTATACTAACTGTCTTAAGGTTTTATCTAGCTGTCTGTTTGTGTATCTGTTTCATTTGTTCGTTCTATCATTCTCTCTATCATTCTATCTATGATGTGTGAATAACTTTGAATTTCAACTTATTTAATTGTTTCCTTACATTTAAATTCAGAGTTCATCCAGTTTGCTACCTCATTTCAGATTCAAGAACTGAATTCCAATTTAAAAGACATTCTCAGTTAAATTCTGAATAGTGCACAATACTGGTGCAAACACTCTGTCTGATATCTTCTCTTGTGTTCCATGTAAAAAAGAAAGTCATACAGGTTTGGAATGACTTGAGGGCGAGCAAATGATTTCATAATTTAATTTTTTTAACTAATCATTAAGATGAAGACTCTTTCATGATTGAATGACCAAAAACACCAATTAAACACACACAAACATATGCACAGTACACAAAGGGCTTGTTATATATTGGTTTCTTTACACACCACTAGTTGTAGACATTACCACAGGGCAAATGGTGCTCTTGGCTACAATATAGATGAGCTCACTGTTTCACGGTCTTGGCAAGTCTTGAGGCGTGATAGGCTATGTTGGGCAATATTACAGGCTTTGGATCACATGAGCTCAGTGTGTGTTTATGTGTTGAGAGTCTGTGTGTTTATGACAGAGCAAACACTACATCGTTTGGCCCCCGTGATGGACATTATGTCCGTAGCGTAATGGCCCTACTGGAGGAAGTCTCACTGTATTAACAAATAAATTCAGCACATTAAGGCTCTTAAATACCCATGTACATGAAAATGGGACTGTAATGTTATGGCTATCTGATTTGTTCCATTATGAGACATTATTTGTTTGTGTCTTGTATTGTGACTAAATTCCCCATTAGAATGTCTCTTTTTTTTGCTTTTTAATTAAGTTTTGGCAGTGTGTTAAATGAGCTGTAGCAGTTAAGCGCTTTCCCACGCCTTACTAGAATAAACTGTTCAGATTAAGCAAGGCACAGATCTTTTTATACCCGTCATCTGTGAATAATGGCCACATTGGCTTCACTGTATTATTTTCTAATATGATATGATAAAAAAAAATATTTTTTTTTTTCATTTTTTCATTGTTAATAAATAATATGAATTACAATTGTTCAATATTATATATATATATATATATATATATATATATATATATATATATATATATATATATATATATATATATCCTCAGGTAAAGATGTAGAAGACAGTTTTTTGTTTATGCTGTTTCTGGCTGGATTTCCACGTCAGACATTTGGAACGTATGCAGACAACAGGAAGGAGATGTTTATGCTCTTCTGCTGTTTCGAGACAACAGTCTGGCAAACTGCTTGCTGAGCTCCATGTAAACAAGGAAGTTATGTCACCTGCCTTCTGGGTATCCTTGTGCAGACATTGTGTAAAAGTTATCTGGTCTACAAGCTTTACCACATGAAGTTTTCATGACAAAATTGAATATAACTTTACACAGAAAAGATGAGTAAGTGATTCTATCACACTCGTGTCATGTAAAGAAACAATCTACGTTCAGTATGTTAGAAATAAGCAGCATTTGTGGAATAATGTTGATTACCACAAAAAAGCAAAACTGAAGGTTATGGTGAGCCACTTAGAATGGAAGTGATTTTTGGAGGAATTAAAACCAGAAATGTAAGCTTAGAATTTTATAGAAGCAAAGTACTATTTAGCAACACTTTACAATAAGGTTTCATTTGTTAACTTTAACTACATTAGTTAACATTGACAATGAAAAATATTTCTAAAGCATTTATGAATCTTAGTTAATGGTAATTAATTATTAAAATCACTATAACTAAAATTAACAAAGATTAATATATACTGTAACAAAATATATTGTAGTTAATGTTCACTAATGTCAACTAATGGAACCTTATTGTAAAGTATTTCTAATTATTTGAGCTGCAAATCAGTTTATCATAATTTTTATGGACATTTTAAGGTTTTAGCCATTACAATGTCATGTCAACACACATGTTGTAAAATTGGATATAATTTATGCCTGTTAGCTGTGCTTATTATTTTAATGTTAAATCAACATGATAATCAACATTATGATACAAATGCTATTGATTAGACTTTACTTGTATTGAACTGAATATTCCTTTATCATGTTTAATATTTAAGGGGATAGTTTATCCAAAAATGAAAATTTTGTCATCATTTACTCACCCTCATGTTGTTCCAAACCGGTATGAGTTTCTTTCTTATGTTGAACATAAAAGTAGATATTTTGCAGTTGATGGTCCCCATTGACTTCCATAGTATTTCTTTCCCAGCTATGGAAGTCAGTGGGGATCAACAAATGTTTGGCTCTTCAAAATACTTCAAAATATCTTCTTTTGTGTTCAACATATGAAAGAAACGTATACAGGTTTGGAACGACATGAGGGTGAGAAATGATGACAAATTTTTCATTTTTGGGTTAACTATTCTTTTAAGTCTTAATAGCGTGTGTTTTATGTCCGTTGTTCTGTAAGTGCCTTATTGTAACAGTTTTTTATTAAATGCTGATTCAAAATAATTTTATTTTCAAATATTTTCTAAATAATTTTTATTGTCAGTTAAGCTTAAAATCTAATGCATGAATTGAACTTCAAATGTATTGTGAAAAATTGTTGCTTGAGACCAATAGCCCTACGTTCAAGATAAGATACAGGCCGTCGCTCTCTCTCATTTTTTCTCATGTAATCTCTTCTCTCCGTGCCATTTTCACCCTCAGTCTTCACAGTAAGAGCTGTAAGTGTCAACATTTTTTAGCACTGCCTATTTGATCACTCGTCGGTGTGTGTGTCGCCACTGGTGACATGGTTCAGCAGCATCAGTGTGATCCCTCACTGCCTTTCAGAGTGCCTGTCCTATCCTTTATCATTTTCTATTGCCACTAAATCCGAGGTCATGACAGATAAGCCTGCAGGTGGCACAGTGGTACACAATGTGTGTGTGGGCAGGTTTGTGTGTGTGTAGCTTATCCAAAAAAAAAAAAAAAACTCCACTCTATCAGTCCTACAATAATTGAGAAATATCAGAGCACTCTTGTCGAAATTTAGAGAAAACATCTCTTGCAAGATTGCAAGTGTCCACTTGTTGTCAGGTGTGTGTGTGTGTGTGCATATGTGTGTTTGTGTAAGTGTGATAAAGAAAAGGAGGTTCATTTCTCCGGAGCTCAATAGTCTACCCTTTATCCCAATCAAGATGAAGAGGCCACGGCGAGTGAAGATGAAAGCAGAGACGCTTCAACACCACCGGCTCTATAATGCCTCTGATAATAACAGGCTTTCATCAAGAGTGAAATGGCAACAAACGTCCGCTTGTGTTTAGCCATCGAACACGGCGTCCCCGACTGAAAGCAGACAGATTAGCGTAACTCCACAGATCGGCCACGGGAGTGTTCTTCTCTTTCATTTGATTGGGATCATCTGTGGAGTGTTGAGGAAGAGGTGTTTTATGGAGACGTCAGGCCTGGCTGTGCTGATTGGATGATGGTGGGAGGATTTACGGGAAGAAGCTAGAGCCGTTGATCAAAGAGTGAGAGCTGAAGTGGACAAGCTGACATAGAGGGAGAGAGAAAGAAGAAAAAAGCGATCAGCATGCTCAAATCAATGCGAAAGGGTGCTGTTGTCCACTCGGTCCTGGGATCTGGAAGGTTTGATCCTTATAGGAAGAAGACCATTTCTATTTATTTTTCTTCCTTCCTTCCTTCCTTTTATTTGAAACACAGAAAGACTGACAGCCTCAGTTGCCATCCGCTTTCATTGCATTCACTCACTTCCATATAATATAATCAAGCAGGGACTTGAGACAGTCATTAGATTTGGAGCAGCATGCAGTGAGTGAGTGATTATAGAAATATTTTCATTTTTGGGTGAACTATCCCTTTAAGGGAAGAAATATTCCTCTGAGCCACATTAGCTCTTGTTCAAGTCTCTCCTCCACGGCAGTTGTCCCTGTATTGTCCCTTCTGTGTCGACATTGTGGGAAAGTCGTGGTAATAAATCAGTCTTGGTCTTGTGGCGATAAATAAAGATTCTGCTCTGTTCATCTGTAATTTCTTACACCCTTAGCCTCTCTCTATGGTAACAGGGCCAGTGTTCCCCTGAGACTCGGCAGTTGCTGTTAGGTTTTGTGATTAGGTTTTGCTGTAACATTCTGTGGTTCAGTGGTCAGTGCTGGAGTTGGTGCTATCAGACCCCTGGTGACTCTGGACACATCTTCCGCTCTCTTTTGGAGGTGTGCTTTTTGACGGCTTTCTAATTTCTCCACAAAAATCCACAAAAAATAATCTGAGTATTTATATATTAAATATATTAGTAATTCTGGTTATTGAAAATAACCAACCTGCACTGATGCGATGAATGATATAGGTCAGTTCCAAAAGGTAAAAAGTTGATCATTTTAAAAAAATTTATGGCTAGATTTTAGTATGTACTAGTTGTCATGTCAATGATTGAAATGTTTATAATTAATTGTAATTATTTTTATTTATTTTTAATATACACTATATTGTTTAGTTTGGGGTTAGTAGGGCTCTATGAAATCCATTTTATTTTTCCCCAAATTCCGTTTTATTTCTTTTTTCTTTTCTTTTTTTGCACTTCAATTTTTTTCTGGACTTAAATTAAGTTTTATAAATGAAAAAGCATGTCTAGGTAAATGAAATCAAGAAACTCATTTAACAGCAATTTATTAAAAGTTCAACAAAAATTAAATTTTTGGGGCCCTATTAAATACATGTTATGTTTCTCATATTCAGGTTTATTTTTACCAAATTCTTTGTTTTCCATTTTAGCTTTCTGGATTCCATTCTAATAGTTTAATTAAATTTAATAATCAAAAGCATCTCTAATTAATTGATTTTATTAAAATTAGTTAATTTATCTTAATTTATTTTCTTCTGCAAAACATGCAGAATTTCTGTTTCTGCAGAACATGCAGAATTCATTTACATAGTCTTTTTGTAGCTTAATATTCACAGACACAAATCCATATTGTGTTTTGATTTAAGTGTACTGGCCTATTTTTGATTTATTCATTCAAAATTTGGCAATTTCCTTGACTTTTCGCGTTATACAGTAAATTCTGTTTTTAGGACATATTCAGGATTATTTCATTTAATAAATAAATACAAATAAATAAGTAAAAACTTATATAAAAATTGTTGTATTTTTTTTCTTGTCACTTTTGATCAATTTAATTCAATTTAATACATGCTGAATAAAAGTATTAATATCTTAATAATCTCTTGTACCCCTATGCTGATGCAAAAACTGAGATGAAAGATTCCCACCACTATGTTTGTGAGGTCCTGTGACACCTCTGTGATGGGCGTAAAATGGTGTTTCGATTACTAGTACCCTCAACGCTGTTTTGGGTTGAAAGACAGAATGCTTTTGGCAAGTTTTTGATGTGGTCTTTAAAGCAGACCTCCATTTGTCCTTGAGCTGCAAGTGAAGTTGGAGACAGAGCAGAGGCATGTGGACATCAGGTCTCTGCCTGAGCAGGTGTCTCGTGGCGTATAGCGCGGTGGGTGGGTGGGAGCTGGTGGGGGTTGTTTCGGTCATAAATTTGAGAGTCATTTTACATGTTTTTCAAGACAAGCTGAGGATCATTGAATTCACACTCTCTCACAGCTTTCCTTCTCTCATCCCACCCACCCGCCGCTGCTGAGATAAAACTGGCCTGTTAAGCTCAGATCAATGTGTGTGTGTGTGTGTGTGTGTGCGTGCGCACGCGTGAGCGCGCATCTGCGCCCATTTGTGTCAATCTGAGGGAGAATGCATTAACATTTATAACTTGTGATGGTGGCCTTGATAGTGAGACAGAGCTGACACACACTCTGACACACACGAGTCCCCGCTGGCCTCTCGGCGCACTGCGCTGTCACACACACCCCCATTAGCATAGCGGCTAACCGCTCCTCTGCATCCATTAGAATAAATGTGTGTTAATGGATATGCTTCAGCTGCCAGTGGCTGATTAGAATAAATGTGCTTCAAACAAAGCTGAAGCAGATGAACGTTCACACCCCAGCTTTAACCTGACACACCTGAAGCTGCCCACAGAGGACCAGCTAAACACGTACTTAAGATACTGGCACATGACACTGGAAGCCTCCAACATTGCTTGGAAGCACTATAGGGCTTATGTTTAAAATATTAATTATAATTTCAAATGAATGAAAAATCTTTAAAATGTATATTTAAAAATGGAAAAAATGTGATCATTTTATGTATGAATGCAGTAGTAAGTCAATGTATATTTAAATAAAGAGTAGATACCTGGCCAATAAAGAAATTAAAGGAGAATTATCAGGAAAGCTTAAATGTAAGAAGCTGCAAAAGAGAAAACTTCTTCACATATTCTTACCTGGGTGTACTAAATGAGTGATATTTTAAGGTCAAAACACAGCCAAAAGTGACAACCTTTTTTTTTTATTTTATTTTATTTTATTTTATTTTATTTTATTTTATTTTATTTTATTTTCTAAAGACAGTACAAGTTTCTTAGGGACTGGTTTAACTTCTTTATACAACAGCAACCCAATGAATTTCTCTAACGTACGAGGCTTGTACGTTGTAATATTTATCAAGAAATAATGTAGGGCAGGACTTGAAAGGCTAGGCAATGATATTACTGGATAATATTATTTCTTCCTGCCCATGCAGCCCTGGTTGCGTCAGCAAAAATGTTGTTTCAGAGGCGGAGAAAGCTTTTACATTTTAATGAAAGATTATAAAAACATTTCTCTTCAGAATAACCTGCAGTGATGCATCATACACAATAAAAGTAAGGCCATTTGTTAATGAAGTAAAGAGGGGCTACTTTGATTTGCCTTGAAAAGCATGGCATGTCTTCATAGTAAAGTGTTTTTTGTGCATATATTGATATATTCAGATGACATTGAAGGATGCTGGGTGAGTTTATGAGCATGAATGTGTGCACTTGAGCATATGTGGAGTGGTTGATGTGTTTGCATTCGTGTGTGTGTGAGTGTGCTTGCCTGAGTTTGTTGGGCATTTTTATTGTGTGTGTTAGGGGAGTTGTATTAGCATGTGTTGTCCTTGGACAGGGTGTTGAACGGGGTGTGGGGTGGATGGTAATGAGTCTGAATTCATTGGGCTTTGTGGTGATCCGAGTCCATTTGGTGGCGGCGCCATCCACTTTTCGCTGACTCGCTCAGCCTCACCTCTCAAAAAAACTTCTAAATAACCTTGTACTGCCGAACCTGTACCAGCCCTGCTGAGAAACACAGACAGGACCAGAGAGAGAAAGAGAGAGAGAGAGAGAGACTACAAACACAGTCAGGAACACACACACACACACACAGGGACAAAAACACAGTTTGTGTGCACAAACGTACAAGAAGAGACAAGTACATACTACATTCCTGTACATACATAGATAGCAATCTATGTCTACACATGTAGCAATTCTCAGTGAAAACCATTATTCTGACAGTGTCATCGATCATTGATTCTGATTCTAAGTGAATTAAGCCTAACTGTTCTTGTTTCTTTTTTAGATCTATCTATCTATCTATCTATCTATCTATCTATCTATCTATCTATCTATCTATCTATCTATCATTTTGTCATTCTGTCTAACCTGTCTGAGCTGAGCTATTAAATAAAAAATAAAAAAATCTAAATCAAGATAAAATGGCCTTGTGCGATTATTAAACTGCATTAAATAATTATAATCTAAATGTGTTATGTGAGCTGGGGCTATTTTCGGTCTGTATTCTTCTCTACTTAATAGTAGTAGTAGTAGTAATAGTAGTAATGATGATCATTATTGTGATGATCATTATTATTATTATTATTCAGTATTATTATGATTGGCTGACAGATGTTCTTATTTTTAGCTATGGGAATTTGGGGATTTAGATTTCATTATAGTTTTAAACCTTTTGCCAACACAATGGAAACAAGCTGCAACACAATGGAAACAAGCAACAACACAATGGAAACAAGCAACAACACAACAAAATTAGCACAACACAACAGAAATAAGCCACAACTCAATGAAATTAGCACAACACAATGGAAACAATACAATGGACACTACGAAAACCAGCCATAACACAACGAAATTAGCACAACACAATGGAAACAATACAATGGACACTACGAAAACCAGCCATAACACAACGAAATTAGCACAACACAATGGAAACAATACAATGGACACTACGAAAACAAGCCATAACACAACAAGATTAGCACAACACAATGGAAACAAGCCACAACGCAACAAAATTAGCACAAAACAATGGAAACAAGCTGCAACACAACGGAAACAAGCCATAACACAACGAAATTAGCACAATACAACAGAAATAAGCCACAACTCAATGAAATTAGCACAACACAATGGAAACAATACAATGGACACTATGAAAACAAGCCATAACACAACGAAATTAGCACAACACAATGGAAACAAAACCATAACACAAAGAAATTAGCACAACACAATGGAAACAAGCCGCAACACAACAAAATTAGCACAACACAATGGAAACAAGCCGCAACAAAATGGAAAAAAGCTGCAGCACAATGGAAACAAGCAACAACACAACAGAAATAAGCCACAACTCAATGAAATTAGCACAACACAATGGAAACAATACAATGGACACTACGAAAACAAGCCATAACACAACAAAATTAGCACAACACAATGGAAACAAGCCACAACGCAACAAAATTAGCACAAAACAATGGAAACAAGCTGCAACATAACGGAAACAAGCCATAACACAACGAAATTAGCACAACACAATGGAAACAAGCCATAACACAACGAAATTAGCACAACACAATGGAAACAAGCTGCAACACAATGAAATTAGCACAACACAATGGAAACAAGCCGCAACACAATGGAAAAAAGGTGCAACACAATAGAAACAAGCAACAACACAACAGAAATAAGCCACAACTCAATGAAATTAGCACAACACAATGGAAACAATACAATGGACACTACAGTAACAAGCCATAACACAATGAAATTAGCACAACACAATGGAAACAAGCCGCAACGCAATGAAATTAGCACAACACAATGGAAACAAGCCGCAACGCAATGAAATTAGCACAACACAATGGAAACAAGACGCAATGCAACAAAATTTGCTCAACACAACGGAAACAAGCCACAACACAATGGAAACAACCTGCAACACAACAAAATTAGCATAACACAACAGAAACAAGTCTTGAAAATTTGCCAAACTATGATAAATGTGACTGCAGTTTTGTAGTATACCACAGTAAAAGAACCAGATAAAATTTCAGTGTTCTAGTTTTATAAGGGCTCTTTGAATGTAGTAATTACTGATTTAAGTTAGGACGTTTGAAATATTGGAAATTAATGCACACCAAGCTTAGTTTTGTGACCATATAACCATCTTGGAGTGCATAGTAATTTTCAGTAATTTAACAGTCCTTCATCAATTATTGCTTATTATTATATTAAGTGTTAGCTCACCAACTAACAATAAAATGTGCATTGAATTTTCTAGAAAAGTGTGAACATCACATGCAAACCAGATTTGAGTTTAAATGGAAGGACAGAACATTGCACTGGCCTCTCTCTTTCTCTCTCACTGTTCCTCTCTCACGCTCTCTCTTCCCCCCCCTGCTTTGATCACCTTGCCATAGAGAGAGTAAGAGCCCTTTCTCTCCGCTGAGGTTAATCCTTCCGGTTTGCACACAGAAATAACCATGGCAACAGGTTATCTTTTTGCGGAGCATCACCCGACGGATAATTGATCAGACTAGAGTGGAGGCAGGTATTCTTTTCTCCCTTAACCTCTCTGGTCATTAATGAGACACGGCACACACACACACACACACAAATGCACACCGACACCCTTGACCTTGGCATTTTAACAGGATCCCATGAAAGGCAACATGTAGTGAATACAAAGTAGAGGTAGGACACCCCTGTGTTTGTGAAAACCCCTCACGTCCCACAGGACGCACTACAGAACAATGTCTCCCATGGGCAGTAACCATCTCCCCACCCTGATCGCTAGGCTTTCAGAGGCTGGATGTGTTCTGCATATGCTAGCGCAACAGCTCACACAAGTGCCATAAACTTTATGAATTTACCTCTAGGCAAATTTCCGCTCTTATGTAGCCAACAACAGTGAACAATCTTGATGACGCCATTATCCATATGGCTATATGAGCTTGTGGATGTCATGTGAGCTTTGAGTGTGATTTGCAGTAGATATGCTTTTAAACACACAAGGAATATTCAAGGAAATCTTAGAGATGGTGTTCCATAGCACATTGCTCTACACTCTGCTCCATAGATGCATCTGGATTTCACTAGGTATTCTGCCATCTGTAGTGAGATTTCAGGTCGTAGGGGGCGGATATGTTCAGTCTGAAGGACAGTGCAGACAGCTTAGGAAGTAGATAAGGAAATTTACCCACCAGTCATTGCACTCAACCTGAGTAATTCTAGGCTCTTGTTGATGGTTGATATAAAAAGTGTGAAGTTACATACTGTAACAGTTAAGAAGACACTAGAGTATCATTAATGAACCCAATTATATTTACTTTCAAATTAAACGTTATTTATTTTTTATCGTTATTTATTTTTATAGTTTAACGTTATTTATCACTAAATTTAGGGATTTCAGATTTGACATTAAATTAATGTAAATATATAATTATATATATTTTAATTAAATACCTATATATATATATATATATATATATATATATATATATATATATATATATATATACACACACACATACATATACTATATTGAGTGTATATATATTGGTGATGAGTTTTTGGCTCAAGGTCTGCATTTAAAGTCACACCAGAGGTTTAGCACTTTGCTTCATGCAGACCAGGCAAGTTCTTCCACACTGACAGAATCAATCATTTCTTTTTTAACCTTGCCTTATACACAGAGGCATTGTCATGTTAGAATAGAAAAGGGTCCTGTCCAAACTGTTGCTATAAAATTAGTACACAATTCCCTAGAATTTTATTATTTGCTTAAACATTAATGTTTGTACTCATGGAAATTACTAAAGTAGTCAAACCTGTTCATTAGAAGGGAGTGTCCAAATACTTTTGGCAATATAGCGTGTGACTCGTAAAGAGAGTCACTTGTTTCATTCTTAAATTATTTGGTGTTTCTGAATGAATCGATTCAGTTCTTATGTGTATTTGAAGATGTTATAGGCATTTCCAAATCAACCGAACTTCATGGTGTGTTGTAAACAGTGAACATTGTGCAGGTACTTTGTGACTCTGAACACAACTCATCAAAACCAGAGCGAGATGTTTATATGGCTGAGCCCTACAGATGTTTAAACTACTCCTCACAAGAGTCTGAATATGTTTTGCATTCAGAGGAACCTAAATGCAATAAGAGTTACAAACAGACACAGATAAATGGTTATTCATATGTAGCTATAGTTGACATTGCTTGTGCAAACTCAATGATGCTATTATCCATATGTCCATATGAGCTTTAAGCTTGAGCATTCAGAGTACATGTGAGGAATATTCCACACTTTAAGACATAATGTATGTTTCATTGGCCTTCACATCTAGATTACTATCTCACAGTTACATCTTTTGAAAAGACCACTGTATCCAGAGCATGATGTTTATATAAGCGAGCCCTACGGTCTTATGGGACAGTCTGCAGCCCGATGCAAGCTCGACACCTCTTTTATTGAGTTTTTCACGGCTAACTTCAAACTCTGTAGAGATGTCGTAGCAGACTTGAGACACCATTAGCTGGAAGTGCATTGACTGTGATTGTCTTTTTCTCTCCACCTCACTCTCTCATGCTCTTTCTCACTAATGTCGTTCCCTCACTCTTTCCTTCTCAAAAAAACTTTCATTATTAATTTTTACCCTCATATCTCAAAAAGTGCTTTTCAGTCATAATCCACCAGACTCTTTGGTTATTGCATTTATTTAATGAAAAAATCCAGGCGCCCTGGAAGACACAGAGTTACCGAGTGTGTGCTCGTGTGGGTATGTGTGTGTGTTTATATAAGAGAGAGAGACAGAAAGAGACGGGAATAAGGAGGATAGTGAATTTTTTTCTCCGTCCACGGTGGAGGCCGAAGTTATTAAGTGTAGCGATGGAGTGGAACTTGAGGCTGTGTTCCTTTGGCTCTGGGCTTCTTATTAAAGCAGCAGAGATTGAGGCGATTTCACACACATCTTTCTCTCTCACTTTCTTTTTTTTTCTTCCCCACTTTCCTCCCTCACCAAATCCCGAATTGCAGACCAATCAGAGAACTTCGCTTCCTGCGAGTGAAAGAAAATATATCCTCTGCGCTCCGGCACGATCCAAGGGTCTTTGAGTTTGACTACAAAAATCCTTCACCTGAAGTGACCTTATTGAATACTAGAACAAACAACGCAGTCAATGGCTGGCAACATTTAGTCCGCTAGCGTGCGCTAATGGTGCTGTTTTTGGTAGCGATCTCTGAGAATCTCATTTCATCTTATTCTTGGCCCCACATCACGAGAGCATCGGCGGTCCGCTGAGAACAGACATCTTCAACTCGGTCTGTATACGTGCCAGTATGTTGTATGATAGCAATCTGTCCGCATGAAGCCAGCTCTGCCGTTCTTCCTGAGTCCTTGCTCGTTCGCTCGCTTACTCCCTCCCTCCCTTTCGGGGTGCCAGCCACCCCCCCACCATCTCTCGACTAATGAGTCCCTCTGGACAGGCATAAAAAGGCTCTCTCATCAGCCATCTTGGAGATGATTGAGGCTTCAAAGAGCTTCCCAAGACATTAGCATAACAAGGCTACCTGCAGATGCTGGCAGTGCTAGAGACCCCGAGATAGAGACAACTCTCCTCTTTTACCTAGACAGCATGAATCATTTAACGTCCCGGGCCAGCAGAGCCTCGGCTTGTGGCCAGGTATCGTGCTTGCCGCTCGAGTGGCCCTTTCTTTCTCTGAAAGTCCCTTGTGCTGTTGACGAGTTAGCGGCAATTTACAAACTTTACCTGAAATTAAAGGAAAATAACTTTTTCTTTTCATTTACAGAACTGTAATTCTGCAACTTTTAAGTGGATTTGTGTACGTTTGAGCTTAGAAATGAAGAACAAAGAGAAAATAATTTTTCAAATATTGATGTTTTTCCAAAACTTTATTTTATAATAACAATTGATGTTGAAGAGGCCTTTTGTTCTCCATCCCGCTGGAATATATGGCACTTTCTAAAAAGTAGGCAGTGTTTTTTTTTTTTAACAAATGGTCAGTGAACCTCAGGAGGTCAAGATATTTACTATTATTTACTATTTATGAACATTAAATAAGCATACAAATTAAATAGGCAAAATTTTATATTAATAAAAATATTTTGTGTTATTATTGATATAATTATTATTTAAAAATATATATTTTATTATGATTCCAGAATGGGGCAATTTGTCTAAATGAAGATATCATTAAGTAAATTAAAAAAAAAAAAAAAAAAATATATATATATATATATATATATATATATATATATATATATATATTTATATATATATCATCTTAAAAATTTGATTTACATGGTTTCAGAATATTTAAATAATCAAATCTAATCAAATCTAATTATATATATATATATATATATATATATATATATAGATATTTAACGCTACACAGATGTCATGGTTCGGTACGTACCTCGGTTCGGGGGTCACGGTTTGATACGATTTCGATACAACAGGAAAAAAACAAAAACAAATCTACTATGCTCGGTTTCTTTTCATTTATTTTGAACAGACAGTAGTACAAATTACAATTTTTTCCACCTAGATGTGAAAATACTAAATATTATTACATTGTTATATATATAAAATCTGCAGTACATTTATACATACAAGGAATACATTCTTGAAATATGTTTGATTTAGTTTACAGATAAACAAGGGAAAAAACAGTGCGACATGTAACGTAGCCTATATATGCTGAGTTTCAGTTAATTTTTGTGATGCTTAATTTGTTCACAGAAAGGAAACTCAAATGGCAGAAAGCGACATCTTGTTTTCTTTATTTTTCTGCTTTCTGATTCTGCTGGTATAAGGAAACAGTTGAAGTGATCGTGCCGGAGCGCGCGCGCACACACACACACACACACACACACACACACAAAACACATCAGTTCCAGCATTGCTAAATTGACAGCACAGTTGGTACTTTATCACAATAAAATACAGTAAACCAAACATCAGCGCGCGCCTCTGTGTCACCGTTGGAACGTGACTGAAGTACAAAGCCTATCATTTACATAATAAATAATAGTTTAGCATTGAGATATGTTACATCGCAAATATGGAAATATTATGGAATATTTGGATTTATGCCATGGTCTGTCTGAATACTCGATTCTGATTGGCTGGCAGGTGTTGATTAAATTCGTTTAACTGCACAGGTAGTTCCAGGTCAGTTTAATCACGTTCTATATTAATGCGCTTCCTATAAACATTGGTAACCATAGTAACATACAGTTACAGTTGAATAGTAATACAGAGTGAGACAGTTACAGTAAACATTTCCAATTTACTTAGCCAGGCTAAATGGATGATTTTCGTGTGTCATTTAGCTTATACGGTCATTATGGCAATTTTGATAAATGGGCAGAGGCACAAGATGAACTGGACGAACTGGAGAATATAACATCAAACAAGAAATGTAAAGAAAAATGGTACAAGGAAATAACACCAGCAGACTGAAGACGACAAGGATGAGGCTAATACAAAAAAGACTACTAAATGGGCAATTACAACATTCAAAGACTTTTTGTATCAGAAGAAAAAAAATGATTCTGTTGAGACTTACTCGGCTTCTGAACTTAATGAGACATTGAGAGAATTTTATGGCTCTGTTCAGACTACTACCGGCCGCGAATACAGTGTTGCAAGCCTGATGTGTACCAGAGCGGATATTAACCGTTACATCACAAAACACAACATCATAAATGATAAAGACTTCAAATCAAGCAATGCCATCTTTAAATCAATTATAAAGCGCTACAGGAAAAGTGGAAAAGACACCAGCGTTCATCACCCTCGTATCACTGAGTCCAACCTGGAGAAAATTAAAAATTCACCTGCGCTCTCTCCATTCACACCCATCGGGCTTGTACGGAAAGTTTGGTTTGACATACAGCTGTGTTTCGCACGGAGGGGGAGAGAAGGGAACCGCAACTTATCTAAAGAGGCTTTCATTCTCTGACGAGACGAGAATGGCTTGGAGTACCTAACCTTGGCACATAACCCAGAAACAAAAAATCACAAAGATCCTACTGCATCTGACAGAGAGAATTTACGAGGATTTATGTTTGAGTGCCCCAGTGACCCACTTTGTCCTGTGGAAAGCTTCAAAAAATACCTGTCAAAGTGTCCTGTCAACGCCGGAGCCTTTTATCTGCATCCCAGGCGCATCCCTTTGTGCAGACTCGAGGACACTAAAGTGTGGTTCACCAGGGAGCCGATGGGAATCAACTACCTCGGCAATATGCTAAAAAATATTTGTGAAGAGGTAGCTAATATATTTAATAGATATTTAATTTTTCACCCTATGAATTCAAATTGTTTGTAGGTAACCTGTAATATTTTCCAAATATAAATTGTCTTTCAGGTGGAAGGTGTCACTGAAATTTACACAAACCATAGTTTGCGGAGCACTGCCGTTGGTCGCCTCTCTGACGCCGGACTGGAGAGTCGCCAGATCATGTCAGTGACAGGCCACCGATGCGAGGCTAGTTTGAAGTCATATTGGGCTCCTTCTTTGTCGGAGAGGAGGGCGTGGAGTGACATTCTTACCTCTCGAGCCTCAACAAGCAAAGATCCATCCTCCTCCACGCCTAAACCTAAAATAACCCTACCCTTTTCCATGTCTAATTTCACAATCAATAGAAATGTGGAGTTCAACATCCATTAAGTACACTGATAAAAAAAAAAAAAAAAAAAAAAAACCTTCAGCCAAAACTTTCAGCTAGGCTTTTTTATTTATTTTTTCTAATTTTTATCTAATTAAATGCATTTCATTAAACTTAATGTAGCACTGCTTTATTTATTTGTCTTTATTTTGAATGGGGAGAACTGATGTATTTGAAGAACTATTGTTGCCTAATAACTGTTTATTATAATTCATTCAAATAAATAAAATTTTTCCACCCAACTGTGTCTGAATTACATTCAGGAGCACATAAGCTGTTGTCAACACTGCCCTGCGCCTGTATAAAATACCTAAGCTTAAATTGCTACATTATATTTCTCAGCAGCGAAAGTAACACCATGGCGCAGGTATAGGCTAGTTCACACACGCATCTCTTTCTCGCTCAACAGTTTATTCAAATAAATGCTATAATTAATTCAAATAAATGTAACCTTACTGCACTACTTAATATAGTTTTAACCTTTTAACCTTCTTTAACCTTCTTCGCCTCCACGTCGTGCATTCAAATTGTTTAATGCACAGCTAGCCGTTGAAGCACAAAGCTCCATTTCGCAAACAGTTGAGTGCGCAAGCCTTTAAAGTATACTCCTTTGTCAGTTTATGTGAGAGACGCATTCAGAATCAGCACATAGTCACTGTCTTGGGGGCTTTGTTTTCAAGTGTGCTATTCATGGCATTCGCTGTTCTTCTGCTGGCGGTTATCAAACAGCGTTGCATTACTGCAGGCGCCCCCTTCTTGATTGGGGGTGAATTTTCGTCTTACAATTTATGTAAAAATTAAATTTGATTATTTAAATATTCTGAACCCATGTGTCATGTCCGCTGGAGCACAGAACGAGGAGACACGGAGATTCTTCTAAATACAGACTTTTAATGATAAGGAAACCAGGAAACATGGAGCACAGGGGTAAGTCAAACAATACCGGACATCGGAAATTAAACAGAACACTCTTTAAATACATGACAAAGAGTATATAACACCAAGAGGCGAAACTCTAGGCGTTTCCATTACCCTTCAAATTGCGCAAATTAAAATTGCGAATTGAAAATACGCCTAATGGAAACGCGTCAATTTCGCAAAAACTCCCATATATCGCAAAAAAGTTTTTACGCTCACATGAGGAGGTTTTTCAGGCAATTCGAAAAAGGAATATTTCGCAAAACTTCAATGGAAATGTTTTTTTTCGCATTTACAGGTCACATGGCGTATGTAAAAAGTCATAGAATCATTCTTCAGTGTACTATAACCTCCAAGAAACACTTCATACGTGGTCGCTCTCGAGTATAAGGGGCTTTCCCTGCCATTAATGCTTAGACAATTTACACTGCACACGTCTGCGGTGCATTGTGGATGCATGCGTTTTAGTCACATAACAATGGTTAATGGAAACGCCGTCATTTCGAAATACTTTTTTATCGACATTTATAAAATATCGCCAAAGTTTTGCGCAAATCTGTAATGGAAACGCACCTTCTGATGCGTTTTGGGTAACAGCCACTAGGTGGCGCTTCGGTAGCGCGGCCGCCATTTTGGACTGAAAATTCCAACTGGACAACATTACAGATACACAGAAATAGACCAAATAACAACGAAAGAGAAGTCAAAGTGGAATAAAAGAATGCAATGTTGGGCAGTCCACTGCAAAAACTATCAGTGTGACAGTAAAAATCTTGCCTTTCATCATTTTTTCAAAGACCCTGACAGGTGAATATTCAATTCAATTCAAGTTTATTTGTATAGCGCTTTTCACAATACAAATCGTTGCAAAGCAGCTTTACAGGAAATTAAGTTTCTACAATATATTTATATATTGTAGAAACTTAATATATTTAACTTATGGTGAAATTTGGTAGTTCTGTATGTTGTCTGAGGGTAGGCATCGTCTGAGGTCCTCTGAGGGGTTGGCATCAATATGGAATTGGAATATTCACAAAAATGTAAAAAATATTGTGTGTTTTGAAGTGGGATGTAGGGCTGTCTGATGCACCTGCTAACTTTAACTGTTTTTAGTCTAGTAGTAAACTTAAATCCTTTTAGGAACTGCAGGTCCTAGCCATAGAAACCATAATTTATATGGATGACACTAAGTTATAATGAGCGTATGCAACTTTACACATTTACAATTACTTACTATATTATTATTTACTATTACTCCACTAGGTCTGAAATATATATTGTACGTTTTAATCCCTTGAACACACTACAAACATGATGATCTAGATCATGATGCATTGCTGTTTCTGTCATAATTAAATAATTAAACAATTTTGGAGAAAGTGAATGTACGTGTTTTTGTTTTGTTTTTTTACATAACTTTTTTAAGTCTTCCTTTAACAGACATTAATATAAGACAATACTGCAAAAACAGTTTACTGTCAAGCGGTTATATTCCTGTTATATATTTATTGTCCAACATTGCTAATTTTTCTGTCATTAATTTAATTAATTTCATATGTTGGTATTAATTCAGTGTTTATAATGCTAACACTTGAACTTGAAATATTTTCAGTCGAAACTGACATGGTTTCTAGAGAGCAAAAGGTTTTGTGAAAAAAGGGAAGACTTTAAAATAAAGTCTGTAAAATAAACTGTTAAAAGGATTTGATGATCACTAGTCTAGTGATTGTACGTTATTGTTGTCATCGTTCAGGCTGTATTTCAGCTTTAATGCACGGTTTTTTAAACAAATCAGCTGATATTTGCCATAGCGACAACTAGAATCTAGTGGAGCGTTGAGTCCCTTTCAGTCCAAAATGGCAGCAGTGCAGCGCTGCTGCAGTAGAACGTTCTATTGAGTTTCGCCTCATGGGCTTCTATACTCTTTGTACACGACATAACGATGGGACTAAACGGACACACCTGGAACTAAATCAAACACACCTGGAACTAAATCAAAGACAATCAGGGACAGGAACAGGAAAACCAAATATGGACATGAGAGGGAGGGAAACACAAGACAAGAGGAACACAGGTCTGACACCATGCTAATATGGTCCAAAAGTATATGTCAATTTTTGTGTCACTATTTTTGTAGTGGAGTGTTATGTAATAACAGTGTTGTGTTTTTATTTTTTGGTCTTTAAAACTCAACAGCTTGACATAGTTGACTTAATCGCTGGATAAAGTTGACAAGTTCAGTTCCTCATTTTAAGAATCTTATGATGATTGGTGTACATACAATTTCAGTAAAAATACTATTGTTTAAAAACAGATGTTTTGTAGTTATGTTTAAAATGTGCTTAAGCCACTTTTTAGATTGTATTTTATGTAATAAATAAAGTATGAAATTAAAAAGCACTATGTTCATCTAATGCGCTGGTCATATAATTCAGCATTTAGCATTAGTATGATTGTTTCTCATGACTTTTTTGGAATAACTTACAACAGAAATCTGGCAGACTGTTCTACCAATGTTAAAGCAAAAGTAATTTAGGAAATTTAGGTATATGACAGCTACACTCTTCAAATTAAAGGTTCTTGATTGGCATTTATGAAGAACCATTAACATCTATGGAATCTTTCCATTACATAAAAGGTTCTTTATAGTGGAAACAGGTTCTTTACATAAAGAACCTGTTAAAATGTTCCAAAAACTGTTCACTGAAAAGTTATTTTACGGCATTGCTGCAAAAAACCCTTTTGGAACCTTTATTTTTAAGAGTGCAGCCATGATCTTTGCAGTACTACCTAGCATACTATATGTGCTTGTCAGTTTAAAATATCTAGAACAAAGTGATAACACAGAGATGCCCCTCGGCCTGTTCTTTATATCACATCGCATCCAACACTAACACATCCTCAGGTGTACGTTCTTGTTTAGCTTAGCCACGCGCCTTTACTTTAAGAGCCTTTGCTTCCTGCTGTATTACATTTACAGATAAAATCAGCTGCTCATTTACTAAGCCTCTAAAGGTGTGGGGCTCAAGGGATTTGGCGCTCTGTTACTCTGTCGATCACAGGGAGAACACTGGGAAATTGACGAGTCAAACTTTATGTAATTAGAATCCTTTAAGGCTGATCTGAGACCAGTTGCATTAAATTTTTTTTTGCAGGGATATGTTCCAGTCACTGTATGTAGTTGCCATTTAATTGGGATATATTGTACTAGTGTAAAAACAAAATAAATATGGCACCTAGCAGCCAAGACTATACTTGAAATAGTGTTTTTACAGTGTAGCTTTCTCTGAATGTGAGAACTGTTCTCATAATTGCTCAATTTCTGTTGGTTCTGTGATCTGAATAGATTTTCAGAGGCTGCTGACCTTTCTTTGGAAGTGCCAAAGGCAATTCAGTCACTGTTACACTATCTATAACTTGAACAGAGTTCGCCAAGGCTTTACGTTATTTGCGAAGCACGCTTGGAACAGGGCGTCCAGCCAGATGCTTCTCTCATGTTGTTTCAGTCACGGAGCGGATAAGAAGGGTCCGCAGAGAGCGCGGTTCCCCAGCAGACGCCCTCCTCGCCCAGGTCCAGGCCAGGCCGCCTCTACCACTCCTCCCACCAGCTGATGTGGTGTTGAAATGTCCTGTCGCCTCCCGGCCCAGTCTGCATTCCTGCCCAATTACATCCAGCCCCAGCTGATTCCCATTAGACTTGATCACAGCCCCGAGACGAGGAGGAGGGGGGTGTTTGGGATGCCATGAGTATGTGTAGTAGAAGTTGTGAGTCAGAGCAGTGGTGACAGGTTCACTAGCTGTATGAGCTCACAACAACCATAACAAAACCTTTAAAGACACCGTTTCACTTTTTGGCAGCTTTTTGGGATGCTGTGATGGGAAACAATATCGTATTACGAGCTTGTGATGTCATGTGTAGTAATTTCATAGCCACATGAGACAGTATGAGATCAGAGTGGAACCCGGCACCACACATGGGAGAAGTGAGGGTGAAATACAAAATAAACCATAAGCAGTTCATCATCAATAAGAACAGTTATATTTAACAATATTGTATTTTATTGCAATTTATTAATATAATTTTTAAAATGTTATTGTAATTATTATAAGTATAATTAAATATCAGTTAAATAATTATAAATTATTTAATTATTTAATTAATAATTATATAATCAGATATCAATGACATACTGTAGTTGCATTATCTTAAAGGAATAGTTCACCCAAAAATTAAAATTCTGTCATTATTTACCCTAATGTCGTTCCAAACTCATAAGACCTTCGTTCATCTTTGGAAGACAAATTAAGATATTTTTGATGAAATCCAAGAGCTTTCGCATAGACAGCAAAGCAACTGACACGTTCAAGGCCCAGAAATGTAGTAAGAACATTGATAAAATAGTCCATGTGACATCAATGGTTCAACCTTAATTTTACAAAAATAACGAAAAAAAAAACATAAATAAATAATGACTTTATTCAAAAATTTCTTCTCTTCTGCATCAGATTTTGACTTGAGTTCACGACGGTACCACTATTCTATTGTCTATTGTTTATTCAGAGATAATTCTACTTTCTACAGGATGGGATCTACCTGCATCCTAATCTTTCTGCATATTTAGATTTTCATTAAGACATTATTTAGTATGTTTGTTAAGCTGCTTTCCTCGCAGGGGCAATTGGCTGCTGTAGGTGATTTTCAGATTTTACTATCCTTGTGGGGACATTTGGCTCACACACAAACACACACACACACACACACAATCCCGTATGGTTTAGTCATAGTGGCTCTGCAGACTTTCACGGCAAGAAACTGAGAAAATAGAAAAATCTCAATAGCACAATTCCAAAAAATAATCCTTTCTGTAAGAAAATCCTATGATTCGCTTTAGGAAATCATTTCATTTAGTTCTCCTGAACAAGCATTGCTTTTTTTTGCCGGTGTCCCAGTAATACATCAAATAAACGGCCTCCCAGGGTCTCGTTTTTTAAATGTTCCCACATCTGTTCACCAAGATGCCGCTGCTAAAGCCGCTTTCTGATGCAGTCCCTCACCCAGAGCTGTCAGAATGATTTCTGCCTGTTCTCACTCTCCCCTCTATCTCTCCTGCTCTCTTTTTTATTTATCTGGGAACATTTAGGGCATATTTTTAATGCTGAGCCTTATCCATGACTGCGGTTCAGTATTGGGTCAAACATAGTCATATGCGCGTTACGTAGAACCACTTCTTTCTGGTAGCTCATAAAATAACAACCCCGCATTCAAATCTGTTCTTTCTTACCATTTTATATCAGGGGTTTCAGACTTGAACTCTGTTCCAAAACCTAGTGAGCCTATGCTGCCTACACAAGCAGCTGCCTTCTATAGCAGCATCCTAACTGAAACGAAATTACATGATTTAATTATTAAGGATAAAATAATAATAGTTATAATAGATGGCAATAGATTATAGCCTTTGATTTTTAATTCATTCATTCATTCATTCATTTCCAATTTTTATTAAAATAATTATTTTATTATAATCATTAATTATTAAAAATGTTGTGTGTGAGTGTGTGTGTAGAAAAAATATTATGGGTATTAATATATGAATATATTAAATATGATGGCAATTTATTTAATCTTGTTAAAATTACTTAAATTATTTAAGGGATAATTTACCTAAAAATTCTGTCATCATTCACTCACCCTCATGCTGTTCCAAACCTGTATAAATTTCTTTTTTTCTGTTGAACACAAAAGAAGATATTTTGAAGAATGTTTGTAACCAGACAATTACTGGTTGCCATTGACTTCCATAGTATTTTTGTACATGATGTAAATCTTTTTTTTTTCTTTTTTTTGGTGACATAATTGATACTTTTCAGCATTAAATTAATAGATGTTTTTAAATAATATTTATTATAATTTTTTATTATTATTTTAAGTAATTTGTCCTGTTTTATTATCCGTATTGTTTTATTATCCTCATTGGAGTGCATTCTGAGATTGCATTCTCTGCAAAGGATACCTGAGATGCTGAATTTGGCGAAAACAAGAGACAGGACAAAAGCTAAGAAAAATTAGCTTACGTTTTGAAATGCCCTTCATGTCAGGATCGCTCCTGTGATGCCTTAAAACACTGCTTACAGAGGCAGCTCACTAGTTTTTTGAACAGAGCGTTTAACATCGCCGTCCAATCAGACTCTAAACCATATGGTTACAAAGACACCAAATATCTGACGTTGTATCTTGCTGGTTTGACTGCTCTTTCTCTTTGTTTTGTTTTGGTTTTGTTTTGTTTTTTCAAGATTGAGTTCTTTGAGATTGATTCAAGCTTTGCTGGCAGCCTGTGTTTGTTGCTACCCATAATTCACTGCTCTACCTCATGACAGACAGCACTGCTCTGGATCAGCCGCTACAGCTCTGTGATGGATTACTCCAGACTAAATGCATCGCTAAAGACGCACACACACAACCCTTTTGAATTGTTAACCAATTTTTGTGAAGCAGGTTAAACACACAAACATGTACGGAGCACAACACACCTAATCTTTTATAAACATTATACACCAAATTACTTGCACAAATTCATCACACAAATACACAGTGAGTCACACAAACAACAAATATGGCCCCTCTGGTTGGGCCTCTTTAACAAGGTAATGCATCATAAATTCATTTGGCTCCCAGTAAACATTGTTGAAAAATGAGAGTGATGGATGGGTGCCATGGGGAGGAGAGCCACGAGCTCCTGAGCCGCAGTGTGTGTGTGTGTGTGTGTGTGTGTGTGTGTGTGTGAAAGACAGACTGCTGCTCTGTTCCTAAACCTAGGAAGCTTTTTAGGGCATCGTAGGCGCGTTCCTGATGCAAAGTCTGTTCTGGTAGGTAGGGAACTTAATTATGCTGCCTTATAAGATATCTTCACTGTGTCTGAAACGACGTGCTGTTCTAGCCTATCTAGTATGTGAACAGTTTTATTTTTACTACATGGAAGCATTTGCTGTTTTCCAGTTGAAGGAAATAATGTTTTAAATTTATTTGTAGTATTTATATAATATTATAATATTCAATCATTTTAAATTAGCTTTTATTTTTATATTTTCACTTTTAATTTTAATTTTTTAGTCTTTTTTTATTATTTTTATGGTTAAATAATAGTATTTATTTCATTTTAGTTTAATTTTTAGAAATTTTGTTTTCTGCTTTTGTCATTTTTAGTTTTAGTTTTTTCCATTTTTATTTTTTAATACCATTTAGGTTTAATTTATTTTTATTTCAGTTTTAGTTTTAGTGTTTATTTATTTCCAGTTAGTATTTTTTTTTTAATTTCCGGTTAGTATTTTTTTTTTTTTTTTTTTTAGTTTAAGGTTTTCATATAATAGTTTTATTATTTCAGCTTTATTTCAATAATGAAATATGTGTTTAATAGTTTCAACAATAATAACTGTGGTTGGCACTAGCTTTAGCAGATTTAGCCCCTACAAAATGGCATCAAAAAGTGCAGAAGAGTGCAAAATGGGACGTACATTTTTTTTGTTTTCGCCACAGTAAGTCAGTATGTGATGAAATCAATCCCAGAATGCATTGCAATGAGCCCAGGAAAAATGGTAGACAGAGCTAAATATATTTATTATTTTTACTACAGAAATGTATCCATAAAAATGACTTAAAATAAAAAAATGACCATTTTACCCTGACTAGTTTATAGAGTATGTATAAAACTGACAAATTTTTGATGAATATAATTATGCTTTTCAGATTATTGTATCATACCTCTTACTGCATTGAGTTTTCTGTGCACTCAGCTTATGAAGTGCTATTTTCTAACAGATGTTGCCTATTTAGAGCGTTCCAAATCACTTGCTTCTGTTTCATTTAGAATGCTGCCTTAGAAGGCAGCTGTCTATATAGGCAGTAAGCAGTTCACTAGGGTTTGAAACGGAGCTTGAAGTACTATATAAATGATTGTGGATGATTGTACAGACATTGAGTCATACACATGTTTTCAGGTCATGGGCTGCTAATCTTTATGGTGGTTATCTAGCTGTGGAGAGACCTTTGAGAGTGAGGGAATAAAAGAAAAACGCTACCAGAAAAATAGCATGGGAGGGAGAATAACCAGGCTGGAAAGTGTGATATCCCACCGCAGCGAGCACGATGCTAGAGGAGACTTGCGTTTTCCATTTTGGGATTCAGCTGCGTTTGCACTGAAGACACTGACAGTCTCAGCACCTTTGCACCTTCAGGAACAATAAGACCTCACCTGGCGCACACACATACTTTTTTTTCATCCGTATCTGTGCATGTTGAAGGATGTGCCCACTTAAAATCCGCTCTTGTCTATTTGTCTGGTAAAAACTCATCATTTCCACTTTCAGTTGCAATTATCGCTGCCCATTTTTTTTTTCTCCATCCTCTTAAAATGAGGAGCAGCAGCCCTGATGCGGTGATTAACTCTAAATTGCAACAGCTGTTGATGGCAACTCCAATTAAGACTGCAGGCATCAATTTAGTGGCAGTCTATAGCATTAGTGAGGTTTCATCTTTTACCAGCCCTGTTAGCCACCCAATGGTGACAGAAGCCTGTCACGCAGGCCTGCAAATGACTCTGACTGGTCAGAGAATTGAGACTAGGTTGTTTTAGGGTGGCCGTCGTTTGACATGCTGGCTTTTCTATGGTGTATGTGGAGTAGTGCAGCTTAGTAGTGAAAGATGTATGAATGCTATTGCATCCTTGACTCGAGGCATTTGACCTCAGGACGCTCCAAGGTCACTGTTTTTGAAACAAAACATCATGCTGTTGTATTTAAAGGTTTTTGTGATTGACAGTGAAAGTAGAGATGAGGTGGGAAATCATTTGTGGAGAGAGAAGCAGAAAGCCTTTTTTTAATGTCATCAATATTTGGCAAATCATTTAAAGCATAGATAAAATATTACATTAACCCCTGGTTTCACAGACAAGGCTTAAGACTGTTCTTAAAATATATCAGTGCCTTTGTTTTGTTTCAAGATGCACAGCAGTAATGTTTTTTCCAAGGCACATTTATAAAAATTCCTTAAATGTCATGGATTCGGATGGCGATTTATTCACAGTGGAGGAGTGAGTTGTGATCCTATGAACCCGGGAACGCGCTCCTCACGTGGCCAATCACATGATTATCTGCTGTAAATAAAATGAATTTTATTTACAAATTTATTCTTATTATTGTGTAAAATGTATTCTTATTATTCCAAGCATATTTTATAATGTATAATCCTATTTATTAATTGATTATTTAAATCTCCTGTTTAAAAATAGGAAAATAGACGCGCTATAGTTGTATATAATTAAACGCATTATATATCAGTTTATAATACACGTTTTAAAATTGTATTGCATACTTGCTGCTGCCATAATAAAGACCCATTTCGAATGTTTACGTGCTTTTCTTCTCTTTCTGCCTGCTTCGGACGGCATTAAAATCACCAACTACCCCCTGTAAATGGTGAAAATCACTTATGTCCCCCTGAAAAACAATTGCCATCCGAATAGGGCTTTAGTCTAAGTCCTGTCTGTGAAACCATGTCTAAAAATAAAAAAGAAATAGATACAGTATATGTAGATTTACTTACACAGTAGAAGTCAAATGAATGGTGATGAAATATTTGTCGTGGCTTGCAAAATGATGACATTTTAAATAAATGCAACGTTAGTTTAACGAAAGATTGAGGAAGTGGAAATTCATTCAGGAATTGGACTACACTGGTGTGTACTATAAGTATTTGATTCACTGTAATGAGTCAAATCACACAGAAGAGTGATTTGTTTGCAAATTATAATATTGTATATTATATTTGATATATTATTTATATTAGAATATTTTAATTTTTTTTTTCAAATTTATGAAATATGTGTTAAATCATTTCTGAATAAGACCTAGTTCTCAGTTTCTAGCACTTATTGGCTATGTTTAGGCATCATAATGATTTCATTGTTATTAAAGGAAAGTGTGTATACACACACACACACACACACACTAATAAAAAACTATATATATATATATATATGTGTGTGTGTGTGTGTGTAAAAATTTCTGTATTATTATTATTTATAAATGTATTACGTATAAACTGCATTATTATTATTATTATTTTGTACTATTTTTATAATATATACAAATATATATATAATGTTTTTTATTTTTATTATATGAAAATATACATTTAAATTTTATTATTATTATTTATAAATGTATTAATAAATTGTGTTATTATTTATATTATTTATTTTAATATAAAACCTGTTCTGAATAAGACCCAGTTCAAGAGAGGGAATAAGATGGAAATTGATCACCTGGCTGGTTTAGTGACAAACGACTCTTGATATGGTCCCACGGTGTTAATCGAAAGATGGTATCGATTTTATCATTCGTTTTTAAACAACCGTCATTGTAACATCCTAATGGTTCTTCTAGGCCTTCTATTCTTTCCCAACCCTCCCTTTGGCCTTCGCTGGCAGAGCTCCAACTAGAGCACTCTGTCCCTGTGGGCTAATCAGCTGAGCACAGGCCCGTTGGCTGGGCTGTTAGTTCTGGCTGTAATGCAGGCGATGGGAATGTGTGTGAGCTTCCCAGCCGTGTTTAATCTCTCCTCTCTCTGGAATGCTGATACTCTGAAGTGCAGCTTCAGCAACACGGACCATTCCGAGCACAGAAATATTGAGAGTAGAGCATCAACAGCACGGGCAAACCTTGGACACCTGTCTCAGATGTACCATAGACAGTCCTTGCAGATGCATTAGTTTGCATGAATGGTTCCGCCTTGACTTTGCTTCTCCTGCAGATAAAGTTCGTAACGAGACTCCTGGGCTCCTAACGGTTTAGATATTATTAAATATTTATGTTATGTTCATTAAGGATTTAAAAACTATTTATAGAGCCATCAGCGAGAGTGGCATGTTCCTCCGTCAGTAGCTGTGAGAATGTTGCCTGGTCTTTTTTCGCTGAGCTCCTGTTAGAGAGAATTAAACAGAGCGTGCTGACTGCTTCGTGACGTTTTGAGCAGGGCCAGAGCTGTCCGAAAGGAGACACAGAGGTCTAGGTGAAATGTGGATTGGTATGACATTCACAGATGCTTGCTGAAATCCCCATCGCTCAGTTCTGGGAAAGGCAGCAGCAAGGACAGAACGAACTCTGTTTGTTGCACTGTGTCATACGGAAATCTGCTTTTTACTTAGTCCCTGTGGTGATAATAAACTTTTTTCTTTCTTTTTGTTTATTTTTTGGACACTGCAACAGGCCAGCAACAAACACTATGTAACAGTGTCTTCTGTGTTTTGTTTTGGTTTTTTCTCCTTAAATTTTTGCTTAGTTTTTAAGATTTTTTTCTATTTCATATTCTATATTATTGTATATTATTCTGTAGATACATATTTTATTATCTGTTCATAATAAAAATAGTCAATTCATCATTCAGAACATTCATATAGTCTTCTGTAACAATTATTATTTATTTATAATAATTTTATAATATTTATTCTCTAAATGTTTTATTCTAAAAGTTGTATTAACTTATTCTGTTCAGTAATTATTAGAGTAAATATGTTAATATATATCAATATATAAATAAGTATATATATATATATATATATATATATATATATATATATATGTGTATATGTATATGTATATATATATATATATATATATATGTGTGTGTGTGTGTGTGTAATATTTTATATTTTTCATTTGACTACACTTTATTCTTTTCTGTACTATTAGAATAATATTAATGTTTTTTTTTCATTTAAACTTAATTTTATTAAATTCAATTAAACTAAATCTCTGTTCTGTTCTGTTCTGTTCTGTTTAAATGCCTCTTTATTTAAAATGAATCTGAACCTAGCTCTACAAGTTCATTTTGGACTTTATACTGCTTTATAAACTGATAATAATTACATTGAAAGATATTTTTCACAAAGTAGTTAAATATATGTAATTATACCAAGCAATGACCATTAATTTAGGAAGATGTGCACATCCGAGTATGTGTGTGTGTGTGTGTGTGTGTGTGTGTGTGTGTGTAAGAACAGTTGCTCACATGTACTCAGCTCCACTGATAAGTTGCTCATAACTGAATAAGTAACTTAAATGAATAGACACACATTTTTATGGTATGTCTTTCCCTGCATTTAATTTGTTGTTGCCCATCATCCACAACCAGTAAATGGTCTCATTTTGGATTTCAAAGGCAGACTCTAAAGAGCATAATTTGATCAATTCAGTTGCCCTCTTCTCCATGACCTAGACCAAACCACATTTCATATACTGTAAGGTGAAAGGCATTAGAGCTTACATAGAGAGAAAAAGAACGCTGGAGACATTGTGTCCTCAGGTTATGACGAAGACCCACATACATATGTTCATCTAACGTTTCAAAACACAACCCAAGGAACAAAAACATGGCCTTGTCCTCCACGCTGAATCATTTTGGAAGCATACTGATACTTGAAGGTATATCACACACACACCCAGCTCTGTTTTCAGTCTTGTTCAGGGGGCTGAAGGAAGGGCCGGTGTTTTCATTTCATATTCATAAATCATTCATACATCTCGCCACGTCCGTCCTTTAGAAAATCAGCCCCTCGTCTTTATATTGAGATTCCAAATGTATTTTCCCATCCACATCACAGACGTAATCCCCCTGCCTGTCACTCTTTCCCAGCTCTCAGCTTTGACGAGAGTGACACATTTATGAGATATTTTCACTGAGCTCTTATTCTTTTGTATTTCTGAGACTTTGGCTCTCTAATACAATTAAATAGATGTTTCAGGCTGAGAATGAGGGTGGAGTCCAATCTGAAATGTAAACCCCTCGCCCTCTGGGAAGCGGGTAGCCCCTTTAAAGTGGCGGCACTGTAGGTATTTCCAGGTTAAACTTGTTTTTTTTTTTTAATTTAACTTAGAAACCTTCATTAAACTGTAAAAATTAAACTGTTTTACATAGAGATGTGAGGTCATTTCAACATTTACTGGTGTTAATCTGTCATTTTATTGACAATTGAAATGGAAATGTCAATATTAAAAATTATAGGCTCATCATAACAGGGACTCATAGGTATTCATAGGTGTTGTTGTTTTTTTTTTTAAATTTTAATAGAGAGTTTGGGAAATGATTTTTTTTTTTTTTTTGCAAAAACTCTCTCAAGTACTGCAAATACAGTAAAAACAGTAATATTGTGAAATACAGTTACTATTTAAAAGAACCATTTTGTTTTAAATTAATTCCTGTGATGCAAAGCTAAATTTTTAGCATCATTACTCCAGTCTTCAGTGTCACACGATCCTTCAGAAATCATTCTAATATGCTGATTTGGTCAAGACACATTTTCATTATAAATCTAAAAAACAGTTGCTTAAATTTTTTTAGGATTGGTTGATAAATAGAAAGTTCAATTTAATGCATCCTTACTGTATAAAAGTGTTAATCTTCAAAAAGGAAGGAAATTGAACCAGAACGTTTGCATCACAGGTTATTGATTTCAAGTCTATCTAAATGTTAAAAACATAAGTGTGCGCTTTAATGCAAATACCTGCGAATGCTTCTGTGTCTGTCCGCTGCATGATAGTCATCCAAATGCATGAGTCTTATCACAGAGGAGCCTTACTAATTGTTTTTTATGGATGTCGCCCTGAGAAACAATTACCTTCTGAATAGGGATTTATATGCTGTTGTTTGTTTTTTTTTTTTAAGAAGTTTTATTATTTCTTATTAACATTTTTACAGTTTTACTATTTAATTTAAAGCCAGTTTTACATAGCGGTCATTTTAGGCAGCTGTAAGAACACCCTTACAAACAGCGTTTGATGATTTCGCCACTTGAAATGCCCTGCGTGGGCAGGGGTGGTTCTAGACCACAGTAACTGGGGGGGCCAGACAGGGGCCACTTGCGCTTTTAGGGGGCACAATTTTTAAATTAATCTTAACCTACTTAACCTACTTATTCATTCAGTCATTTTTCACCATGTCATGTTTCGCTGCAATCTCTGGAAGTAATCTATAACAATTTCAACAAAATTAAATATTTCATCATGTTTCATTTATTTAACAAATAATTTTGTATTGTAGTGTCAGGGGCATACACTCATTATTTTTGAGGGGCGGGGCGGGGGGCTCTCATGCTTGTCATGTGACACACAGCAGCCACAATACCACTGTATAACTGATACAGACTTATGTCCCTACTGAAAAAAAAAACAATAAAACCATCACAGAAAATTTTAATGGTTTACACTACAAATACCATTACAAACCATCAACATTTAACCATTAACATTTTTTTCTGTAGTGTGTTTTGGGACATATTCCATTAGGATTTATTGGTTTTAACAAGCCATCAATAGAAGGCAACCAATTACCAGTAGAGACCAAAAGGGTCCATTACAGTTTCCAGTAAAACCAATACAAGTCCCATTATAACCATTAAAACCATTACTCATTTTGTAATGGTGTCTATTGTTTTTTTCAGCAGGGGTTTTATTTTTTTATTTTATTTTATTTTATTCGATATATCCCTAAAATATATCATGAAATATCTCGATTCTCAAATATGTGTAAGTAAATGCATTTTGCACCTTTATAGATGTTAGTTGATCTATAATGGGCGATGGGCAAATTAGCCTAATTATGTAACGTTAATCTATTAACTACACATAAATGCCCGTCTTTTTACTTAAGTACCAGATATGGGTGTCATGCTATAAAATACTTTTAATATGACTGACTTTGTATTTAATGTGAATTTAATAAAAACATTGTAAGTTACTAATTAGCCTATAACATTTTCAGTGTACAAGAAGAGAGCAAAGAACGTTTACAATATCAAAGAACATTTTCACTTCAGTCCAGCGAGTTCAAGCACTCTCAAAAACTCATAATAATCTCTAAAGCTGTTTACACTGTGAAATTAATATTTTACTTACATTCGTACTTTTTCACTTTGTTGTTTCTGATGAGAGAATTAGAATTCAGTCAGCCAGCGCACGCGGTGACAAAACAGCGTGTTTCAGCGACGACTCATCTGAACGCCTCTGATTGGCCCTTGCATTCATAAGCTCAACAGAATCGTATGTGATTGGTTATAATGCACAGTGCACAGTGATTTTTTTCTTTTTATATACATATAGTTTACAGGACAAACTGTGCATTTCACCCAAAATTGTTTGCTGTAATATGATTCCAAATTTAGGGGGGCCAAGCTTGTTGACAGGGGGGCACTGCCCCCCCCGTGCGTGGGGTGTTCAATAACCGTTTGGATCTCAGCCAGTGAATGAGAGCGTAGAGAACATCTGGTGTGTGAGGAGATATCATAAAGCAGCTACAGTTGCTCTTTTAATCACTTTCACTTAATAAAAGAGCGATGGTCTCCTGCAGGGTCGGGCCTCACACATCACAAATGGAATATTTGCACACACGCACACATGTCAGATAACTCCTTAACTCACCAGCAGGTCGCCGTCATTCTCAGCTAGCCCACCAACACTTTCTGTTTTCACTTCTGTTCCTCTCACTCTGTTTCTGTTAGAAATTCACAGCCCTGCCCATGCAGTGGATACTACACCTTTAAAAATGTCTTGTTCATAGAATGTTTGCTTGTGTTTTATTAAATACATATTAGCTACTACTAATAATTTTTTTTTAATAAATTGATTTTAAAAAAATTAGTTTAAATATTCACAAAACGTTTGGAATCAGGAAGATTTTATTTTAGTCTCTTATGCTCACTAAGACTGCATTTATTTGATATAAAATGGTAACATCGAATAGTGTAATATAATTACAATTTAAAAGAACTTAATTTTATTTTAATATATTTCAGAATGTAATTTATTCCTGTGATGGAAAAGCTGAATTTTCAGCATCAGTCTTCAGTGTCACATGATCCTTCAGAAATTATTCTAATGTGCAGATTTGGTGCCCTAAAAATACTTATTATTATCAGTGTTAAAAACAGTTAAAACTGCTTAATATTTTTGTAGAAACTGTGCTAAGAATGGCATTTATTGTACTGTATTAAAAGAACCGTAATAAAAAAAACGCTTACTGTATTAAAAGAATAGCATTTATTTGAAATAGATTTCAAATATGATCAATTTAATTCATAATGAACTGTCTAAAATAATTCTTAGTAATAATTAGTAATAATTTTGTGATAAAATATAAAATATTACATTTTTATTGTTTTATTTCAAGCTTCAATTTTGGAAATGTATGCAAAACGTTTGTGTTTTTCTTTGCAAAAGTTTCCAGTTTTGTTCCAGAAATGTTTTGAATGTCATTTCCACCACATAATGCTATCAAACATTATTTGAGATTTTATAAAAATATCAAAATTTATAAAAATAAAAATTTCTTCATTGTAGAAAACAAACATGAAACTTTTTTTTTTTTTCTTTACAGTGTACACTTTTCCTCTGTGCATTTTAACCTGGGCTTCAAAGAGACAGATGCAGTATGTTCTCTTAGTGTGCAAGTGCTTTAATGCTGCTCATTTTGGTCTTTGCACACACACACACACACATCTAAACCCCTTCAACAACCAGCATACAGTGTCTGTATCGTGTGTGCTATCCTCTCAGACCCCCATTAGCCAGCCTCACAGTGTCTCTAGAAGAGGCCATCAACACATCAATGGATTCCACCAGTGCGTGAGTGAGATACAGGTAGAGATGTACCCAGTTAAGGCCCTCCAGCATTTCGTAGTCTTCATTTACACAGCTTTCAGCTTTAACAACTCACTCTTTCAGTCTCCTCTCCATCCTGGGTTTCTCATATCGCAGCATGGAAGATCAGACCAAAATACCCCTAGGACGGTTGTAATCTCAGAAAGTTTTGTCTGAGACTCTTTGTAAACAAGGTATCCTCACCTGTACCTGAGTCTTGCGCATTCCTGGTCAGTTTCTGTATCACTCAGAAGGCCACGTCCCATCTAAATTGTTGTTTTTTGCAAACAGAGTTTATGCAGATCATTTGAAGTCTGAATATGTGTGACTACATGATGATTGACATTTCTAATGTTCGACTGTTTGTGTTCTCTTCACAGCAACAGGAGCAGGACCCCACTAACTTGTACATCTCTAACCTCCCGGTTTCAATGGATGAACAAGAGCTGGAGAACATGCTGAAGCCCTTCGGACATGTCATCTCCACACGGATACTCCGAGACGCCAACGGGGTCAGCCGAGGGGTCGGCTTCGCCAGGTGACCTTGACACCCGACACTCTTTGGACCATGCAAGACTAGCCGGAGCGTTTGTTCTGGAGGGCACCTATAAAAACATCCCTTAGTTTCTTTCTTTTCCTGCTTTTCTCCCCCTCTCTTGTGTGGCGTGTGTGGGGTGGGTTGGCTGGTTTTCAGGGTCACTGACTGTGTAAGAGATCCCAGCAGAGGCTGTGTGTGTGTGTGTGTGTGTACAAGTGTGCGAGCCAGGCAATTAGCCGTTCAGCCATGATTGGGTGAGCAGAGCTGAATGGGGCCGCACAGAGGAGAGGAGCCACTCCAGAGAGCACAGACTAAATCAAGACTCCCAGCAGCCCGAAACAAACACTATATAACACCCCTGCCGCTCTTTATTTTCTTCTTTATTTCTTCCCCTCTCCTCTCATTCTCTAAATTAACATATAAGGATGTTTCTTCAATTACAGGAACTTTAATGTCCCAGAGGTTAAAACTAATAGATTTCAACTTATTTTTAGTATATGAAGATCACATTCGAACTGGGAACTTTTTGTCATGCCTTCACCATTTATTTTGGCTCCTTTTTAAATTAGATTTATGTATCAATTTATTCAGTTTTAATTGGTTTACCCTTGAACCTAGACACAGATTTTCAATCATAATAATAAAAAAAATCCTGTATAAAATTATGAATCACTGATTTAAATTAATATAGAATTTTATATAGATTAAAACATAAACATAGTGAAATAAGCTTAAATAATATTTATTTAATTATTTATTTATTTAAAGAGACTAGACGTGTCAGTAAAGAGCAGGTTTATATGGAGAAAACAGAAAAATCAAGGTAAATATCGGTTTGTGAGCAGATTGTTGTTATTTTGCATAATTTCTAATCATGTTGTCGTTGTACATTTGTCAATTTATTCAAACGTGAAAATATTATTTAACTGTGTATTTATTATGCTAGCTATGAGATTAGCCTCCTAAAGGAGTCAATTATTTCATTTCAACGGCATAATGTTATCAAACCAAATTAAAACACATTATTTTAAATATGGTGGAAATTGCATTTGTTGAGGCTGTGATGAATGTACAGTCAGGTCCATAAATATTGGGACATCGACACAATTCTAACATTTTTGGCTCTATACACCACCACAATGGATTTCTAATGAAACGAACAAGATGTGCTTTAACTGCAGACTGTCAGCTTTAATTTGAGGGTATTTACATCCAAATCAGGTGAACGGTGTAGGAATTAAAACAGTTTGCATATGTGCCTCCCACTTGTTAAGGGACCAAAAGTAATGGGACAGAATAATAATCATAAATCAAACTTTCACTTTTTAATACTTGGTTGCAAATCCTTTGCAGTCAATTACAGCCTAAAGTCTGGAATGCATAGACATCACCAGACGCTGGGTTTCATCCCTGGTGATGCTCTGCCAGGCCTCTACTGCAAGCGTCTTCAGTTCCTGCTTGTTCTTGGGGCATTTTCCCTTCAGTTTTGTCTTCAGCAAGTGAAATGCATGCTCAATCGGATTCAGGTCAGGTGATTGACTTGGCCATTGCATAACAATCCACTTCTTTCCCTTCAAAAACTCTTTGGTTGCTTTTGCAGTATGCTTTGGGTCATTGTCCATTTGCACTGTGAAGCGCCGTCCAATGAGTTCTGAAGCATTTGGCTGAATATGAGCAGATAATATTGCCCGAAACACTTCAGAATTCATCCTGCTGCTTTTGTCAGCAGTCACATCATCAATAAATACAAGAGAACCAGTTCCACTGGTAGCCATACATGCCCACCACCACCATGCTTCACTGATGAGGTGGTATGCTTAGGATCATGAGCAGTTCCTTTCCTTCTCCATACTCTTCTCTTCCCATCACTCTGGTACAAGTTGATCTTGGTCTCATCTGTCCATAGGATGCTGTTCCAGAACTGTGAAGTCGTTTGGCAAACTCTAATCTAGCCTTCCTGTTTTTGAGGCTCACCAGTGGTTTACATCTTGTGGTGAACCCTCTGTATTCACTCTGGTGAAGTCTTCTCTTGATTGTTAACTTTGACACACATACACCTGCCTCCTGGAGAGTGTTCTTGATCTGGACAACTGTTGTGAAGGGTGTTTTCTTCACCAGGGAAAGAATTCTTCGGTCATCCACCACAGTTGTTTTCCGTGGTCTTCCGGGTCTTTTGGTGTTGCTGAGCTCAACGGTGCGTTCCTTCTTTTTAAGAATGTTCCAAACAGTTGTTTTGGCCATGCCTAATGTTTTTGCTATCTCTCTGATGGGTTTGTTTTGTTTTTTCAGCCTAATGATGGCTTGCTTCACTGATAGTGACAGCTCTTGGATCTCATCTTGACAGTTGACAGCAACAGATTCCAAATGCAAATAGCACACTTGAAATGAACTCTGGACCTTTTATCTGCTCATTGTAATTGGGATAATTAGGGAATAACACACACCTGGCCATGGAACAGCTGAGAAGCCAATTGTCCCATTACTTTTGGTCCCTTAACAAGTGGGAGGCACATATGCAAACTGTTGTAATTCCTACACCGTTCACCTGATTTGGATGTAAATACCCTCAAATTAAAGCTGACAGTCTGCAGTTAAAGCACATCTTGTTCGTTTCATTTGAAATCCATTGTGGTGGTGTATAGAGCCAAAAATGTTAGAATTGTGTCGATGTCCCAATATTTATGGACCTGACTGTATATCCACTGTTGGACATTGTTAGACCAATTAAACTAGTGAAAGTATGAAAAGTGTGTTTTAATAGAGTTAATTTTCTACAAGTCCACAGGGCCAAAAATGTTTGAAGAAATAGCAGAAGAAACCATAAAGTAACGTTTTAAAAAGCTAAATGTGTTCAGTTTGCAATGCGTTTTCAGTGCAGTCATGACCGATGACTTTAATTCTGATTGCCTCACGCTGTGTGTTTGTCTTCGCTTCTCTTTCTGTCACAGAATGGAGTCCACTGAGAAATGTGACGTGGTGATTCAACATTTCAACGGAAAGTTCCTCAAAACCCCACCAGGAGTACCAGGCAAGTGTCAACAACACAGTGTGTTCTAACAATATTGCGTCCTAACCAGGTGCAAAGCGATAAAGTGACAATCAACTTGACATTTTGTTGTCTATATTTTCACAGCTCTGTCCACAGTAAAATCTCATTGCTCTGAAGTCCCTCTCCATATAGCTGTATATTAAAGGAATAGTTCAGCCAAAAATGACAGTTCTGTCATCACTTACTCACCCTTGTGTTGTTCCAAACCTATGTTTTTGTGAGTAAATGATGACAGAAATCTTTTTTTTTTTTTTATCAACTATCCTTTTAAATATAAAATATGCTCTGATCTGCTGATTTTGACATTAAAATGACACCTGTATCGCTCACTATGTCAAGATTTAGATATATACTAAACCCCTAAGCTCAGTGTGATCCAAAGCTCTCGTGTGAGGAAGCACACGTCCCCCCACTTTGAGTCACTCTGCTCATCAGCTTCATATGACAGGATCTGATTTATAGGTTGATTAAGGTTTAATTTAAGCCTGGTGTGCCTGAGGAAAACAGTTCCCAGAGGGCAGCAGAATGTACTGCATATACTAGAGACAAACATTTATACTGAAGACACCATTTAGAACGCATTTAACTTACATTACGTGATGTATTTCAGAGCGAAACGGAATATTAGTGAGATATGATGTAGGGCAGGACTTGATTTTATCTATACACAATAAATTGGATTGGAAAAAGAGGGATGTGATATTGCTGGTTGGCTTTATATTTTGGCCTTGTTCCAAAATCATTTCAAAGGCCAAATGTGTTATTAGATTTGCTGACAGATTTTTCTTTAAAGGAAAGCTGATTATAATCTTAATAGACGGTATTTGTGGCATATTGCTGATTACAACAAAAGTCAAGTTCCACTTGTCACTCCTTTTCTTAAAAAAGTAAAAATCTATGTTACAATATGCACTGCTGTTCAAAAGTTTGGGATCAGTAAGATTTTTAATGTTTTTTAATGGAGTCTCTTTCTTAATGCTCAGCAAGGCTGTATTTATATATGCAAAAATATATATATTTATATATTTATATATGAAAAAAAAGTAATATTGTGAAATATTATTGCAGTTTCTAATATTGGTTTCCTATTTTAATATACTTTAAAACAGTTCAACAACGTTGTTTGCACCGCGCTCTTCCGTTCCTTGATCTTTTTATTTTGGACTTTTATCTTTTTTTTTTTTTTTTTTATAATGGGAAAAGTCTTTTCCCATTTGTGATGATTGTTAAATAAAATGTAAAAGAAGACTGTTCTCGTGAGTGCAGATCATAATTTTCTATACTAAATATACTTTAAAACAAAATTTATTTTCAGCAGCCATTACTCCAGTTTTCAGTGTCACAGGATCCTTCAGAAATCGTTCTTATATGCTGATTTATTATCAGTGTTGAATCTGTTGTGCTGGTTAATATTTTTTTGGACCCTGTGATACTTTTTACTTTGATTCTTTGATGAATAAAAAAATGAAAGAACAGCATTTATTCAAAATAGAAGTCTTTTCTAACAATATAAGTATCACTATAATATCACTTTTTTATCCATTTAACATATCCTTGCTGAATAAAAGTATTAATTTCTTAAAAAAAAATTTACTGACCCCAAACTTTTGAATAGTATTGTAACACAAAATTTGGAGTAACACTGTTCTTTTAAACTTTTTATTTATCAAAGAATCCTGAAAAAAGTATCACAGGTCCCAAAAAAATATTAAGGAGTACAACTGTTTCAAACATTGATTATAAATCAGCATATTATAATGATTTCAGAAGGATCATGTGACACTGAAGACTGGCGTAATGATGCTGAAAATTCAGCATCATTTATTCACAAGAATAAATTATATTTTCAAGTATATTAAAATAAAAAAAATGTTATTTTAAATTGCAATAATATTTCACAAAATTACAGATTTTTTTCTGTATTATCAAATAGATACAGCCTTGATGAGCATAAGAAACTTCTTGAAAAAACATTAAAAATCTTACTGATCCCAAACTTTTGAATGGCAGTGTAAGTGATATAATATACAATATAACAATATAAGTATAGCCACAAGACATAAACCATATGAATGTTTACATGATTTTGAGATGAAAAATTTGTTTACCAACCATGTCAATCCAATCCAACTTTGTTGCCATGAAAACATAATGTCGTAAACAATAAAACGAATGTAAAAAAATGATTTAAACAACTCACATAATTCAAGTTTTAGCAGATGAATTAATATAAGTGCTGTTATAAAATTAAAACCTTCACATTTCTGCTTTAAATCCCCAAAAATTGGGTCCATTCACTTCCACTGTAAGTGCCTGTAAAGACCATAATTCCATTTTGGCTTATTTAAAAAAAAATGGCGGGAAATAATTCAAAATTACTTCCCATGGTCATCAGCATTATGCTGATTGAGCTTAACTAGTATTGAACTCACAGCATTCCTTTAAAGCAACAAACACTCAGCAATCATGCTTAAAAAGACCAGAGGCATTTATTAAGAAAGTAAATTCTGTCGCCTTTAACAACGACAGACGCACACCCAAATGTGTAAACAGTGTTATTTAATGGTGTAGTTTTGCAAAGCTCAGGGTATTTTCCTCAGTAATGTGCTTGGTGTTCATTCCCCTGCTGTTGCAGAGCTTTCTTGTTTCCCTTAGAGAGAGAAAAGGCGAGCAAAGGCAACAGAAACCGAGCTGGAGAGGTTAGGGTGGGTAAGAGAGAGAGAGAATATGCGATTCCTGTTGGATGCAGTAGGTGTGTGTGTGTGTGTGTGTGTGTGTCTGTCTGTCTGTCTGTTTTCTGTTTGAAGGAGGCATAGGCAGAGGGCTTGGGGGGTGTAAAAGCAACTGACAAGACAGAGAGGGAGAATAGGAAGAGAGAGATTGGAGAGGGCAGCCTGCAACTCTGGCAGTTGCTGTGTGATTTGTGGGGTGTAGCGTGCGGCTCGGTGTCAGACCCAAAGACAGAGGGATGATGGATGACTTCATCTATACCTCTCTCTCTCGCTTTTAAAGTCTCACTCTCTCTTTTGTCAGTACTAACAGACTCCTTGCCAACTCAGTTTTGTTGTTACCTTCACACTGTGTCTTAACCTGGTGCGACAATGATAAAGCGACAAGTGATAAAAATGTCTTCCATGTAAATCTGAGTTGTTGCTACTAACCAGCTGCGACCGCGACAAGCAATGTGCATGTTTTTGGTGATTTGGTTTCTATTTCTGAAGAGTTTTCCTGGCCTCTTCTACACTGAAATCTCATTGGTCTAAATAAAATATAAAATAATGTATGTTATATTAATATAGACAACCGTTTAAAAGTTTGGGGTCAGTAAGTTTTTTAAATGTTTAAGAAAGAAGTCTTTTCTGCATTTATCTGATCAAAACAGTAATATTGTGAAATATTATTATAATTTAAGATAACTGTTTTCTATTTGAATATATTTTAAAATGTAATTTATTCCTGTGATGCAAAGCTGAATTTTCAGCAGCCATTACTTCAGTTTTTTAGTGTCACGTGATCCTTCAGAAATCATTCTAATATTTTGATTTAGTGCTTATTATTATCAATGTTAAAATCAGATGTGCTGCTTAATATTTTTGTGGACTTTTTCAGGATTCTTCAAAAGTTCAAAAGAGCAGCATTTATTTGAAATAGAAATATTTTGTAATATTACAAATGTCACTTAATTTCATTGAATTTGATTGAATAAAAATATGTATTTCTTTCAAAAAAGAATGGAAAAAATCTTACTGAACCTATACTTTTAAATGATAGTGTATTTTAAATGCCAGACATGGCATTTTTGCTAAACAAATTACAGATTGATGTTTAGGAAACAGTTTACTCAAAAATGAAAATACAGTCATTGCTTACTAATAAAACTCATATGACTTACTTTCTTACACAAAGAAGAAATCAGAAGACTGTACTCAATAAATTGAGTTCAAGTCAAGAATGACTCAGACAGTCAATCAATGCTTCAAAAAGATTCTACTCAAAAGAATGACTCAATCACAAATTACATTAGATACTTACTAACACACCAAGGAGAGTAAAGACTTAAAGAGAGAGTTCATCCAAAAATGAAAATTTTGTCATCATTTACTCACCCTCATGTCATTCCAAATCTGTATGAGTTCCTTTCTCATGTTGAACATAAAAGAAGATATTTTGAAGAATGCTGGTAATCAAACAGTTGATGGTCCCCATTGACTTCCATAGTATTTCCTTTCATACTATGGAAGTCAATAGGGACCAACAACTGTTTGGTTCTTCAAAATATCTTCTTTTGTGTTCAACATAAGAAAGAAACGTATACAGGTTTGGAACGACATAAGGGTGAGTAAATGACAGAGGTGGGGGCAAGTCACACATGTTCAAGTCTCAAGCAAGTCTCAAGTCACAGTACAAACTAATCAAGCAAGTCAAGTCGAGTCCTGATAAGTATCAAGTCAAGTCAAGTCACAGTATCAAACAGGAACAAATATATTTTTGCCACACGACCTTATTCATTTTTCCTCAGAAATTAACTTTTTTAATTATACATTTTAAATAATAATGTTTTAAATATAACATTTTGAAAATAGGCAAAATACTACTTTGTATACCGATAAGTCTGTAATTGAGAAAATATTGATAAAAATACAAAATAAAAATATGAATCTCATATTTATGTTATATTGAGTTTGACCATCCTAGGAGACACAGATAATATTTAACAGATGTTTGAAAATGATTTTGCACTAAATATCTCCAGCGAAGACTGGGATTCAGTCTGGGAGCATGCTAAAGAATTTCAGTGTGTAACAAAACATGCTATTAAATTTAAAATAATATGCTGACTACAAATCAACCCTTATATCAGAAATAAAATGGACCCAAAGTTTTCATCGGCTATAGACACCCTATTTGGACTGTTTCTTTCACTTTGCATGATTGCCTACATTGTTCTTGAAAGCTACTGTCATCTTGGCTCAAAACAAGAAGCCTATTGCTGTTAATGTTTATGTATCTTTCCCTGTAACTTATCGATTTCTTTGATTTTATCTTAAGAACTAAATTGACAGCTGTGCATTTAAGGTCTGCCTAAGCTTTTTGTTTTGTTTCATTTTTGTTTTCTGTTTGTTCTGTTGGGGGAAAAAAATAATTAAAAAAACTGAATATAGAAATATGAAATTAAATGATAGACCTACTCTATGACATTAATGCCGCCAGTAAGTGGTGGCAAATCACTGCTTTATCACAGAAGCGTTCATTGAACTGATTCATTCAAAACAGTTGATTCGTTCATGAACAAGTAAGAATGGGCGACTGAATCACTCAACCGATTCGTTCGAATCCCTGGATTCGTTCAGTATTCAGTGTGTTGCTTAGAGACGCGCGTAACTCTAGCTGTGGGCTGAACCGAACCGTTGGCAGCCGCGCTGAAAATATCACTAAATATCGTATGTTATAAATATAAAAACTCATACTAGGGCTATTTTGACAAAATGTCTTGGATTTTGGGTTCAAGAGAAATATCACTAATCGATAAAACACTGTGGTTTCCGTGGTACAATTCCATATATTGATTTACAAAGAGGGATACTTGACACTAAAGCACTGTTTTGAGAGACAAACGCCAGCAAAATTACAGTTTGACGTCGTTAATTACAAACACGAGATTAATAATTTATAATCACTTTAATTTAATGAATTTTCAGACCGATGCTGTTTTCAACTAACGAACAAGCTTACATACCTTTCCTTTTTGAAGTGCTGATGTCCTGCTTTGCAGATGCACACAGTTTCGATTCGAAGTGTTAATCCAAACATCGCGAGATTCTCTGGCTCCCTGGATTTGTCGCGCTGTGTTGCTGTGCTCGTGCAGTCATGAACTGCGCAGACTCGGATAGCTTCTGCCGCTGGTTCAGTGGCTTGCGTTTTGTTTACTAAATTTTGTCGCAATGATTTATAATAATAATTAGAGTTGTTATAAAGTCAAGTCCTGCCGAGTCATGAAGGTCAAGTCAAGTCTCAAGTCACTGGATCTCAAGTCCAAGTCAAGTCATTTTCTTTATTTAGTCAAGCAAGTCACAAGTCCTTTATATTTGCGAGTCATGTGACTCGAGTCCCCCACCTCTGGTAAACTTTGACAAAATTTTCCTTTAACTATAACTATTCCTTTAAATTGAATTGTTTTTCTAACATAAAACAATCTTATGGCTCTATAAGGCTTAAAATATAGTGTACAAGTTATGTAGACAATTTTATAATGCTTTTATGGTGCTTTTTTGTCTTTTTAGTCCCCATCCACTACATAGAAAAAAAACAATGTGAACTTTCTTCAAACCTTCTCTTTTTGTGTTCCATGAAAGGCATACAGGTTTGGAGCAACACAAGTGAGAGTAAATTGACTAAAATTTGGGTGAAATATCCCTTTAAAAAGCCATTTTGAAAAAGAAAAAGCTTCTTCTGAGAAATAAAAGGCAGAGAGTGAGAATGAGGTGATATTGTGCTCTCTAAAGTCAGGAATATTAGCCAGCCGTCTGATAATGCATTCAGCCTTGAAAAGGAGCCATGCATGTATTGATATCCAGGTTTAAAGCTCAAAAATAGTGCCTCATAGATTTTCTCTCCCTCTCCTCCTCTTTTCCATCTTTCTAGCTCTCTCTCTCTCTCTCTGTACTTACTATCAGTGGTGGAGGTAACGAATTACAACTACTCACAATTAAGTAGTTTTTTCGGGTACCTGTACATTTTTGAGTATATTTTTAAAGCTATACTTTTACTTGTACTTAAGTACAAATTAAACAAAATAATCGACTTTGTTACATTTAAATCATAGTTCGTTACTGAGTACGCCCACAATTTGAACTGATATTCAAATCTTTGACTGCACTTCAGCAGCCAATAAAGAAGAGATCCGATCATAAACGGACCAATAAAAGCCCTGATATCTGAACCGCGGGAAAATCCGCCGCTGCAGCAGTGAAGAGCTGATCAGACACTGAGGGAGCTCAGCGTGATTTATGGACTCAAAGTTTGGAGAAACTAACTACATGCTAATACTATCATAAATATCTATATTTTGATACCGATACTGAAATATCTGACACGGTTCCATTACTCATTTTCACAGTATCTACCGTATATACACTGATCTAACTCTCTCCTCTCAGACAGTGAGTTTGACGCGCATCAGTCTCCTGTCAGGTACAGAGTCTGAATATCTGCGCGGGATTGCAGGTTTTCCGCATAATTTTAATCATTCCCGCACAAATGTGGCGAGCGCTTTATTGTAACATGAGGACACAGTCATGTAATCTCAGAAAACTGGATGCGAGCTCTCAAATAGGCCTAACTTATACAAATGAACTGCTTGTCCTCTCACTCCGATATCGCTTGTGAGCACTCAGACTGTGTGCAATCGCGATCTCTCCATGCTAGAAATTATTCCTCTTTGCTCCTGGATTAAACTTTGTCAAAAGTTATCAACCATTCAGAATAGAACCACGCCTGACCAATGAAAATGCCACTGGAAATTTTATTGGATGTAAATGAAATGCACCAGAAAGGCTTTCAAGAATCAAAGATGGAACTTTAATTTCTTTACAATGTCAGTTTATGCATAAATGTTTCAGAATGTGAAATTTGTATGATTTCTACATATAAATATCCTAGTCTGTCTAACTGCATCACTACATTGTACAGACATTACAGGTCAAAGCCATTCCATTTATCTAAATAAATAACATTAACATATATGGCTCTTAAAAATTCAGTGTTGTCATATTTCGAATACCTCAACTGAATTGAGGTCATTTGTTTTATACTTTTATTACTGACTGTACTTGTCTTTTTTTTTTTTTTTTTTTTGTAAATTCAATTCAGTTTGAAATCAAATTTAAAATCAAGCTTCCTTGTGCTGTAAGCTTTTGCAGCAAAGTTGCCCTATTTTAAAGACACAAATACACAGAATGAGCAAATGTTTAAGACTGAGATTTTTATAATGGTAATTGATCAATGTTTATATGTACGTAAATAAAAGCCTATATTAAAATCTGTTCATCATATAAAGCAAACGTGTCTTTTTAGAAGACTTGGATTAAACCACTCAAAGCTTGAAATAATGATTGTCTTGAAAAAAATTGATGGACAAAAAAATAATTGAGATATTAAAATATCTATGTGACAGTATACAGTATGTGGTAGTTTTGCCAATGGTATTGAAAATGATTGAAGTCGTCATGAAATCAAAAATTACCCTACTTACATTTTAGTGCACATTACTAGTCTTGTGGTGAACAATTAAACCGTGCAAGTCAATACACCGAAAGAAAAATTTCTCTGCCGTTGTAGTCTTTAATCAAAAACTGAAAAATTGCTTCCGCTCTGGAATAGCATTCTTGCTCTGATGACGTCAGTTTGATGGCTTGGGGAGAATCCTCTTAAATCATGATGTAAGGAATGCTGTTTCCGGGTCCAAGCGAGGTCCAAGCTACTCATTTCACTCGAGAATATTCTCTCAACAGCCATTTATGAGCACTATTTAATTAAAGGGGTCATATGATGCGATTTCAAGTTTTTCTTTCTCTTTGGAGTGTTACAAGCTGTTTGTGCATAGATAAGATCCCTGAAGTTGCAAAGATTAAAGTCTCAAAACCAAAGAGATATTCTTTATAAAAGTTAAGACTCAACCACGCCCCTCTAAAATGGCTCATTCAAACACGCCCCCACATGTCTACGTCACGGTGTGGGGAGATTTGCAAAACACCGCCCAAATGTATACGCAAAGAAAGAAGGAGGGACTTTTATTCTCGCTGTAGTGTTGTTGCTGCCGCCAGCGCCATGTCCTGGAGACGCTGTGTTTCGTTGTGAAAGCGAAAGTACGTTGTTTGGGCTTCCAAAAGAGGACACAACTAGAAATCAGTGGTTAAGTTGTATTTACAACACTGTTCCAGAACAATTCAACCCAAATATTAGAGTGTGTGCATCGCATTTTACAGAGGACTATTTCCTGAACCTGGGAGTAGCCTGCCAGCTGTGTTCAAAGGCTGTTTCTATAAAGTGGGGCAATTCCAACTTTGCAAGGACAGTCTGGCGCTTCTGACTCACAGCCTGTAAGTATGAATTCATATTTAAAGAATTTGCCGCTGACTATTCAAACGCGAGTTTTGAGCAGTGTAGAGTAGTGCTTGTTGTTTGTCGTTTCTCCGATCACAAATGCAGACATGGTAATGTTTACGTGGCGCGATACAACGCGACGCGTAAAAAGACAGTATTAGTCATTATAATCAGTAATTATGTCCCCACTGGATGCAACAAATGCCTCGTTTGTAATGGGTTTTGTTTTTGTGCCGTCGCGCAGGGACACGGCATCACAATATGGTAAGGGGCGTAACATTTCCATCTCACGCTTGAGGTATTTGGCCAATCACAACGCACTGAATAGCTGGCCAATCAGAGCACGCCTCGCTTCTCAGAACGATGAGCTTTGTAAAAATTGCCGCGTTTCAGAAAGGCAGGGCATAGAGGAGCAACAATAATGTACAGTATGTGGAAAATGTGTTTTTTGAACTTTAAACCGCATAAACACATTGCGTTACACCAAATACACAAAATAATGTTCTTTTTAGCAACGTCATATGACCCCTTTAATATTACATATTTAAGCTAAGCATTTAAAATATTACTGTGCACACTACAGTCTCCGTTCTCACAGTGTCTTAGATACTAATATTTTAGCTGAAACACTGTCTGGCCATCTGGGATTTCAGTATGGAGATAAAAGGTTAGGGTTATAATTTTTCAGTATTACATGACATCGTGGGTGTATATTAGCACAGTTTGGTGTTTTCTTGGAGCGTCTGGCACAGCGTTAGGACCCAGAAGTGGTGAAGCGTGATGCAGACGTAACAAGCAGATATTCTTAACCACTCCTATCCTACCGTGAATCTGCTATGAGCAAGAGGTGGAGTGGAGGTGCATGACAATAAAACCCCGCCCTTTATTCAATATTCCATTTCACTTGGAAATACATCACAACACTGAAGTCAGTTGCAACTTCTGGATAACGGGTACTTTAATATTGATATTTTTCAAGGTATTGAGGTTAGAAATTCCTGTATCATGACCACTAATTCACGTACTTTGTCAATAAGATAAGGTTTTGTTCAAAGAAGCTATTATCCACATAGATCTTTGATATGAATGAATATTTTTTTGTAATTCGTTAAATATCGCCGGCTAAAAAGTAACTAGTAACTAGTACTCTGAGTAGTTTTTGAGAAGAGTACTTTGTAATTTTACTTAAGTACTGTTTTGACACCAGTACTTTTACTTGTAATTGAGTAGTATTTCAGCAATGTAACAGTACTTGTAATTAAGTACAAATTTTCAATACTCTTTCCACCACTGCTTACTATGTAGTAAGTGGATCATACGAGCCTGTGGAATAACTGTGTTTTGCACGAGTGGTTCCTCTCGAAACTTTATTAAAACATTATTAAAACATCAGATATAAAAGAGATCAAATCTGCTGTATGCTTTTACAGAAAAGCGTTACGCACCTGCATCACACCTATTCTTCTTTTTACAGAGATTGATTTAAATTTCTATGCACGTATTTTATTCGATAGCAAAAAGAAAGAAAATAACCTCCTTGTTTGTCCCTTAAAGGGACAGTTCACCCTAAAATAAAAGCTCTTTCATCATTTACTCACCCTTATGTTGTTCCAAACCCGTATGACTTTCATGAAGCGCTTGCTATCACTTGCTCTACCGTTCTCCTCTTGTCTCCATCTGCTGTAGGTGTGTGTTTGCTCGCGTGTTGTCCTGATCCAGCTTAGTCAGGCTTTTCTAACAGGCCACGACGGGGCCATCAGGCCTGCATGCTCTCATAATTACACAGGCTCTTAGGCAACATGCTGATGCTGGAGTAGATAATGATGACGACCGTGTAACGCCGTGACCCCTCCATCACGCACGAGCTCCCTGTCATGGGACGTCCAGTGCTCCTTCCATTCTGCTGATCTTTTCTACATGCCCAGCTCAAGCCTATGGGCTCTGTCAGATCTTGGAGTGCGTTTCAGGCAATTTGGCCGGCATCCTGAGCTCGACCTTAATCCGTTTCTTTTTATCTCCCTCCCTTCTTCTCTCCGTCTCACCCTATTCATGAGCAAAGTGGCCTGAGGGAAGTCTTAATGGTGTGGGTTTGGGAATCGAGGCACGGATGTGGTGCCATAACACTACACACACACATATGCATTCATTCTGGAACGTTTTAGCTGATGGTAATTGAAGGTAAAGAGAAGAAGGTTTAGATATAGTCATGTTTCTTATTTATTGTGACACAAGAAAGAAGCACTACTCTACACAAAACTGAAAAATAACTAATTGAAAGGGGAATGGGTATATGTAACAAGGGGTCAAGGTCTGGCTGGTTAGTTTGGCCCTGTGAGCCCCTGCTGGTGGAGGTCGTAACTACACAATCTTGCTCCTAAAAGCTGTTTCTTTTTCTTTCTTTTTTTCTTTTTTTTTTTCAGTTGATGGCTGTTCAAAAGCAGCTGTGTATTGTGACAATATAAATATAGAAGCAACTTATATGTCAGTAACATTTCAGTGTAGAATAGTAAATTTTTCACCAGTTCTATATTTGTTTCAAAAGGCTTTTGAAAACATGAAATCATCTTACTTTTTTCCTGTCTGCTGCCCTTGACATCACAATTCAGGATAGTTTGCTAGTGAAAGGCTTGGAATTGTCCATGTATTGCCATCATTTTATTTTCAAATATTATTTAGTATTTTTATTATTATTTATTTAAATAAAAAATGCATTTACCTTTATTCATTTAGCAGATGCTTTTATGCAAAGTGACTTACAAATGAGGAATAAAACAAGCAATACATCTTATTTAACTAATTTTTGCCCTGTAGCTAAAATGTAATCAAATGTTATTTTGTAGTAAAATTATTATTATTATTATTATTATTATTATTATTATTATTATTATTATTATTATTATTATTATTATTAAATATTTTTCAGTAATTTGCGTTTTCATTTATTTCCTTTTTAATTTTTATTTTATTTTTTTTTTTTTTATTATTATTCAGTCATGCCAAAAAAGTACTTTTTTTGAAAATCCTGGAAAAGGCAGACAGATTGTTGCGCAGGGTCGTGTGTATGTTTTCCCACAGACTGATCAGTAAAGTGACTTGTTAAATTGCTGTGTGTGTGTGTGTGTGTGTGTGTGTGTGTGTGTGTGTGCGTGTGTGTGCGTGTGTGTGTGTGTGTGTGTTAACTGAGACTGAGGGAAAAGTGGGCCTGTACTGAAGTACTTACAACCCCACTGACAGTGAGACTGTGAGAGAGAGTACTTACACCCCACTGTCTGTGCTGATGAAAGGGGAGGCTAAATTATAGGGCCTGTCAGTGTGTGAGAGGCCAGGCTGATGTGTGTATTCATGTGAGTGTGTATGTGTGTGTGTGTGCGACATTGGGGTGACCCATCAAATTTGGTTCCACTCGACTCTCTAATGCCTGCGAGTCTGGGAGATCAAGCTGCCACGGAGCGATACACTCTCTGAGGATTTGTTTGCTTGCAGAGTTGAATGGGGCATGTGGAGAGGCCAGAAATCACTAAGGGAGAGACCTAGTTAAAAATTTGGAATAAATAAATAAACATTTTGAAATATATTTATCTCAAAATATTTTTTTTATTTATATATTAAATTTTTATTGTATTTTATTTTATTTTTATTTATTTTTTATTTTTTTATTTTTTACTTTTGCAGCCAGATGGTGTAGTTATGACATCTACCAGCAGGGGCCAAACCACTATATTGTGGAACCATATTGTTCCACAGTTTGAACGGATCCTTAATCTATTACAAAGCGCTCTGTCTGTTTACATACCACACCATCGAAATGAAATGTAAGCTATCACTCCCCCTTTCAAGATGAATCTGCCAGTAATCTGATGATCTGGTGTGACGTTATTTTTGGACTGTTTTGGGTTCAGTTCTTGCAGTGTTTGTGTTCCAGTGGTGAGGTCATACTGGAGGGGTCTCAGGTAAGGGTTTGGCGGGCCGGCACTGAGGCGTGGAGGGATCTGGAACATTCTGATGTATTAATGAGCGCTGAGCTGGCTTCTGACTGACGTCTTATGTTTGGATAGTTTGTGCTTCAGACAAGGCTCTCACACGCTATGTGTGGGAGAGAGAGAGGGAGAAATTCTATAAAGGACGTGCTAATGAAGCTGTTTATTTTCCCTGGACTTACTGGCGAACACAATGGGCGCTGGTGCATATCGTTCTCTCACATTCTCTGTGTGCCTCTTTCTCTCTGTCTCCTTTCTTTCTTCTCTTTTACTGTATGTGTTCTCTCGCTCTCTATATTTAGTGCCACTTGCAAAGGAATGCATTGCTATTATTTTGTTCATTCTTTATGTTGGATAATTCTCAAAATATGGTTACACTCTCAATCACAAAATAATCTTTTCAATAAAGGCTAACAATTAAGGATTTTAATAAAATATTATTTCATTAATCCTTCATTTAATTTATAATAAAAACTTCTTATATATTTAGCTTTTTTATTTTAATTTTTAGAATTATTTAATTATGTATACTTAAAAAATACAATACAATTCAACTGTTTGAAGAATTTTTAAAAATGTTTTTAAAAGAAATCTATTAAGCTCACCAAAGCTGCATTTATTTGATCCAATAATTAAATAAATAAATAGTAGTGTATTGTAATATTGTGTAATGTTGTGAAATATTTAAATCAACTGTTTTCTCTTTGCATATATGTTAAAATATAATTTATTCCTGTGATGACAAAGCTGAATTTTCAGCATTATTACTCCAGTCTTCAGTGTCACATGATCCTTCAGAAATCATTCTAATATGCTGATTTGCAGCTCAAGAAACATTTCTTATTATTATCAATGTTGTAGTTTTTTTGTTAGTTTGTTTTTTTGTGGAAACCATGATTCTTTGATGAATAGAAAGTTAAAAAAGAACAGCATTAATTTGAAATAGATATAATTTTAACAGTAGTGTAATTTACTGTAAATGTACATAACAATGTTGTGCCAAACCATTTAGGGATGATTTGAATTATGCCTATATATATATGGTTTCTTGAATATTTAATTTATCAGTAACTAAAACATCAAGAAACATTTTTGTCACCATATTTTAAGATAATTTTGATAAAATTGCTGGGAAAAATCTCATAGACTTACATTACTTACACCCTAGTAACTGCATAGCAAAACCCAATCAACACTGGTGGTGATTCTGTACAAGCAAGCAGCACTCATATTTTCTACTAAAACTGTAAATGTGTCATTTCTTGTCTCTCACATTTTCCCAAAAACTCCCTGCATTTGTCCACGTCATTTTCTAAAACTGCTCCATTTCCTGTTCTCTGCTCTTCACTTCCAAAAACTCACTCAGCCTTTTCTTTCCTTTTCCCATAACCTTTGAATAAGCATGAACCTGTCTATTTTTCTCTGCAGGGACGCGACAAGCGTCTTAGTCAGCGTTTACACTTGGCATTAACATGCGACCTATATCTGGATGTTGTCCACATACACATTGAAAAGACAAGTGTAAACGCGCTTCTGATCGGAACGTTATCCGATCAGCGTGTCCTACTCCAGAGGTAGTCGAGGACGCATTGTGATTGGATCTCAGCGTGTGAACGCAATCCAGCCATTGTGCCTGCATTCGCAGGTCGACATCACACAAAACGCCGCCCCCCTCTCTCACGAACTGTCATAAAAAAAGATGAAGAACACCCGTGTGGAGCACTAATGAGACTCGTACACTTATCTTTGATTTGTAAAATGTCCCACGACTGAAAATGCTTTTTAAAAGAAAACCCACCACTTCAGGGTGACTTTGCACTGGGCCATTCTCTGCAGATTTATTTAAATATTGCGCAGGAAAGACAGATCCGATCGGTTATCCAGATAGAGAAGTCAGCTGATGTTGCCAAGTGTAAACACGCCGTGTTCTGATTGACTGATGATCCGATCTGCTTGATCGGATCACGGTGATCGCATGTTAATGCCAAGTGTAAACACAGCCTTATAGTGTACAAGAGGTGTTTAGAATCGGCTGTAGTCTTTAGAGAGAATGGCAGTGGTTAATGTGGTGGAGGGCAGTGTGAAAATTCCACACTCTCTGCATTGAGGCCTGCTCTGCAGAGCTGAACACTAAGTCAGATAGATGGCTTTTACAATGCTCGTAAACATGCAAACATGATGCCCATAACCTCGGATACAGGAAATACTACAGGCTCTCATGATTCCTCCAGTGTCCCATCATGCCAGCATGTGCATTTAAATCTTTGTCATGTTTTTGAGAAAGAGGAAAGAACACTGGGTCCTAAACTTGAGCTGACATAGTAAATAATTCACATTTCTTCATATATATTTGAGCTGCACAACTATGGAGTAAAAAATTATGATTATGGCTGCAGTGATTTGATATTCAGTGAGCTCGTGCTGAACTGCAGGTCTCATGATACTGTGTAAACTTGCATTGACAGCTTTATTGATCATAGCAAGATGGGAGCATTCTATTATTGACGCTTTGCTCGCTTTCGGTGTATAATTTATTCAGATTCTGATAACAGTTTTTTTTTTTTTTATTCTGCTAAGAGGGCCGGGGAGAAGTTGACTCTTTAGGCACTGTCTGGATTTATTGATGTGTAAAACAGCAAAACATTCACTCAAAGACATGTGAATATTTCGCCTACATATAAAATCAGACATGCTTCCCACATAAATTAAGTTTTTAATTCTATTAATCAAAATTAAAAATGACTCCTCATTACATTATCAAGAGAAATAATTGTTTTATTTTTTTCATAATCCTGCAGCCCTATTTATTTCTATGTTTTTCTTTATGACAATTATATTGTCAGCATATAAATAAAGCAAATAAATGCACATGATCAGTGTCACAAATATTCTTGTTTGATTTGTGACCTAGAAATAGTGCAAAATCTTAAATTATTCATATTCATTTTTCACTCGTAAAACACGTTTATGCCCTGTTTGGCCCAGTTTTGCCCTTTGACCCATGACTCACAATCAATCATGGTACATACACATGCACATGTGTGCACCTGGTAACCGGGTCTCCAAGCACAGGTGTGGTAAAGGGATCAGGTGTTTTGGAAAACAGCTTGAATATGTGTTAGTGGTTGAGGTGTGAAAATAATATCTTCAGTGGAGCTGCTATAAAGGTCTTGGCTTGTTGCTTATGGCTTAACAGAGTGAAAATTATTCCTATTTTTACACTTACTTGCATGTGAAAGGATTATTCACATGTTTGCATTTTCATGCATTGCCTTGCATATGAATTGCGTGAAAATATGCACAGACGTGTAGTCAGAAAACAGGAATGTTCTTGGTTAGACGCTGACTAAAGAAACAATTGACTTTCATCACAATACCAAGTGACAGTAGAATTAGCATCAGATTACCTGCATTTGGTTTCCATGCGTTCAGTTTGGATGAAGCTTTTGAGCGTGATATCAACACGTGAACAGCTTGACCATCAGTCAAAGAACCGTGTGCCAATGTGAACACCAAATCGGATGCCCAGTTCTTAACAAATCAATAAATCTGAAGCTAATATGATCAGTAAAATAAGGTGACATGCCCAGCGGGTCTTCAAACTGCGGCAAGTGCGCCGAGCCTCTGTCATTTCACACCAGCGCTATCTGGAGAATTCCCCAAACCAAATTTTCTAAACCGCATTATATTTTGATTTATTCGTGCTTTGTTCGTCCTCGACGGTGTCGTGATTGATTTAGTGCTGTCCTGACACAAACAAAGCCGGGCCCAGATAATCGTGTTTACACAAGATAGAATTCTAATGAGGGGTAGAAATGATCTTTCAGTGAAATCTATCTGATCTGGGGCATTCTCTAATAGCTCTGTCTGCCTCTGACCCAAGAGAGGACAGCAGTCAGCCCCACGGTGGGCTAGTGATTTCAGCCGAGAGCCCATTAGGAAGCAATATTGCATGTGTTTTTTTCCTTCTTCTTCTTTATCAAGCATTCATTAGGGCTGCTGGGATGAGTCATGCATATCCAAATCAGACATATTTGATTTCATACGCACACACACGGGGCAGAAATGCAAGCAAATGCTTTTCAATTACCTGAAATGAGGGAAACATTTTCCTGCGTTTTTAACCAGCAAACACGGGGGAGTGGGTTATCTGCATGCGCTGTCTGTATGTATCATACGATAAATTACTGCTATATAAGCATCTTTTTTCAACTAAGTTCTGTGTATCACCTGCTTTCCACAAGTGCTAATAGTTAATTGCGGCAGGCAAATAGTGCTGACTTTTGTGAATAAATCTATTATGAGCCTAATTTTACAGTGCATCTGAAGTCTAAAAAACCTCTGAGACGTTTGCAAAACACTTTTACATCCACATGAAACACTTTCGCGTGAGCACAGAAAAACTATATAAATAAACTCAAAATGGTAAAATGCAAGTTTTTATGCATGCAGGAAAATTTTCACTTTTAGTCCCTTTTCACTTTTAGTCCCCACTTTTAGTCCCCCCCCCCCCCCAAATGAGACATTTGTAACGTTACAAAAGATTTCTGTTACTAATAAATGCTGTTCTTTTGAACTGTCTATTCATCAAAGGATTCTGATAAAAAAAGCACAGTTTCAACAAAAAATATTATGCAGCACAGCTGTTTTCAGCGTTGATGATAATAAGAAATGTTTCTTCAGCACCTGAATACTAGAAAACTAGAATGCTTTCTGAAGGATCATGTGACACTGAAGACTGCTGAAAATTCAGCTTTGCCATCACAGGAATAAATTACATTTAAAATATACTCAAATAAAAACAGTCCATTTAGATTGTTATAATATTTAACAATATTACTGTTTTTACTGTATTTTTGATCAAATAATTGCAGCCTTAGTAAGCATAAAAAACTCAAAACCATATTATATTAAAATAAAATATTACAAACTCCAAATTTATTTAAAAAAATATAAAATAATATATAATATATAATTATTTTATCAAATTAAATTGTTAAATTATTACTTTCAAACAAGATTCTGTCAAGTGAACATTCAGTTTGTCTATCTACAGTAGCTGTCCATTGAGATATCATTCACATAGAAAGTGTTTCCGCTAAAAAAAAGGCAGTTATATAATTTAAATATATATGATGCAGACTGTCCATGCTTAAACTGGATTGTGAGTGGTTACTTTTTACAAAAGTGGTGCAACTGCTTAGTGAATTCACCTCACAGAGAGACAACTTAATGTTATTTTCTGTTTTCATGCGGCGAGTACATTCCTTCTAAATGAAACATGAACTTCAACCTTTAAACGAGCATGGGGTGAACTGGCTCCTGACCTTGCATTCTGCAATGTTTTATTAGAGAACCGAGACAATAGTCTGTCTCCCTCTCTCTCCAGTGACCTGCTCTCAGGACGGGCTTGCAGAGCAGCATCCACCAAACCAAAGTTAGACAGGCCCATTAAAAGGCAGGAAGTGGGGAGGCTAAGCTGATTATGCAATGTTTGTATTCTACTCAGTGCGCGTCTCTCTCTCGCTGTCTGTCTCCCTGAATTGTCTCTTTCCTCCTGTTCTCTTTCCACTGAGGGGAGATGTCAAACAGGCCAGTGATATTTACCTGCTTTAGCCCAAACAAACAAACCAGTGCTCAGAGTAAACTGCTCTCCCTGCACTGATCCAAGATCAGGACATCACACTGGGAAGCGGTTGTTTCACACTTTATTTGTTGTCATTACTATTAGTATTACCATGAAGGTTAAAAAGAATGCATGCATTACATCTGTAACATGTTAGAAAATACTGCAGGCTGTCTTAATTCCTCAAGTGTCCTATCTTTTTACATAATAGGACACATGTATTAAAGATATTTCTAATATTACAAAAGATTTCTATTTTAAATAAATGCTGTTCTTTTGAACATTCTTTTCATCATAGAATCTTAGATCATGGTTTGTGCAAAAATATTAAGAAGATTTTAAATGTTTCCTGAGCACCAACTCAGCATATTAGAATGATTTCTGAAAGATCATGTGACACTGAAGACTGAAATCATGGCTGCTGAGGATTCAGCTGTGCCTGCATAGGGATACATTTCATTTTAAAACACATTAATGCAGTAAATAGTCATTTTAAATTGTAAAAAAGATGTTTCACAATATTACTCTTTTTACTGTATTTTTGACCAAATAAATGCAGCTTTGGTGAGCATAAGAGACTTCTTCCAAAAACAATTTAAAAAATCATTTTGACCATACAGTATGTACATAACTTCATAAAAACAATATAAATTTTAAAGTAATATCATGAAATTCAATGCATTACACAGAGACCTCTGTGTTTTTCCACTGTATTTGTAAGCTTTCTTACAAATTTTAATATTTTATTGTAACCATACATTTGATGTCTTTTGTGTCATATTTTCACCATAAATTATAAGATCATTTTAAATTCATGATGTTACATAATTTTGACAGTATTTCACAATGAAATTGCACGTATTATTTTGTTACATCTAGTAAAATATATTTTTTCTTACAGTTTACCAATTTACATGTTTTTACTTTAGTATTTTTACATTCTTTTTGCTTTAGAATTGCAAATCTTTTTTACAGTGTAGCATGTGTCTTAAACATGAAGGAATTGTTTCTTTCCATGTCTGTTTTGTTTGAAAAATTATTAAGTTGGTTGGAGGTGGGTGAGAAATGAGGAGCCAGAATTTCATTCTGTGCTCAAACCTTCTTCTACCATGAATGTGTGTCTCTGCACAGTGGACAAGGTTTCTACGGGGAATTGAAATGACGTATTTGGGAGGCATCTTAATGTAGGAGCGCTGTATTGTATAATGCAGGAGATTTTCTGTGTGTAAAACTCCAGGATAAGGCTCGGCACCCGTGGCTTCATGGAAAGGCCGGGCTTCCCATCTCGCAAACAAACCCCCCACATGTATAATACCAGGGTTGTGGTGTTGTTGCGTTCAGTGAGTTTTCATGTCTCACCGAGCGTGTGTGGGCTCACCTCACAGCAGCGCTCAACTGTGGGCTGTTTTTCTCGGTTTTCTCTCTGTATGTATCATACAGTGGTGGCCGAATGTGAAACCAGAGTACACCGTCGTTCCTGGACCTGAAAGCCACTGTGCCAAGCTGGCAGTGTAACGGATCTGTGCGGTAGGCTGCTATTAGAGCGTGGGCGATGTGTAGACACCAGCTTTGTCAGGGTCACACGCTCCTCCTACCCACTCAGTGCACACCGTTCCAGGGCAAACAGTGCTCTTCCTGTTGGTAAACACCATTCTTTCCTTCCTCTCTGCATGTTCTAGAACAGGGACTTCCATGTGTTGCACGTGTACACATGTTGTTTTGAAGGCCATCTGTGTTAAACCAATCTTCCAGTTAAATCGGCATCTTTGAGTAAGACATCCCTGGCTAACCCAAATGCGGTTAGTTTTGGTGCATCTCAGCTGTGGGGCTGTATGATATCCATGATGCGGAATCGTAATCACGAAATCCATTTATTAAAGCTTTGTCATCTACATTTCATGAAAATCGTGGTGTTTTCAGCATCTGCCGAGTGAGAGTACACGAGTACTTCATTTCCAGAGCTACTCTGAGAGTTCATCTCACAAGCATTTCACCATTTCATTTGATAAGACTAGTATTATATATACACCAAGAAACTTAAAGGTCTTTGCTACAACCCACCAAAATAAAAGTTTGATTTAACTTAAAAATATTCTAAAAATATACTACTATTGTACAGTACAATGCACTTCTCAAAGTAATGTAAAGTAACAATACAGTAGTTTAAAAATAATTTGAATTATCATTTCTTTAGGAATATATTACACTGTATACATTGTGAATATCACACATTTTTTCATCCATTTTAACATTTTTCAATTCAATTTTTCATCCATGTTTTAAATAAACCTCAAAACAGAGGTTAAGTAAACCTTTGTTTTGAACCATTTTGTTTTCCAAAAAATGGAAAGGGTTATTCATATTTCATTTGATTACATTTTAATAGATTATATATATTAACATTTTATCAATTGATTTGATTACCATTTTTGATAATAATTCTGTATTTAATATAAAACACAAAATCCAGAAAAATTAAAACAGACAACACAGAATTTCTGGAAAAACAAAACAAAACACAACACAATGTATAGGACTATTGTTATTTATTTTTATTATTTTTTATTTTATTATATTTATTTTTTAAATTATTAAATTGTTAAAGTTTTATGAATTCAACTGATAAGCCATCTTTATTTATTTATTTATTTAAATTGAATCGAACCAATAAAACTAAATCTAAATTAACAGAAAACACAGACTTTGGAATAAATTAAACCAGAATTTGTATAAAAAAAAAAAAATACATAAATAAAAACACCTGATGTAATAGAACTCTACAGCTTGTTTGTTTGTTGTACTTGTTTGTCATTGGGAATGAAAGGATGACAGGTATAAGTGAAGTAACGGCGAAATCTGGGAACCTGAGAGCCATTGTAGGTTTGAGGGTTGGAAACTTGGGTGTGGCTTCAGGAATGCCTGCCGCCCACAGTGAAAACTGGAGGTCTGTGGGAGCCCAGCAGGAGTTGGCATGCCGGACGACAGCAATGGATTAGAAACACATGTCTATCTTATTGACGGCCCCCCCCACATTCCCTCCTTGACTGAATATCTGCAGTGCCGTGACCCAAAGTTAATAAACAGCTTGGAAATACATGTGGTTAGAGCTGTCTGCTTGGGTAAATGTTATGGAAACACTTACGGACACACAATCAAAATACAATGCAATTGAATAATTCAATACAAAACAAGTTCCATTAAGCATATTGTGTTTCGTTAAATGACGCTTTCATTTTCGTGTTTGTCTCTACAAGATTTAAGAGAAGGAGAATGAGTTTTTTTTGGGAAAACTCCAAAACCAACGAGAAATGGCCCAACAATAATCCATATATGCCCCATGAGAAAGAAAAAATGTAAAAATGAGTCAATGAATTATGAATTTTCCCTGCAATAATACGTTACATTTAAAACACGTCATCATGTTAGGACACTTACTGTAATGGTGCTTGAAGTTCCAAGGAGACTAAAATATTGGCACATTGACATGCGTGCAGCACTGCAGATTGAGCAGTTTGAGTGAGAGTGTGTGAGTGTTTGTGGTGGTTTAAGGAATAGCGTCATGTTTTAGCTCATGAAGTTTGATAAAGTGTCAGATTGAGATACCTTAACAGCTAGTGTTTGTGTGTGTGTGTGTGTGTGTGTGTGTGTGTGTGTGTGTGTACTTGTACAGATGTTTCTGTTTGTGTTGATAGGTTTGAAGCCGGCCTGCAAACCTCCCTTGCCAAAATTTATCACAGTAACCATAGTTTCCACCAAAATGCTACAGCTGTGTCTACAATAAACCTGTGTGTAATTTGGTATTAGACACCACAATCATCAAAATAAAATAAGCAAAATGACAGAAGCCTTCAGAAAGCATTTGAAGGAGATACAGAATGAATTTATTAGGGTATTATTGTTTTAACCTGGTTAAAATTCCATGAAAAATACTCATTATTTGATTTCAGGTTTCATTTATGTTCATAGCACAAATGGTATTAATTACAGTTTGAAGAGTTAAACTTATATACACAATAGCTTGTCTTATCTGATTGTGTCTGATGTAGACACATGGCAAGTAAGGTTGTTGCTGGAGGTATTTGTTTTTGTGTGAATGCGGTATGATTTCCCTGGATGCATTCCAGGCCTGAATCAAAAATCAGTCATTCTTAACAAAGGCTCAAAACTTTCCTCGCATGAGTGAGATTCAGCACTTTGAGTTCAGGGCAACCTGACTAGCAAAACAAACAGAGCTAATGCCAAGCAGAGTCTGCTCATAAAATCAGCATGGATTTTCCAGCGCGCTCCAAAAGCAGCACAAAAACTCCCAACGTTATTTGGCTTCACTGTTTTATGATGGCGCTGGTTGTTATTTTAGAGTTCGACCTAAACTGTGAGGGGGTTTAATGCAGGGCGTTTCCCACTGTCTCAGCTGAAACACACACACACACACACAGACTCATTGTTTTTGAGACAGGGCAAGGGAGAGCTGCTTGCTCAAACATTTCGAGTCTGCTGCAAAAGCTGTGATCTTTTCTGCCGCCTCGTTTTCTGTCTGTCCTTCACAATGGAGCCGCTTGTGTTGTGCTGCCGTTATCAGTGCTGGCCAGCGTGTGCGTGTGTGTATAATAGGAGGGTGATGACAAGGCTGCAGGTGTAGACCCTGCCTCCTCTGCAGGTGGAGGAGAGACGCTTTTACCCCCACCTTACTTCAGCTCAAAGCACACAGAGATCACAGGGGCCGAAAACTTCTCTTCTCTTCTCTTCTCTTCTCTTCTCTTCTCTTCTCTTCTCTTCTCTTCTCTTCTCTTTTTGTTTTTCTTATGTAATCTTTTATGAATAATTTATGATTTGGCAAGAGATTTTATATAATTTAGAGAAAATTGGTGTTTATGAGAACAGCTTGTATTGATGAAGAACAGCTTGTTTTACACAAACACAAACATATGATAGATAGATAGACAGACAGACAGACAAACAACCAGACAGAAAGACATAGAGACAGACGAATGGACAGACAGACCGATATATGGAGAGAATGACAGACAAATAGAGAGATAGCCGTTAGACATAGATAGATAGATAGATAGATAGATAGATAGATAGATAGATAGATAGATAGATAGATAGATTTGATCAGTCATCAAATCATCAAATCTGTCATCTTCTTTCATCAAATCTTTTCTCTCTGGCATCATGTCCAGTGTTTTTCTGAATAATTACGATCTCGGAATGACTGTTTTATTCTGAAATCTTTGTTTTGAAAACTTGATCCCTTGTTTGATGTTTCATTCTAAACAATAGACAAAAAAGAACAAACAACAGCCATTAAATATTCTATTTGGCTACAGAATACATAATGTTCCGTTGAGCCGTTTCAGCTGCTTGTTTTGAATTTGTTTATCTGGTTCTATGCAATATATGTGCTTATTTACGCACAAAGCATCCTCTGCGGTCTGTGATACAACAGCTTTCCATTGTTCCACAGAGCAGCTGAAATATCGCAGTGCAGGTGAGAGCGTGCGGAAGAGAAAGTGTTCATTTTTCTCTGCCAAACTAACATACTTTCAGAGGTGACTGTAGAGTCATATCGCCGGAGGGCAGGATTACTCAGAATAGTTGTCTGGACTCCACAAAGCAAAAACTCCTCCTCCTGCATCTATCATCGCTCTCTGCCAGATCCCATCATCCAAGAAGTTTGCGCTCGCTTTAAATGAGTTTTTCTGGTTGCCGAGGAAACCAAATTAAGTTTAGCTTAGCTGTGGCGTACAGGAATTTGTTCAACTGGAGAGCAAAATTTCCTGCTCCTCAAATGCGTTTCGTAAACTTCAGAGAGGTGTTCCACACCCTGCAATTCATATTGCCGTCATGACTGAGCGAGAACATTGAAGTGTTTCGCCTCAGCGCCTGCCATCCTGCTTTGCACTTTTGGAAGAGAACTCTTTTGAACTCTCCGCTCGCCTTTCGCGTGAACTGGCCCCTCGGGGACGTAGAGGAGCCTTCTCACTTTGCTTTCCACGTTTTTTTTTTTTTTTTCGTGTGGGAAGAGATAGTAAGCGATATACACACTTCAGTGAACACCAAAAACAAACAAACAATGTTTCGAAACTTTTCAGTTTCATTTATTATTGTGCAAATATTAAACAAGGTGCTTTGAAGACCTGCCAGGGAAGTTGTTTTGATGGTGGGGATTTGAGAGGATACCTGTGCCAAAAGTGGAGCCGATGGTCTGAGTGTCGAAGACATAATGGAAGGGGGGAGGGTGGGTGTTGAACTTCAAAAGGTCATTGGATATTCCTCCGCCGCTCTGTGGGCTTGGTGTGGGTGTGATACCTGCGGTGTAACATTTCCCTCTCTGTTCAAAACACACTCAACTTTCTTTGCCGAGGTCATGACCTTTCCATCAATCGTACTGCGGTTGACCTATGGAGGTATCCATCCACTCCTCCCTCTCACGCCCTGCTGACTAGCTGACTGATCTTTTGTATTCTTCTGTGTTGGTTCCCTCTCCTCCACAGCCCCGACGGAGCCGCTGCTGTGCAAGTTTGCAGACGGAGGACAGAAGAAGAGGCAGAGTCAGAGCAAGTACCCTCAAAACGGCCGACCGTGGCCTCGGGAAGGAGAGGTGAGCGCTGGCGACCTTAAAGACCTACCAATCATCCTCGACATGGCTGTGCAAAAATTCTGAAACAAATTCTATCTATCTATCTATCTATCTATCTATCTATCTATCTATCTATCTATCTATCTATCTATCTATCTATCTAGCTATCTAGCTACCTGTCTGTCTGTCTGTCTAACAGTCTAACAGTCTATCTCTATCTATTTGTCTGTCCTTTTATCTATATATCTGTCTGTCTTTCCATTTATCCATGTCTATGCATTTGTCTCTCTATTTGTCTGTCTGTTCATCTGTCCATCCACCTGTCTATATCTTTATCTGTCTATACTGTACATCCGTCTGTCTGTCTATCTGTCTGTCTGTCTGTCTAACAGTAACAGTCTATCTCTATCTATTTGTCTGTCCTTTTATCCATATATCTGTCTGTCTATCCATTTATCCATATGTCTATGCATTTGTCTGTCAGTTCCAAATGACACACACAACCTGATCGTCTGTACTTACCTTTTCCACGCCAGCTTCTGCCCCATTTTCCCCACGCATTCTCTTTCCCAGAATACCCAACCCTGAAGAAGGGAATGAGTCGGAAACAAACTCTTTGTTGCAAACACTGGATATAAAAAAGGAGTGAAAGATAGGGAGGCGGGAGAAAACATTTGATTGATGGAGTCATCTGGCCATGTTTAAGTTCCCAGTCTTTCGCTCAAGTCCTTTAATCTCTCCTCTCCTGTTTTCATTCCCGCAAAGCAAGTCGCCGTCTGGGTTGGCTGATGGGAAAATGGCGGCAGGGTGAACAACTGGCATTTTCTGGGCAGCCCCAGCTGCTGGCATGACGCGGCGGTTCAGGGAAGCGTGCCCAGATACCGACCAGACCGTGAGCGCCCATTATGAGGAGCTGGCAGCCACCATGACTTTGGCTGTGTTCTCTCATGAAGGCGTATTTCAATATGCAACCCCAGGGGTCCACATTAACTAGATAGAGTGTCCAGTCACACGTAGGTTAGGTCGATGGTTTTCCCACCAGTCTCCAGGTTTTCTCCCCCGCTGAGGAAAACTTGGCGCCTGACAAGCTGCAGTATATGAGCGTTGTTTATCTGCTCCAGTCCAATACAGGTCTAAGCGGCCAGCTTTCCGCCTTATTCACTTAGCTAGTGCGGCTCTGTCAACATGAGCTATGCTTTCTGCAGCCTTGTAAATACCAAATAACTTTGTGCTGTATCGAACCCGAGCCCGTCTGGTATTACAGCCCACCGCTCTGAGGTAATAGATCCACAGCTACAAGTCTCAGCCATGTGCTTTTAAAGATATAAAGAGCACTTGGCTGGCCCCTATTAGATGACCCTGTTCTATTGCCAGCATTACTCAATAGACTTTATAGGATACTTGCTTCACCAGAACGATCTTTCACTCTTTGTCCTGTCTGTCTTGTGTTTCAGAGTGGCATGGCGCTGACCTATGACCCCACTGCAATGCAGAACGGGTAAGAGTTATTTGTTGTTTTGAGTTTTCGGTGTTTGTTAAGGTTGTCCAAGGGTAAACTTAGATGAGCTTTAGCGATGAATCCAACCTCATGCCAGTGATCCCTGCTAAAAAGACAAGCAATACAACATAAAGTTGTAAAACAAATACATTGTTTTGTGTTTTAGATGCTATTATTATTATGCTAGTCTGACATCATGAAATATCTTGAGTTTTGAGTCTTTTTAGAGGATTTTTAAAATGTTTTTGAAAAGTCTCTTATGCTTTATTTATGTTATCAAAAATACAATATTAGCTGTAATATTGTGAAATATTATTACAATTTAAAATAGTTGTTTTCTTTTTGTATTTGAAAGCTTAATTTTCAGCAGCCATTTCTCCAGTCTTCAGTGTCACATGATCCTTCAGAAATCATTCTAATATGCTGATCTGGTGATCAACAGATGTGCTACTAAATAATTTTGCGATACAGGATTTTTATTTTTTACTTTTTTTTTTATAAATAGAAAGTTCAAAAGAACAGCATTTATTTTGATATAAAAATCATTAATAAAGTCCTTGCCTAATAAAAATCTTACCAACCCCAAATTTTGAATGGTAATGCATGCATATATAATGGTAAAGGCAATGGTAAAGATGCATGTATAAAAATACATATAAATATGAATTCCAACTCTAAATATATCTTAGCTAAATATATCTGAATTTCTTGTTTGGTATTTCATATTTGAAACATTTTCTATTAATAATGTAATTATGTAAATATGCATTTTGAACTACCAATAACTAAATAAAAGTTACTATTTTTGTTAATCTATCAACATTAGCAAACATTTCACAACATTTTATATAATTACTATAAAAACATTTTACAAAACAAAGGTGGACTTTTTTAAAAATGGTAACCAAAAATGTCCTTCTACTTCCTGAAGAATATGAATAATCCACCAGGGGGCAGAAGTCATGACAGTTTGTATATGTACATCATATACAAAGGTTTTTTTGGAAGGTATTGATTATGTTAATGAGACATACGGTTTTAAAGAGTCAATTAGCTTAACCACTAAGACTTCCTTGACTAACCAGCTGGTTCATGCAGGTTTAATCTGGTCTTTTCAGCAGTGGTAAAAAAATGTCTGAGCTGCAGTGAGTAATACTGAACCCTACAGAGCTGTGTTGGACACTAGCACACACACATTAATATTGTCATAATCAATCTGCATTTTGTGCTATTGTTACACGGAAGAGTGTAAGTGTTTCGTCAGGTGCTGGTTGCAGGGCAGGAAGATGGGTGCTGGACTAGGGGAAATAAGACCCTTTCTATCTGTCCGCTCCAGTGGACGGAAGGCCCAGGGCTCTGTTTCTGATCCGGCACTCTGGGGAAACAGTCATAGTCGTACCTCGGTTACTAGCTCCGGCTCCTTATGCACCCCTGACTCAGCACTTGCTGTCTGCGGGAAAGGGAACGAAATAAGAAATGACAAAAATATGCAATCAGGGAAAAAGAGGCCGATTCTGAATTCTAAATAATAGAGAGACTAGTTTCCTTTCTCCTTTCCATCACATTAGTGTATATATATAGTGAGTTCATACAGTCTTCTTAATTGTTTAATGGTGCATGCCGTCTCAATGTCAACAGGCTGAAGCTAATAGCTGGCATAAATAACAGCATAGTGCTAGGCTAAAAAAGGATTGCACACTAACATAAACTGGTGTGTAAAGCTTCACATTTTAACCCCGCTTCAAAGATCGTGTTACCTTCTTCCTGAACATGCGCTCACTCAGGTCGTCTTGTATGACTGTGACATAAGGGAGCATGAGCTCTCTGGGGCAGACAGCGTTTCTCTCCCCACGCTCCATTTCTCAGCTGCCAGACAAGCCGATCAATAAAGCCTAGCAACGGAGCTTGCAGATGAAACATGTCCGCAGTAGGCACACAATGATAAATAAAGTCCTGCCCGAGAACTGTAGCTATTGGAAAATGCTGTTGCTCGGGTAACACAGAGAAGTCAACAAATTAACTGCTTTGACACAAGCCTGTGCAGATAAACACACAACTATACAAATAAACACAATAAATGATAATTGTATTAATCTGTATATATATATTTTTATTTTGTACATTCATATTGTCACAGTCATGTCTGTCGTGTCTTGTGGGTTTCCACCTCCATGCCCTTATTTGGTCCTTTCTGTTCCTGTCCTCGTCTAGTTTGATTGTTTATGATTTCTTTCAGGTGTGTGTTTAATTATCGTGTGTATTTAGTTCCTGCCTGTTCTTTTCATTTTCGTCTGGTCTGCTCGTTACTCCCGGTGTCTCTGTCTGTTCCAGCCCTGCCTTGTCTTGCCTTGTCTGTCTTGGATTTATTAAAGACTGTATTTTGAGTTTACACTCGTCTCCTCGCTTCCCTCGTGTGTGCACCGTGACACATATACAGGGGAACTAGGGCAAGAGTATGAATATATATATATATAATGTATGTATGTATGTGTGTGTGTGTGTATGTATGATGTATGTGTGTATATATATATATATATATATATATATATATATATATATTCTTTGATTCAGTATTTTCATCATTGATGATAAGAGATAATTCTTCAGCATTAAATCATTCTATTATTTTATTATTATATTATGATTTTTGAAGACTGTATTTATGGCTGCTGAAAATTCAGCTTTTTGATTTATTTTAAATTCTATTTTAGAATATATTAAAATAGAAAGTAGTTTTATTTAAATTCATTACATTTTTTACAACATTACTGTTTTTACTATATTTTTGATAAAATAAATGCAGCCTTGGTCAGTGCAAGAAAATTATTTCTAGAACATAAGAATATTCTTAATAAGGCTTGAGTAATGGCTGCTGAAAAATCTGTTTTTTAATTTAAATTTTTTTAATATATTCGTATAAAAATGGTTTATTTAAAATTAAAAAAATGGTTTATTTAAATTAATTTAGTATTAAATGCCAGTAATATTACAATATTACTGTTTTTACTGTTTTTTTTTTTTTTATTAAATAAATGTAGCCTTGGCCAGGGTATAAGTCAACTATTTCAAGAGTATTAAACATTCTTAATGACCCTAAAAATGTGAAAGTTTGTATAAAATTCTATAACTGACTTTAAACTAAAGCTGAAGTAAATACATATTTATACTGTATGACAGTATAAAGTGTGTTAATACTATTAATGTTACATGTACAAACTTACAATTTCAATTCAGCTTAAAAGACTTTTAAAAGACTAGCACATTTCACAGTGTGCTGGTGTGACTTTTTTTTTTCCTCTTAAATTTTCTGTAGACCAACTGGGTGTTCCTGGACCCCAGTTTAAAAACCCTTGTCTTATACAAACAGAAAAGGGTACTAATAGTGTTTTGTGTATCTTGCAGGTTCTACTCCTCACCATACAGCATCTCCACAAACCGCATGATCGCTCAAACGTCAATCACTCCATTCATTGCTGCCTCTCCTGTCTCCACATATCAGGTAAGATCACAGCATATACGCAGCATTCAGAACAAACACATGCTGCAGGCAAACCAACTCACACATTTACATTCATACAGTGGCCTTAGAAACATTTGGACCATCAAGATGTCATATTTAAAATATGCAAGAAAGATAGCACAGTTAAGCAAAAAAGCTGTGTGTTTAATTAATTTAACACTTTCTGGTTAAAAATAATTGCACTAGTGTAATTACCTCAGATGTTTGATATCTAACACAATGACGTTCAGGCATTTTTAAGTGAAATTTGAGCGTCCAAATGTTTTTGGGGTCACTGTATACAAACACAATTACATGCAAACGCAAACAAATACGAGGAGAGCATGTTGTGCTATAGTGTGTTTTCCATCACTCTCCATGTTTGCTGATATGTTATGAAAGCTTATTAATGCTGTTCTCCGGTGCTGCAGTCAGACGGAGTGAGCAAACAGTGACTATGAGCATCCTTAATTGATTTGGCTTAAGCTAAACTAAACAAAACATTGCTGAGCATAGAGAATACCTAAGTCCTTCAGATCATGTGCCTCCCGTCCTCACGAGAACCTCATCCTCGCGCAAACACGCCGACGCACACATATGCGAGCGCACATATACAAACCACCCACGCTGACCGGAGCAGCGCCCTAGTCTTCGTTTGTGTTCTCGGCCGCACGTTTGTTATGATAAATTTTGCACGCCAGCAAGGTTATCTCTCAACCAAATTGCTTGATATCACGTGCAGAAGCGGCCTGCTGGCCGGCGAATTAATTTTAAATTGCAAACTGCGCTGAACCCGCCAAAACAAGTTCAAAGCCAAGCTGACGGGAAATCAATTCGCTGCTACCTTTATTTCTCCCCTAGAACTTCGAGAATGGATCAAGAGACAACTGTCTCCCTCTCCGGTGAAAGGACAGAGAGAAGGAGAGAAAGAGGGAGAGCGAGAGCATGAATCTTTTAACAGTCGGGGAGAGAGAGACAAGGTGTGCGCTTACACATCTTAGTGGACTTAGTGTGTTTAGAGAGAGAGAGAGAGAGAGAGAGAGACGCCCGAGGCGGATCACAGTGATGAACAAATCCCAAAGGCTTTTCTTCCTAGAACAACATAAAAGGACACCGCATATAAATTTAGACACCTACAACCGTTCAAATGCACTTTCACGAAACTAAATGCATACATCCATCCTCTCAGACAGGAAGTGGCCACTTATTCTCAGTTTGTGTGGTGTACTGTAAAAATAATACTTGAGCTTAACAGTGTTATTTTAGTATCATTTTTTAAATTCTCATTTTCTGTTTTCGTTTTAATTTAGGTTAAAGTTTTAGTAATTTTGTTGTGTTTGTCTTTTTTAATGCCCATATAGTTCATTTTTATTTCAGTTTAATTTGTGTATGTCAGTTGTGTGGTAAAAAAATAAATAATAATAGCCTACTCAGAAATATCAGTTATTTTAATATTATTTTTAGTAGCATTTTTTTTTTTTTTGGTATATTTTCAGTTTTCATTTTAGTTTAAGTTTTTGTAATTTGATTGTGTGTTTTTGGTATTTTTTATTAGTTTTGGGGGGTTTTATATATGTCTATATAGTGTTTATTTATTCTTATTACACATTTTTGTTTTATTTATTTGTAGTACATCCAGTGTGTGGTATAAAAAAAAATACTCAAGTATATTAGTGTTATTTTATTACCTATTTGAGGACTGTTTTTATTTATTCATTTTTATTTTCCAGTATTTTTATATCGGTGTTATTTTAGTATCATTTTGAATATCATATTTTATTTTATTTTTTAATTACTTTTTGTCCTTTTTAATTTTATATCAGTTTTAGTTTGATTTATTTTAGTAAGTTAAACTAAATGAAAAAGAAGAAATACTGCCTTGTCAAGTTACCAGCTAGCTGATAAATATAAAATATGTTCATTTTATTTTATTTTAGTAAACGTTTATTTTTATTGCAAGTAACAAAAATGTTTTTACAGTTTTAGTTAATTAAAGTAACCCTGTCCTAAATGTAGTAATTGTTGGTGCGAGAATTACTATGGCGTCGAGATGAAAGGAGAGATTTTTTGGGGTTCAAGTCGGCCTTAGATGATGAAATTGCTGCCGCAGCGCTGTAATTAGGAGGCAGTATCGCTGTCTGTAGAATTCCGATCCCTGTGTAATTATCACACTTGTATTACTTGCTCCTGCCTTGGCTGTTCTGTGGGAATCGGGGCTTCGAGACAGCAGGAGGAGGCGTAGGAGGGGGGGTGAAGAGTGAAATTAAGAAATGCTGGTTTCTGCCCACAGGTCCAGAGTACGTCGTGGATGCCTCACCAACAGTACGTTATGCAACCTACGGTAAGTGCTGCTGAGGAGGTCATTTATCTTGATGTGTGTGTGTGTGCATGTGTGTTGGGGATGTGAGGAAACAGACAGATAGAGAGGAATGAGGAGAGGTGAGAGTGATTTCGTTTATCTGTGAGATAAAACAAAAAAATGCAGTGGCTCTTTACCCCCATTGCCCTCTTGTGGCCGAGCAAGTAAGCACGGGACTGGTGTTTATGTGTATTCAAAATGATAGTTCACCTAATTTTACATTTTTGATCACCTTCTTGTCAGTCCAAATCAAGTTGCTTTTTACAGTATGTGGAACTTAAAAGGAAAAATTAAAAGGAAAAGGCTCCAAAATAAAAATAAAATTTAAAAAATCATAATAAAAGTGTTTTGCACAACTCTTGCATTATTTTGTAAGTGTTTTACAATAACAGATAGGATTTAAGTTGTTATTTACTGCAAACGTTTCTTGTCTGCCTCATGTAGAGATGTCAGTGAGACAAATTAGTTTGAATTTGCGCTTAAAGTGAATATCAGTTACGATTTGGTCTTTTCCGCAAATAAAGCAACTGAATGACATTTAGTCATATGGACCAGGTGATTTCAAACTTTTTGATGCCACAGACCCCAAATTATGATGGTCCCCTTGTGAGGGACCCCTTTGAATATTAAAAGATTTAAACTGATTAATTACTTTATTATTGTTAAAAATATAAATATTATATGGAAAATATTTTGTTCTTATTATGTTTGCTCTTATTTTGGCAGAAAACTCCAGATTCAGTGAAAACAGGCCTCCAAAAATGCATCTTACTACAAATCTAGTGAAATGCTGTAATCATCTCCCCATTAAAATGTTGGGAATTCTGCAAATGTGAAAATAAAGCATAACTGGTTGCTGTTGTGTTCTCAAACGCGCGCTAAACTCACAGCACATGCAATAAACAAGTTCACTGAATTCACAGTGAACTGAGCCATTCTGAGGCACGGAAAACACCGGATCACAGGCTGATCGCCTGAACGAAGTGCGCACTTCGCTTTGAAACACGCAGATGAAGGGATTGTGCTTTTGGTTTAGTTTGTTTGACAGATACTTTGCCAAAGTATAATGGCCCTAAACACAGCTTTAAAGACCTTTTATGTTAGAATAAGAAGTTTAAATATATTTGAAAAAACTACACTTTTTGCCCAGAAGACCTATCGTTTCATAACATCATGTGACCACGATGATATGGAGACAATTTTGCTATCGCGATACGATGAAATTGATAATACTGTTACATCCCTAATATATATATATATATATCTATATATATATATATTACGGAAGAGGATTAGGGCCAAGCAATAATAAAAAAAAAATAAAACCGTCTCAAGATTAAAATCGTTAAATTTCAAGAAAAAAGTCGAGATAAAATATTGAGAATAAACTCATTCAATTACGAGAAAAAAGTCATTAAATTTCGAGAAAAAAGTCCTTAAATTGCAAGAAAAAAAGTCGAGATAAAATGTTGAGAATAAACTCATTCAATTACGAGAAAAAAGTCATTAAATTTCGAGAAAAAAGTCTAAATAAAATGTTGAGAATAAACTCGTTAAATTTTGAGAAAAAACACGTTAAATTTCGAGAAAAAAGTTGAGAGTAAACACACTCGTGTCATGTTCATTTCATCTCTTTGGACAGAGTTATCCAGCGTCTGCAGTGGGGTGGGTTGGAGAGTAATGCGCTGGGGAGTAGCGTGTGATACAATCAACTGGGTTCGAGTCTGTCTTTTGCCAAACTCGCAAATCTTCCTTTTCTCATCACATATCACATCGGAAAAGTGGAAATCAATTGCTTAACGAATGTTTAATCAACATTTTATCTAAACTTTTTTCTTGAAATTTAACGAGATTTTCCTCGAAATTTAACGACTTTAATCTCGAGATGGTTTTATTTTTTAATTATTGCTTGGCCCTAATCCTCTTCTGTGTGTATATATATAATATAATTTTTTTTTTATTATAATTTATATTTTTCATTACATTTTACACTTCTTTTTCTTTGAACTCTCCTGCAAACCTCCTAGCACATTCTTGCAGTTCCCCAGGTCTAAAACCTCTGACCTCTTTTATGAAACCTTTATGGTGCTTTTTGTCATTTTGGAGCTCGACATCTCACATTTAAAAAAAAAAGATTTTTTTTTTTTTTGATTTTTAAGAAAATAAGTTATAGGGCTTTTGAACCACATGAATATGAGCAAATGATGACTGAATTGTTATTTTTGGGTGAACTGTTCCTTTAAGGGCAGACGACTCAAGGATCTGTTCCTCCAGTCAGTCCGCAGTCTGGATCAGATAAATAGATCCCTTGTCTGAGCTCCATCGACACAACTTTGTCAACCTGGAGACACTATTTTTTTTTTTCTCTTTCTCTGTCTCGTTGCACAAATACACAGGTACAAACTACCTCTCTTGTGTTCTTTTTCTAAAGTCTTGTATAAGAAAGCAACCCCTTGCCAGGGGTCTGGAGGTCTGCCTGCCGTCTCTTTGGCTCTCACCTGAACTTGGATTTACTGTAAGCCAGGGGTCTGCATTCCTCCGTGGAAATGGCCAAAGGTAGTCTGGGATCAGGGCTTTTTCTTTGCCAGGGCCTGAAAAAAGGCTTCAGTCAGCTGATTCCAGATCCGCAGCAGGGCTTCATACGATCCTGAGCAACTCGAGAAGTGAAACGGGGTTATAGAAAAGGAGGCAGATGTCTGTCTGTCTAGATAATGATATTCCAGACTTGTGTGAGTGCATGTGTGCATGTGTAGTTGGATGGGAGGTTTGATGATCATGATTATGTTGTGTAAATGTGTTTGTAACCAAACCCTCATATCTAATGATCTGGCAACCCATCAAAAAAGACCTCAGCTGCCTGGGAGAGAGAGAGAGAGAGAGAGAGAGAGGCAGTGGGAGTCTGTGAGCCGATCTCTGCCTAATTTGAAAATCCTGGAAAGAAAACAAAGGCGGAAGAAATCTTTTTTTTTTCTTTTTTTCATGGGTCCTGTGAAGAGAGAAGGCAAGCAATTAAAAGTGGCTGAGAAAGGGAAGCATTGTTATTGGAGAACGCCGCTGCATTTGGCACCTTGTTACCGTGGAGACACGTGACCATAGCGACCGGAGCCGGCGATGAGGGTTTAAGCAGATCAGCAGACAATGGAAGTGTTCTGAGCTCCCTCTCCGCAGTGCAGTGTGTGTGTGTGTGTGTGTGTGTGTATGTGTTTTAGTATGCATCAGTACCTTAAGTGCACCTGCTGTTGTGACCTGCTGATTTTGTTGGTCATATAGCTGACTTATGGTTTACTATCCTAGCCAGATGACAGCTGTGTGTGTGTGTTTGGGCTCACTTGTGTGCTTATAAGGGTTGAGTAAAATTCAGAAATTAGGAATTGGCTTCCTTTCGAATCACAAATGTGAATTTGAATTGAATTGACCATGAACCCCAGGATTCTGAATTGGGATTTAAACTGGAAGGACAGGAAGATAAATTTACTGAAATGCAATTCAAAAGAAATTCAAATTCAAGTCACGCAACAAAGGAGTTTCATTAGTTCAGCACAGCAACAAAATGGCCAAGAATAGATCACTTTCAGCCTGCTTCATGTAGTTTGGCTCAAACTTAAATTCAAATGGTAAGTTAATCAACTTGTTATTTATATAAACTTAGGGTTTCAAAAAGTTATTTCTGTTTTTTTGTTTGTTTGTTTGTTTATTCGGTAACACTTTATTTTAAGGTGTCTTACGGGTACTATTATAAAAACAGTAAATTATGCATAATTAGATGCAAGTAACCAAACCCTAATCCTAACCCTACACATATAGTAAGTACATGTAGTTAATTAATATTACTCAGTACTTAAATGTATAATTACACTGTAACAAGGACAAAGGACACCTTAAAATAAAGTGTAACCGTTAATTCGCTGTTAATTCTCTGTAATTCTGTTTATATATATATATATATATATATATATATATAGTTTTTCAGTTTTTTTTATATTTTATTATTTTTGTGAAATCAATTCTGTTTCATACTATGAAAACTAAAATTCACTAATCTGAAATGCATCCACTAATTTAGCTTCAAATTGATATTACTTTCTCAAATAAATGTTATTTGTTTTATCTTTATGTTTGTTGTCTGTATTTGTTGTATTTGATGTTTTACTTTATAACATGACAAAAATTCTATTTTTTCAGTATAGCATATCAACAGTGGCCTATCTTGACCAACCAGCTTCACAAAAAAAAAAAAAAAGCTAGTGTATTAACTAGAATAAACCAGCGTTGAAATTCATGCTGGTGTAAGCTAGTCTTTTCAGCAGGGTAGCTGCACAGATGTTGTCAGCATGGCACACACACACCAACCAGCAAGCACACACTTACCCACAATGCACCACCCAGAGGGCCATCACTCAACTGTACCTGTTACTTTCCATCTTAGTGCAGAGAAGAATCCCCAGCCGCCCTAACCAAATCACATCCTGGAAATGAACATTAATGAATCAAGACCGCAGTGCATTATGACAAAGCCGCTTAAAGTGGAACCGCCACGCAAGAAGAGAGAAAAGAAATGAAACGCTTCTCTAAGCCCCTGCTAGTCACGGCCATTTGCAGAAACAAAGAAGCCCATGTTTGAGTAAAGATTTGAGTTTATCTCAGCCCAATCACAGTGCTCCGTTTGAACGGTGGGAATTGGCAGGGTGTAGTGTGTGTGCGTGAGAAAGAAAAATGCATGGTATATGTTTTTCTTATGTGTGTTTAAATGGTGGGAATTGGTGGTTATGCCTTGGCACATTTTTTTAAGATTAATATCAAACATCCTCTCTGGCAGCCTGCTTTTTTTAAAGCACCGGTACCTGAGAGTCAAAAAAATCGACTTCCTTTTCCTGTCTCTATTTTAACTTAAACGTCTTGGCAAAAAAACTCTCCTTCCTCTGATGTCACGGGAGATTTCTGCTCGTCTAGTTTACATCGGAAATCTCTGGCTTTAGATGAACGTATATTTGGTCTGAGGTTGGAAATGAGTATACAGGCTGTTGAAAAGGGAAATCTCATTGGCTGTCTCAGAAATCCCTCTCAGAATGTCACTCGCTTTCCGAATACTTCCCCTCAGGGAAATGAAGGAAAAACACACGCGCGCGCACACGTACACACAAGCGCGGCTTTAATCATCTGTCTAAGTCTCACACTGATACGGCTGTAAATGAGAGTGGAGAATTATTCAGCATGGATTTCTTTTTTCCTTCGCTCATTATGAAAGCTTGTCGTGGGGCGGGGGAACTGTTAGCTTGAGGCTTTCGCGTCTGAAAGCTAAGATGCGGCGGGCTCTGAGCACGGCGGCTGAACCGTTTACCTCTGAAAGCTTGAATAGAGACAGAGCGCTTCTGACACCAAGTGCCTGTACGGTTTATTCTTCAAGCGCAGGCAAGCACCAGCAGCACCAAGCTGTGCTAGCTGAGAGACAGACTGAAGCTCGCATGTTTGTGTGTGTAAAGGCTTTTTTTCTACTGTTGGTGCACTCAGAGAGAATGTCTCTTTCAGAGCTCTTCAGAAACTGGTACATTTTACCTGGGGTAACCGGTCATTTTGTGCTTGAATGACGAACAATCAAGAGTTTGCATGCAATACTGCCGTATCATCATAGCATATCATTTGTGCAAAACCTGCATGATTTAAGATGATCTAAAGAGCATCTTTTCTTCAGAAGAACAAGAATATGTGACTAGATTGTGCAAAGGAGGTCACATGATCAATGACTTGTTTGATTAGTGACCTAGAGTGGAAATAATGCAGAATCCAATTATAAATTGCTTATCCATGTTACATTATAATGTCACATCCTTAAACTGCTTATTTTCAGGTTTTAATTAGATTTTGAGTCCCAGGTTTTCTGTGCTGCATAAATGCACTTAGTCAGGAGTCACAACACAAGTGTCACATGCTTGAAAGCTGATGCTCTTCCACAGCTGAAAAACTCTGAAGACACACTGATTGTCATGACAACGATGAGATGCAGAGTGAGAAGAAGGGCACTATAGCGGTGTGAGACACTGAAGTGCCAGTGGGAAGACAAATATAATTTGAAGATTTCAGAGTTTTAAGAGTAATCAAACATTTAGTCATAAATATATACTTCTGCAAAAAGAATAATTATAAAATCATGAATTTTATTCACACACTGATAGACCAATATCTAGGCTAGATAATGACCATAGATAGCTTGAAATCTTGAAAAGCAATGGGCTTAAGTTAACATGGTTTGCCATTTGCAACCCATTTTACTTGCATGATGTGCCATGTTTCCAGGTTTAACAGTATATTGAATGAGAAAAAAAAAATTAGGGTGGAACCTGATTTTATTAATAGAATATTGATTATATGGTAAAAAGGTGGTGTTACATACCAGAATAAAGCCTTAGAGCTTGTTAAAACCGTAGAAACTATTTGGCTGCTGGTTTACATTCTTCAACAGGTCACTTGGCTAAAGTGATGAAGGTTATTACACATCGTTCAAAAGTTTGGAGTCTCTTATGTTCACCAAGGCTACATCTGTTTGATCATTACTACAATAAAAACACTAATATTGTGAAACATTATTACAATTTAAAATAACAGTTTTCTATTTTAGCCCTTTAACAGTCACACTAAGAAATACATTTGCAAAAAAATATTTATTGGTAAAATTGTGTTCCTGACACCACACTGAGCAACTTTTCAGTTTTATTTTATTTATTTTTTTCAGATGACCCATTCACTAAGCGGATACACGAGTCAGCCGGTTGACTTGCCCATTTAGGGTAACTTGGCATGAACTAAAAAGTATGATGCATTAATGGAATTTTTCATTTGTGCAACTGAAGTTTAAGTTTGTTTTTTGTTTTTGTATTAAAACATTACTGACAGTATAATTTGTTAACAATACCCATGATTATATATATATATATATATATATATATATATATAACCTGTTCATATTATAACACAGAAATCCACTGTAAAAAAAAAAAAAATCAACATTAAATGTAATAGAAATCTAATAGGTAATTTAAAGTAAATAAACAATTACATCAAAACAAAATAATAGTAATAAAAACAATAAACAAAATAATTATTAAAATTAATAATTAAAAATTTCATTACAAATAATAAATAATAGATCTAGTGACAATCTATATAAAATGTAAGGTAAAGGCAAAAAGTCAATGAAATATAATAGAACAAATTATAGGTGAATCTCAATAAATTAGAATGTCGTGGAAAAGTTAATTTATTTCAGTAATTCAACTCAAATTGTGAAACTCGTGTATTAAATAAATTCAATGCACACAGATTGAAGTAGTCTTTGGTTATTTTAATTGTGATGATTTTGGCTCACATTTAACAAAAACCCACCAATTCACTATCTCAGCAAATTAGAATATGGTGACATGCCAATCAGCTAATCAACTCAAAACACCTGCAAAGGTTTCCTGAGCCTTCAAAATGGTCTCTCAGTTTGGTTCACTAGGCTACACAATCATGGGGAAGACTGCTGATCTGACAGTTGTCCAGAAGACAATCATTGACACCCTTCACAAGGAGGGTAAGCCACAAACATTCATTGCCAAAGAAGCTGGCTGTTCACAGAGTGCTGTATCCAAGCATGTTAACGAAAAGTTGAGTGGAAGGAAAAAGTGTGGAAGAAAAAGATGCACAACCAACCGAGAGAACCGCAGCCTTATGAGGATTGTCAAGCAAAATCGATTCAAGAATTTGGGTGAACTTCACAAGGAATGGACTGAGGCTGGGGTCAAGGCATCAAGAGCCACCACACACAGACGTGTCAAGGAATTTGGCTACAGTTGTCGTATTCCTCTTGTGCGTCTTACCTGGGCTAAGGAGAAGAAGAACTGGACTGTTGCCCAGTGGTCCAAAGTCCTCTTTTCAGATGAGAGCAAGTTTTGTATTTCATTTGGAAACCAAGGTCCTAGAGTCTAGAGGAAGGGTGGAGAAGCTCATAGCCCAAGTTGCTTGAAGTCCAGTGTTAAGTTTCCACAGTCTGTGATTATTTGGGGTGCAACGTCATCTGCTGGTGTTGGTCCATTGTGTTTTTTGAAAACCAAAGTCACTGCACCCGTTTACCAAGAAAACGGGTGGAGCTTCCATGCTTCCTTCTGCTGACCAGCATTTTAAAGATGCTGATTTCATTTTCCAGCAGGATTTGGCACCTGCCCACACTGCCAAAAGCACCAAAAGTTGGTTAAATGACCATGGTGTTGGTGTGCTTGACTGGCCAGCAAACTCACCAGACCTGAACCCCATAGAGAATCTATGGGGTATTGTCAAGAGGAAAATGAGAAACAAGAGACCAAAAAATGCAGATGAGCTGAAGGCCACTGTCAAAGAAACCTGGGCTTCCATACCACCTCAGCAGTGCCACAAACTGATCACCTCCATGCCACGCCGAATTGAGGCAGTAATTAAAGCAAAAGGAGCCCCTACCAAGTATTGAGTACATATACAGTAAATGAACATACTTTCTAGAAGGCCAACAATTCACTAAAAAAAAATTTTTTCATTGGTCTTATGAAGTATTCTAATTTGTTGAGATAGTGAATTGGTGGGCTTTTGTTAAATGTGAGCCAAAACCATCACAATTAAAAGAACCAAAGACTTAAACTACTTCAGTCTGTGTGCATTGAATTTATTTAATACACGAGTTTCACAATTTGACTTGAATTACTGAAATAAATTAACACTTCCACGACATTCTAATTTATTGAGATGCACCTGTATTGATATGATATGGTGTGATATGTAACAAAGCATTGGTTTTGTTCAAACAAATGAACAGCTTCATCTATGATCTTGTGCAGTGCTATACCGAGTTATGATCGCATTGCTGAGTATAGCTAGCGTTCAGTTCATCTCAACCGAGCGGTCGAGCACTTTTTCTAAGTTAAAAACAGAGATACATTTTATCACCACGTTTCTCCCATTTAACAAAATATACCGTTAGGAAGTCTAGAAAATGAAATCCGATTAAATTGTTTTTTTTTTTTAATCTCAACTTTTAACGTCACTTGCAGCCAGTGTTTGAAGAGAGGCGTCACGTCAATACATTCTGGGTTTTGTCATGGCTTTTCGGCAACAATATATTTTTGCTGCAGTGCCACGCAGCGGATATAATTGTCATTACACACTCTATTACAATTACAATGCACGTTAAAGGGTTAATGCGTTGTCATATGTTCTTGTGATTGCACAGCATTTCAGCAGCCTTTACTCCAGTCTTCAGTGTCGCATGAGCCTTCACAAATCATTTTAATACACTGATTTGCACACATTTCTTTTTGTTATCAATGTGGAAATAGCTGTGTCGCTTAATATATGTTAGATTTTTTTTTCAGGATTGATTGCAAAATTCAAAAGAACAGCATTTATTTGAAATGGAAATGTTTGTAACTAAAGCTCTTTAGTCACTATTGATCAATTTAATGTATCCTTGTTGGATATAAGTGAATTAAAATGAAAATCCTAAAGACAAACATTTACTGTAGAACATCACGCTCTAATGAATCATTCGCAAAAAGGTTAAGAATGTGAGTTGGGACAGTAAATGGGTTCATTTTGATTTCATGTTGACTTAAAGTAACTCTGCAGTCAGGATAGATGAATTCAAACTCGTGTGAGACAATCACTACTTAAGAGAAGTGATTTTATACCGATAAGTCTTAAACTCAAGGAAAGAGTCCCTCATAAACTGTAAGCAAAGTTGTACACAGCACAATGGTTCCTCATCATCCCGGCCTCAGCCAAACCATCTGAGAAGAATTGAACTTTCTGACAAACTGTTTGACGGAGGGTCTCCTCCGAAAGATTAATCCTAATCAAGCTGGCATGTGAGAATGAGCGTGTGCGTACATCTCTGGCCTAGTTCTGTGGGAGCGGTCATGTGACGGCATCAGATGATAGCTCAGGTCAGCGGTTGCAAATTGCAAACTTCTCTCTCTCTTTTGTCTGTACCTCACATGTGTTAGCACTCTCATCCCAGCGTGCCTGAAACGTAAACACACCCGCGGTGTGGAGCAGCTCTGCTGTTAAGTGAGCAATGCATCATCTCTGCAGAAGTATGCATGACTCGCATTTGGATCGCATTATATCAGTTGTTGAAGTGGAACAGCTCACGTCTGGCCTTCATAATAGGGCCCAGCTGCAGCTGTACGGGCCAGTGAGATGAGTGAAAGAAGGAGAGGGATTTTTGTGGAGAGCATGGCTGCATGATCAGGCCGTTGACTCTAATGAAGTCGTCCAGATGTATTGTTGAATGGTAGCTCATTTCCTCTCCCATCCTTCATGCGGTTTGACCTGTAACAGTGTGTGTTTGTGTTTGTACGTGTGTGTAGGGTGCTGTGATAACGCCAACCATGGACCACACCATCTCCATGCAGCCCGCTAACATGATGGGACCCCTCACCCAGCAGATGAACCACCTGTCCCTGGGTACCTCTGGCACTGTGAGTGTGTCCACTGCCTTCATCACACGGCCTGTTCACCTTCTGCTGGTCTGAATTGCAGAGGAGGCGAAGAAGAAAGTTAAATGCTAATTAAAAGTTTTCAAACTGTTATGGAAAAAAGAACAAGGAAGTTTAGCTCTACTCAGGGGTGTAAAAGGACTGGGAAATAAAATATGGATACTTTGTCAGTATTGTACTCAATTAAAAGTACTGTATCTAGCCAAAAACATACCCGAGTGAAAGTAAATAAAGTTTCCACATTGATTTGTACTTTTTAAAAGTAAATGGTAATTTAAAAAGGTGAAACTTTATTCTTTGAACTTAATTAAGAGAGCTAAATATTCTGAAACCTTTTACCTGACACTGGCAAATCCGATTTTATAGCTGTTGGACATTTGAATAAACTTATTTGTAGCAGTGTTAAAACTAAAACTAAAACTAAAATATTAGATAATGAAAATTAGAACTATTGACTTTGCAACCAACTGAAACTAGTTTAAGTTGAAGTACTAAAATAACTAAAACTGAAATAACAATAAATTACAGCTGAATAGAAATTGCATAAACTTATTAAAACTCAAACTAAAATTAAAATGAAAACTAAATTCAAAATATTTACTGTATAGTATAGTACTATAAAGTATAATAGTATATAAATACTAAAATGCCGCTAGTTTGTAAACTGATTACCGAACTTGTTTGCACTCAAGCTTTTATTCATCATTGGTTTTTAATTTAAAAAAAAAAAAAACATTATTTTAGGTTTAGTCACTATTGTATTTGCTTGGCAAGTTGTAGAAATTTTTACGTCTTACATTGACATTGATTTCATTAAGTTAAGATACAACTCAGCAAGAAAGAAAATACATAAATGTTAATAAAAGGATAGATTTACATCATTATGAGCAGTGAAATATGTACTCTATATTTTTAAGGTCCAAATGAACTTGTAAATCATTAGAGTAAAAGTACAATCATTCATTTCTAGCAGTACCTAAATTGAAGGAAAAAGCAAAAGGATGCAACTAATAGAAGCAGTGAAAATATGTTTGTTATCGTTTATCATTCATCTCAACAAGATTCTTCTTCCTGTGTGGAGCCCCTAAAGGGACATGATGATAGGAAAAAATATGAGATGGGAGGAGAAATTATACTTCAATGCTTTTGTGTTCACTTGAAAAAGTTTTGAGTTCCCCCTCCTTATCATAAAAATTACATCTCATATTATTTCCTTCACCAGTCAACAAAAGTTTCTCTGCAAAAATGCAAGCTTTTTTTGTGTGCAAATGCATGAAAATATATAATTTTGTTCTCCCATGTCCCTTTAGGGGCTATTTCTGTAGTGGTCACTTGGCAAAATAGCTTTTGATGTATTAGTGCCACCAATTGCACTGTAAGATGCAGCAGCAGCTCGGCCGACGTTTGGTCACAATTTAAATTCCATACTATGCATAGTTTTGTTTGCTGTGTGTGAATGAAGTGTGTCTGTGTATGTTTCGTTGCAGTACATGACTGCGGCTGCTGCTCCTATGCAGGGGACCTACATTCCCCAGTACACTGCGGTGCCTGCCTCAGCTGTCTCAGTGGAGGTGAGTTTCTGGGTGACTGCAAATCCATTCACTGGTCCAACTGATTAGATGAGCTCTGCTAATTGAAAATGTGGAGATCAGTCGCCTCGGGTCAAAATCCGCCCACAACTTCCTTAGTGCTGTTTATTTCAGCTTTACAAGGCCTGACTCCAGTCTGGAGCACGTCTTTAAGTTCATTCTGGTCTGAGTACCAAATGCAGCCCTAAGGCCTCCTTTTGGAGGAGGTTAAAAGGTATTTCTGTTTTGTGTGAGGGGACATCCTGTAATTATGACATCATATCCTTCCAGGGAGTGGTGACGGAGGCTTCTCCACAGAGCGTTCCGCCCTCGTCGCAGGACGCCAGCGGTCAGCAACAGCCTCTGGGCGTGGACAACACCAGCGATCACGCGCCCACCTACACTTTTCAGCCCGCTAAGTGAGTTTGAGAAACACTTCACATTGATAAGACAAATTTTTCACATGCACGACTCCGCAAGTACACAACGTTTTTACAACATTGCATTTTGGTTGCAGTTAGGTGAAATGTTGCAGTGCAACATTTTGAAAAGAAAGCATATGTATAAATAAAATATATATCTGTATAAACAAAAATGATTGCAAATCATTTAAATGTGCAAACTGTATGTGCAGTTTACGTTTTTTTGCAGTAAATGACCAAAAATAACTCATTCCAGTTTTTAAGAAGAAATAAATACTGCTATTCAGCAAGGACGCATTAAATTGATCAAAAGTGGTAGTTAATTTATTTCTAAAATGCATTTCAAATAAATGCTTTTCTTTTAAACTTTCTAAAAATGTATCACAGTTTATACAAAAATATTAAGCAGCGTTCATAATAATAAATGTTTTTTGAGTACCAAATGAATGAATTCTAAAGGATCATAATTGCTTCTGAATATATTATATTTTAAAATATACTAAAATAGAAAACTGTCATTTAAAATTCTAATTATATTTCACAATATTACTTTTTTTACTGTATTTTGATCAAATAAATGCTGCCTTGGTGAGACTTTTTTCAAAAATATTGAATTTTAATATAAATATAAAATATAATATATTAGTATAAAATTTAATTTTATACTACCAGGGGCGTCTAACAGTTGGGGGGGACAATAAACATAAAATTTCTCAAGAGCAATTTTTGAAGGGGACACAAATAATACAGCTAAAACTGTACTTGTAAGGATATGTATGCACAGAGGAAAGCCTTACCACTATTAGTGCAGCAGGGAGGCTGTGCCAAATTAGACAACTTCAAACTGTTGTGGTCGCGCTGTTACTATCCATCACAGTGTTGCCAAGAACGCGGTTTTCCCTCGGAATTGGGCTACTTTATCACTGTTGCCGCGGGTTGTTTTTCATGTCCGCGGGTTGACGCGACCCCAATAATGAGTATTTTAGACCCCGGAACGCGATTTTTACGGGGGGACCCCCTCGAAACGTGGTTAGTTTGGGCTAGTTTTGGGCTACTTTTGAGTAGCAATTGGGTGGATTTTGTTGTGAAAACCTGGCAACCCTTTCCGTCAAGCAGGTAATGTGATTATTGCTAACATAGTGACTCATCGAAAAATACATTGGCATCATCTGTATTAAAGAGAAAATAATCACTTCATCCGATGTTTAAGTGAATAAAATAGCTTTGACAGCCTTACTTACTGGAGTTCCACAACTATTGACTTTGTTCTCTCTCACCGGACTTGTGTGTGTGTAGGTAATGTAAAAGAGGAAAGCAGGCATTTGGACCAAAGCACTGTGAGGCAAGTGTGGGGGAGACTCAAAATGTTTCTAAATTTAAAACGCATTGTTGCCCAGTTTGTGTTGTTTTACTACTTACACAATTATTTAAAGTATAAAACATTGTTACTTACAATACACAGCATGGTTTTTAATCATATTTTTTTCTCGGGTCCCCCCCAGGATTTCTGTCTAGGTATACTACCAAAATAAAAAATTTTAGAAATGTTGTGAAAACACAAAACATACATATACAGTTTAAATAAATAAATAAATAAAATATATATATATATATATATATATATACATATATAGATATATAGATATGTAGATATATAGATAGATATATAGATATATAGATATATAATATATAAAACACAATCTGTAGATGTTTCAAAAAATGAAGTGAAAACACAAGAACACAACCAGGCCACAGCTCAGTCGCGAGGTTCCTCAGGGTTCCTACGGTCATGAAAAACCTGGAAAAGTCATGGAATTTTAAAACAGCAATTTCCAGGCCTGGAAAAGTTTTGGAAAAATAAATAAACCCAGAAAGTTTTGGAAAAGTCATGGAAATTCATTTCACAAATCTCTGTATAATAGAATTATGTTTAATCAGGTGTTATGTTAAATGTGGGATTGTGTATGTGTATATTGCATAGTTTGCGTAGTTTTACTCATTCCCTCAGCTTTCAAGTTTAAAATGAGGGAAATTCCTGTACACATTTATTAAATATTGCATGTAGGTTAGATGAGTAAATTATCCACACAGATTGTCAGATTAAATCAGTCATTTGAAAACTTCGTAATTCATCTGTACCACGTCTCCTTTCTTTCACTCTCTAGTGCAGCGGTTCCCAAACTGGGGTAGCCTACACTAGACAAAAACGCAATGGATAATGTATTGACAGTAAAATGGTCGAGCCAGTTGAGTCTCATGCAGCCTATCTGTGTATAAGAGAATCTCATGGAGAAATCGAAACAAATGGACACAACAGCACAAAGAAAAGAAATATTTAGCCTATGACGGCCTAGCCTGTAGCCTAGTTAAGCAACATGACACGACCAAGAGGGTGCAGTTTTCCCTGAATACCAGTACGACTGCAAATTTGACGTTGATACAAGAGTTCAAAGTAGTGACTTACATTTTAATACAATTTTGTCAAAGTTGACTGTTTTTGCTCACGAAAATAGTTACAAACAAAGATCACAACAGAACAGTCGCGCATCTCAGAGCAACACATGTTCTTGAATGTTTTTTTGAATGAATTGGGTGAGTCAATGATTCAATAACCATTCATAAAGACAGGCACTTGCTTCATTCTTGAATGAATTAGCCTTCTGAACAAATCTTTCAATAAATGACTCAATGACTCACTCATTAAGACAGTCACTTGCTGCCACCTACTGGCGGTTTATTTTCATATTTAAAAGTAGCTTATCTTTGCATTTTTGTCCAATATTTCACATTGGACAAAAATATAATTTAAAAATCTGATTTAAAACACCAAGCTTATAACATTATATATGCTGTTGTAATTTTGCAGTGTAAATCCATTCATGCTACATTTTAGTTTTTATTAAACTGTGTAAATGCATCTAAATGCCACTTCAGCTTCTTCTGTTTCAGCCCTATAGTGTCTTATTATATTAAGTGAAATTATAAAGAAAATGTAAGAACTTGATATGAAAGATGACAAATGCATTTAATAAGGTTAGGGAAAATGCCCTTTATATATGCAAAAAAATGACCTGGAAATAAATTTAAATAAAGTTTAGTATGCAATAACTTTAGTCATATAAAATCACTCACTGCTCTTGACTGAATAACTTTTGTAAATTTAATCTGTTTTTAATTTACAGTTTATTTAATTTCTGTATATGTTTGTGCTACTGTTAGACTGAAACAGTTTCTGAAACAAAATTCAGGTCCTAAGTTTAGTTGATAATATTGGTTAACTAAATTACAATATTCAGTGGTGTGATGATATGTTCTCTGCGTGGAGTAACATCTGGTGCAGCTGCAGCTCGTACTTATTATTAAAACAAATAGAAAGTAAACAAGTAGCATTAATAGTCATTTATTTTAATTAACATATGTTATGATAAATTTGAACAGATTTTTATTCTTATTGTAAAATAATGGAACATTAGGTCATGAATATTGTCTCAAAAGTCATGGAAAAGTCATGGAAATTTATTGGTAAAAATGTGTACGAACCCTGTTCCTAATATGTTTCAATGCTAGCAACTTCATAACATTATTCTGCAATATTGTAAAAATACAAAAAAATGCACATCTTTTGTATTAAGAATGTAGGTTTAAAATGTTATCACAACCTTTTTATGACTAAAAAATATAGCTGTGCTAACTCGGGGCAAGCAGAATTCAGGATATATTCATGGCATTATATTTAGCTCAAAAAATGCAGTGGGCCAACAGGAGTAAGTGAAAATGCATGATCCATATAGTATGCTTTTCAAACTGTCTGACTTTCTCATTGGTTCAGATAACCAGAGGAGGAGGGGGGCGTTGAGGTGACTGCGTTGCCTTGAGACTGGGGGACTGCAACGAGGGAACATTGAAGACAGAGCGCAAGAGATAGGAAAACACGTTTGTGTCTACTTTTGCACAAGCATCTAAAAAAACAACTACAACAAACAAACAATTTATTTAACACCTGGCCCACACCGGAGGACCTTTGAAGAACTCACAACCAGACCGGAAAGGAGAGAAATGCAGTCTGGGAGATCGAGCCTACTGTTAATCAGCTACCCGAAAAACTTTACCTTCATGAAGAGAACGAATTCAAACAAGTACAAGTTTTCCTATTCTTTTTTTGAATGTGTAGGTTTTCAGAAACAGTGGGTTTTTCTATTAGACGAGGAAGCACGTTCTTGTAAAACAATGAGAGAAGGAGCAAAAGAAGTCTTCCTCGGATTCTAAGCTACTATTACTTTTCTTTTTTTATGAGTTAGATTTTAGTTTTCTAGAGAATATCAATGTTTTTTCATCTTTGTTGCCTTAATTTCAAGAAACATCTAAGACTTTTTCCTGTTTGAACTGAACAGACTGATGAATGCAGTGAAAATGACTTGACAAAGAAAGGAAATTACCTGTATAAAGCATAGAAAGAAAGAGAGAGAGAGAGGTCTCCTGGAGACGTTTTAAATTATCAGTGGTGACTTTGTGTTTAAAAGAGAGGACAGACAAAAAAAAATATTGTGGTCATGATGATGATGATGATGATGATGATTAAAGAAAGTTGCATTTTTTAGAAACAGAGGAAAAAATGTTAATCCACTGCATCATGGGAAATGCAGTTTATTGTGTAGTGCAGATCATTTTTAATGGCATTATTGTTTTTATCTGCAATATTTTTTATGAGCTTTAAGGTGTTTTTAGCCTGCTTTGCTTGTTTCATTGCGGAAAAAAAGAAAACTAAAACAGTCAAAAAAAATGGCAGTGCAAATCTAAATAGATAAGAGCTTATGGATTAAATCAAAACAAAAAAAAAAGCAAATGTGTGCAAAAAGCAATAGTAATAGGAAATTGTTGACAATTTCTTTAGTCTTTCTTAGCTGTGGATCAAATGCAGCCCATGGATGGCATATTTTATACCAAAGATGAAGAAACCCCCCCTCGAGACAGTAGAGTGGATCGATTTTTTTCGTTTCTTTTTTTCTATTTGAGATTTTTTGGCGTAATCAGTTGGTTTCAGAAGTATCCGTTTGACCTTGACGGCCAAATTGGTACTTTAGGGTTTAAACTTCCTTCCACTGTTGCAGAATCTATGTCAATCGTTCAGTTGAGAGACAGAAAACCACCATCACTGATTCTCATGAGTGTGATCTCCCCAGCAGTGGGTGTCCGAGAGCGGCTGAACCATCGATCGTCTCCCGTCTGCCCGGCTGAATGAACTATACCTCTATCGCTGCACCTTTTCAGTCGGTCGCTATTAAACATGTCGCACGTCCGTTCAGTTCCAGGCCGTTTTCATCATTTCAGCTAAACAGGAAGGAATCATAGCACTCACTAGTGTGTATTTAAACTCTGTGTACAGATCACTACCTCATCGAAAGCAATTTTACCATGAGGACACACAGGAGAATGTGTTGCAGTTCATGAAACACAAGCTTTGCTTCAGGGGCGCTGAGAAACGTTCGCAATTAGCAGCATTAGCATAGCATGTTCTGAGCACTCCCGTCCGTATTTGCAGTCGCGTCGATCGAAATGCCTCATATTATATGCAAGGTTTCCTTAATCAACCGGATGCCATAGGAAATCTCTCATGAAAATGACGGTCTTTACTTGAAAAACAAAGGCTCTGTCCCAAAGCCCATGCGGTCAAGGCCACATTTTGGTGGCGTAATTCCAGTCAGTAATCCTAAAATCTCAAACGTGACACATTAAGGTCTCATGGATGAAGGATGACCATCGCGAATACACATTTGGGACAGAGCCTAAGGTCCCCATCATCGTGGGATTCGGCGGTTGCTCAGGTGCCTTGACAGTTCGGAATTAGGGTTAGAAATATCACGCGTGACATTTTGACCTTCCATATCTGAAATCTGCCTTCTTTTTATCAGGCTGCCCATTCCAGAGGGGGGAAACTAGCAAACAGACGAGTAGAAATGGGAAACATTTCAAAAATTAAAGGGATAGTCCATCCAAAAATAAAAATTCCGTCAAAATGAAGAACAATGTTAACCAAACATTTTCGGTTCCCATTGACTTGCACTGTATGGACAAAAGATACAATAAAAGTCAATGGAACCCGAAACTGTTCGGTTACCAACAATCCTTAAAACGTTTTCTTTTATATTCCGCAGAAGTTTGGAACAACATGAGTAAATGACAGAATTTTCATTTTTGGACAGACTATCCTTTAATATAAAAATAAGGCTGCTGTCCTTTATTTACCATGAAGTAGATGTTATTTTGATGCAGTCTGATAGGAAAGCGCTATATTAACAACACATCAGCAAGGAGTTTCAATACACATGGTGAATTATAGACTGTCTTTGCTGCCTTCATGGTCATACGGCTCATAAATACGCCTCCTAGTTTTACAGTCGGGTAATTAGAGTAATTGAGGTGCTCTGGGAATAAATTCATCTGTCGTTAAAGGGCCAACGAGAGACTTTGAACATCATCATGAACGCTTTGGTCTTTTTCCCCTGTATTCCTACAACATGACCTCTATACAACTACGTAATGATCTCAATTAGCCACTAGGGGACAGTATTAAAGCAAAGTTGGTGTACTTTATCCTCTGTGATGACCATTGCAGTGAGATGTGACACTATGGACAGCACTGCTTCAATAAGGACAACAAGCTAGCTTTTCATTTTCCCCTGTTTAAACAACAACAAAAAAAAGTTACAAAAAAAGTCACTGTGTTTTGTGTCTGTCATCCACTGTCTTTTTGGAGAGTTCTTTTTATCATGTGCTCGCTGCTATCAAGCATTCAGTATTTAAGTGGTCAGGGCTTTGGGAATAGAGAGGAAATTCGGGCTGGTGTCTCATATGAGAGGTGTGTGATGACGTGGTGAGCGTTATGCACTCTGCAGCCTTCATGCTTTTCATTAAAGAGTGAATAAATGTGTCCGATTAAGCTGAAGGTTTTTCTAACTGTAGGATGGAGTTCTCATCCCAACTGTAATTTAGTAAGCTAAACACCTTTCATCCACTCGAAGGTTTTCGCTGGCTAGAAACTAGGTCCAAGCCATGCATTTTTATCTGTACATCTGATTGGCTTGTCACAGTTGAGGTCATTGAATGACGAATGTTCGTTCGTTCATTCAGTCATTCGTTGGACTGTCAGGAAACAGCGTACTACGTTCAACCAAATTCAACACAAACGGAAAAACCTCAATTAGACACTAACATACAGGCAGATGAAATAGAGAAATATTTATGGAAATGTTTTTTGTACAGGTGTTGTTGAAATATGAAAGCAGAACAGTTTTACGATGCTACGTTGATTTCTTGAGTTGCTTCACTTTCTTGCCTCCCATGTGCTCGAGCTGTGATCCTGAGAGTGTCTGTAGACCAGTGGATGTTAGGTTTAAACTTCTGTTTATTTTTTCTTTTAATGAAGCTTTCAATAAAAAAATCTACAAAATCACGCCACTTTTTGATTCTGGTTGAGCTTTCTTTTTTGTGACTTTTATGCTGTTTGTTGAAAGAGCTAATCAATGTTATAAGTGGCCTATAAAGCTGGGATAGGACATATTTTATGTTGGAAAAATTGTACAGTCTTTAAAAGGGCTCTAGATGTGACAATAAAATACATATTTAGGAAAATTATTTGAAATCTAGTTGGAAAACATAAATGCTCGCCAGTGATTGCTGCATGCAACAGTAAACACAGCCAAGCCATAATGTCCGATTCACAGATAAATTATTATTTTGAACTAGTTCTTTTTAATGAGTCAGATTCACAAAACAGCCCCAAACTTGCTTGTGAGCTAAGGGTTTGAATCAGATTCACTCAGTGAATCATTTAGAGCCATTGCCTAGTTTACAGCTGATGCCTTTTTTTTTTTTTTTGGTTATGTCTGACTCAGGGTTACTAACGTTATCTGTAACTAAAATTACTCAAAAATATTTTAAATCTTTATTTAAATCTACATTTAAAATATTTACTCAAAATAAAAGAAAAATGAACTGAAATAAAATATTAAAAAAAACTTTCATTTTCCTTTACTTTGTTACTAAAAACACTAATACTAAATACTACTTTAAATATTAAAATAAATAATACTGAACTAAAACAACACTAAAACTTTATTTAAAAAAACTATATATTCATAAATATAAATATTTGTTATATATTTATAAATATTTATAAAAATATAAGCCTAACATCTCATTCAAAACATTAAAACCTACAATAGCATATCAATGATACAAATAAATACATGAATGAATAAAATGAATGAATGAATGAATGAATGAATGAATGAATGAAAAATAACACTGGTCCAATTCCAGTTGAAGCTGTGATGTATAATTTTGGGTTCTAAAATGAGTATTTACTGACTGACAACATGAAATTAAATAATACGTATTCACAGCAGATTTTAGGTGTAAAGAATATAGAGATAATATTTTAAAAAATATTATTGGTTATTGTATAGCATATGCAGTCTTAAAGGATGAATCGACTGTAAGGAAAACTTGGTTTGGGACTGTAAGCTTCTATCAACACAACATTTGAATATTCTAAACATGTGCCAAAAATACAATCAGGGTCACTATAGAGCAACAAATAGCATATACTAAATACAGCTGGAAAACACAAATGAATGTAAATGTTTAACAATGGTTGTATGTTACTCTTTATGAAAAAGACATAGGCCATGTATATATACACAGATGTACACACCAAAATCCTAATATGTATGCATTATAGTGTAATTTAAAACAGTACAATGGTCATACAGTGTCTTGACAGAATAAGCAGACAGATCACAGACACTCCGATGGAAAGAATGAGAGGTCAGTGATCCCTGCCCTTCTCTATAGGGCCTGTAACTATTTGGGCCTGTCCTCTGCCCGCTCTTTCAACACTGATCGATAGAGGGATTGTTCAGACACACAAGTGACTGTTTCAGTCTTGCGTTGACCTTTCAACCTGGCCTCCCCCACCCCGCCACCCTCGCCATCCCCCTCCACTTCATACAATACTCATTTTCATATCTGACATTTAGCTACAGTAGATGAGGGCAAAGACTCTCTGCATGTACACTCTGCTATTTATTCTTTTTTTTCTGAGCTGGATCGATTCCGTGCCTCTTCTGACACACGCCATATTTTCTTGTTTAATTTGCAGTAGATGCATTAAGCTGTTTGAGACAAAATTCTGTTCTTTGCATGTAATGATCAGCTGCTTCCTGTAAAATTATATTTTGTCATATATCATATATTTTATATTATATCATATATTTTTAAAGCTAAAATAACTACATATATGATATTTGCCAAATTTTATTGGTTATTTTATATTTATTGGTGATAGATTATTATTTTGACTGACACTCTAAAGATTTAAAATTAAAAGAATTAAAAAAATCTAAAGATTGTTTGTTTAATTGCTCAGTAACTGATTTTAAAATGATTTTATTTATTTAGAAAATAAAAAAAAACTTTTAATCAGACTTTAATTTAAATATTATTCTTGTTTAATTTGATACGAATTTTGGATATAATGTATTTTATGCAGAGTATAAGATATACATGGTCACTAACTTATTCAAATTAATTTCTAAAAGTTATACTTTACAAAGCTTTTTAGAGCAGTAAGTTACCTTTAAATAAATGTTACATTTACTTTTGAATACTTTAAAGACCCACCAAAGATAATTTTGACTGATGTGCTAAAGCTTATTTTTGTTCTGTCATGACAACTCTTGGAGAGTTTAGCAGAGAGTTTACATGGCAGTATTAATGTGTTTGGTCTTGGTCTTTGGTCTTGTTATTTCATATATTAAATAACCTCCCTCGTGTATAACATACATGACATTACCCCCTAGCAGATCTATGCAGGTGGAGCTGGGGATGGTGGAGGGTTTCTGAAGTACTAGCCAAGTATTTGAATGTTGAGCAGCAAGCTTATTGGTGGCTGATGCGAAAAGAAACCAGTGAGCTGTGCCATGTGAATGATGATGTGATACCAGATTGATTTAGAGCCTGCACCATCTAGAGTTTCATGACAGAATTTTGTATTTATGTTTGAATGCCCATTAACCAGTTTGAAATTTTGATCTTATTTTATTTAGTAATGGTATGTATGTGTATGTGTGTGTGTGTGTGTGTGTGTGTGTGTGTGTGTGTGTGTGTGTGTGTGTGTGTGTGTGTGTGTGCGCGGTGCTGCTTGAAAGTTTGTGAACCCTTTAGAATTTTCTATATTTCTGCATAAATATGACCCAAAACATCATCAGATTTTCACATAAGTCCTGAAAGTAGACAAAGAGAACCGAATCAAACAAGTGAGAGAAAAATATTTTCTTTGTCATTTATTTATTGAGAAAAATGATCCATTGTTACATATCTGTGCGTTGCAAAAGTATGTGAATCTTTGCTTTCAGTATCTGGTGTGACCCCCTTTTGCTGCAGTAACTGAAGGTAAAGTTTATTGTAAATGCTGATCAGTCCTGCACAATAACATGTAGGAGTTTTAGCCCATTCCAAGTGCAGAATCACTTAAACTCTGTGATGTTGGTGGGTTGAACTGCTTGCTTAGGTCCTTCCACAACATTTTAATTGGATTCAGATCTGGACTTTGACTCAGCCATTCCAAAACATTAACTTTGTTCTTCTTTAACCATTCTTTGGTAGAATGACTTGTGTGCTTGGGGTTGTTGTCTTGCTGCATGACACACGTTCTCTTGAGACTCTGTTCTTAAACAGATGTCCTGATGTTTTCCTTTAGAATTTGCTGGTATAATTCAGAATTCATTGTTCCATCAATGATGGCAGGCTGTCCTGGCCAAGATGCAGCAAAACAGGACCAAGCCATGATACTACCACCACCATGTTTCACAGATGGGATAAGATTCTTAAGCTGGAATGCAGTGTGTTCTTTTCTCCGAACATAATAGCTTCTCATTTAAACCAGTAAGTTCTATTTTGGTTTCATCCATCCATTAAACCTTTCTCCAGTGGTCCTCTGGCTTGTCCACATGATCTTTAGCAAGCAATTTTCTTTTTGGAGAACAGTGGCTTTCTTCTTGCAACTCTGCCAAGCACACCATGGTTGCTCAGTGTTCTCCTGACGGTGGGCTCATGAACATTAACGTTAGCCAATGTGAGAAATGCTTTGGAGTGATCTTTGTTGGTCGACTACTTCTCGGGAAGGTAACAGTGGTCTTGAATTTCCTCCATTTGGACACAATCTGTCTGACTGTGGATTTGTGGAGTCCAAACTCTTTAGAGATGGTTTTGTAACCTTTTCTAGCCTGATGAGCAACATCAACTCTTTTTCCGAGGTCCTCAGTAATCTCCTTTGTTCGTGACATGATTCACTTCCATGATCAGACTTTGATAGATCCCTGTTCTTTGAATAAAACAGGTCACGTACTGACATTTGATAGTCATTGCACTGACTAAAAACACCTCTGCACAGATGGACTCTAATTTCACCTTTAAATTAACTGCTAATCCAAGAGATTCACATACTTTTGCCACTCACAGATATGCAACATTGGATCATTTTCCTGAATAAATAAATGACAAAGAAAATATTTTTGTCCCATTTGTTTGATTCGGTTCTCTTTGTCTATTTTCAGGACTTGTGCGAAAATCTGATTATGTTTTGGGTCATATTTATGCAGAAATATAGAAAATTCTAAAGGGTTCACAAACTTTCCAACAGCACTGTATATACATATACACAAACAGTATATATTCTGTTTAATTATTAGGATTTTCACACAATATCTAAATGATCATTTGCATGCAACAATAGTAATATTAATGCTTATACTAATAAATTTTATTAAGCTTAAAAAATTGCTAAAGCATATTATGTTTACTTATAGTATTACTATTGTTATTTATGATATGAATGGTAATACATTTATTTCTTTCAAATTTATTTCTAAAAGCTGCACATTTGAAAGCAATAAGTTACTTTTAAATAAAATATCTTTAAATACCATTGTTGCTTGTTTTAAAGACCCAGCAATTTGTCATTTATCAAAATATTTGAAAGATTAAATATTGCATTAATATCAGTCTATCTGTCAATGTAATCTTGACAAACAGAAACGGGAACTTCTGTCTTGTTCTGTCAGATTGGAGCTGTACTTAAGACTAGAAAACCGCTGCCTGACTGCATTACCAAGATGGACAGCTTTGCTTAAAGAGCACTTTTAACTCAGTGTGACCAACCTAGTTTCCCATTTCCCATGGAATGACTGCTCATGATTTGTGCCATTAACACACTTTCCATTGTCTCGTCTTTCTTTTCATCCCATCCATCCCTGTTCCACACGCCTCACCCATTCCTTCCTCACTGCCCCTGCATCTTTTTCCCTTCTTTTGTCTTGTTCTCTATGTTAATGTTTCATAAGTTGTTTCATGCTGTGCTGGCACTGCCTCCAAACGCTCTGAGCTTGCATAATGTGAAGCTGGAACTGCTGCCAAAAGGTGTTTAGTCTGTTTCTCTCTCTTTCTCCCACTCCTCAAGACGTAATGGGGAAAATACTGCAAATATTAGCAACTCCAGGGTCAAAGGACACATTGACTGAACTAGTTTGAGGGATTTGCTCATACACTTTCAAAAATCAAAAGACTTTCACTGGCTTCTCGACTGAAATGATCAAATGAAACAAGTTTTGCCATATTCATATTCCTGCTGCTCTTGTACTTTTCCAGCAAAAACATGCTTTTGCTTTAAATCAGAAACGGATTTCAAAATCACTGGGATATGAAGCAATCCTGCATTCCACTGGAATTGAGTTACTGTGTTTTGTAGCAGCCGGTTATTGACGTATTATTTCTTGTAACATCTTTTGTCTCTGACAGAAGTGAGTTATGCCATGGCAACAGCTGTTGTTTCTGTGGCTGCACAGAATCTGCTACAAAGCAACATATTTCACACATCCTGCTTGCCTTATACTTGTTTATCAAATATTATGGTTAATTAAAGGGATAGTTCACCTAGAAATGATAATTCTGTCATCATTTACTCACCCTCATGGCGTTCCAAACCCATAATGGTGTGTGCACAACAAAAGCGAAGCAAATATTTGCATTGCGTTCAGTAGTGTGTAGGTATGACATAAATCACACAGCTGCATGGGGCCCCACAGTCCAGGGGGACCCCGCGGAAGACGATTTCTTCCGATGGGATGGGAATTGATCTATTTCTACCGGAATGTGAAATCCAATCCAAAATATTATACTAAGGGGCCCCCCAGGACCACTTACTGAGGCCCCCCAAAACACTAAACATGACCCTGATTGCGTTATTGCTCTAGATTACTCGCGGAATGTTTTTCGTGTCACTTGCACGAATAAAAACTTTGCGTAATGCTCTCCTCCATTTTCTGATACAACCAGACATGTTAAAATGGATGTTTCAATAAGTTTCTGTTCGAGTTGAAATTTTTCAACATGAGCATAAGATGTTATTAAAGAGGTAGCAATCGCCTGGATCTCCCGGCGCGAATTCGTATCTATTCGCTTCTTTGCATTGACTTTATATGCAATCTACTCACGCGAATATTTAAATTCGCTTTTGGTGTGCACACACAATAAGACATTCATTTTTGGAGCACAAATTAATGATATTTTCAATGAAATCTGATTACTGTACCACTTCAAAAATGCTTCAAAAAGTTCATAAAGAGATCATAACTAATCCATATGAATTGAGTGGTTCAGTCCAAATTTTCTGAAGAGACTCAATCACTTCTGATGAACAGATTTAATTTAGGCTGATACGCACATTAGTTATGGCAAATGAAAATTCAAGAATGCTTCTTTGACTTGTGAGAACCAATGAGATTCATTCTTGTGTGTTACACAGCACGTTTGAGCTTCTGTAAGAACCAATGAGGTTTGTTCTCACGCATCAATCCTGTACGGGTCAGCATCTGTTTATGAATATGTGAATGAAAGCCTAATTTAAATCTGTTCGAAAGTCAAATCAAGTCTTTCTGAAAATTTGGACTAAACTGCTAAATTAATATGGATTTATTAATATTGATATCTTCATTTGTGTTCCTAAGAGTTTTGGAACGATATGAGCGTGAGTCATTTTTGGTGCTTGCTTAGGCTCACATTACTATTTTTACTGTTCACAAGTTAACGGTTTATTCTAACCCTTAACTTTGTGTGTGACTCATCCTGCACCGTTTGTGCTGCGGACGTGAGTGATACCTTAAATAATGAGGGGAAAAAGTGTGTAGACTTTGAAGTAGAGACTAGAATAGCCTATCACTTCTGGGTTCTTTTGACTTTGGACAGTAAGCCACCTAGAAACCACCCAACACGCCCTAGCAACTGCATAGCAATATACTACAAAACACCCACAGGTTTTCTACTGGCAAGCACCACTGTTTTGATAAATCCATAGTTTGCCTTCAGCTTCCAATAAAAGTGTAGCGTTCCCAGTTTAAATTGAGCATTTCTCAACACATTTCAGCATATTTGAGTCCATTACACAAATTATCAGACAAACATAGCAGAAAATGTGAAAAAGACTGCAGACTTCATTCCGGTGAGAGTACACATCGTTCTACTTCATATTCATCAGCACTCTGCGCCTGCAATTTAGTTTAAAAGCTATTTATGGTTGTACTTTGATTTTTCTTTATACTAAATGTGTATGTGCCTCAGATGGGAGCCACCAGGTGAGGATATTTAGGTTCTGAGGAGATACTTCTGGAAGTCACGGATACTTCTGCAGGCCTGGATCGGGTAAGCATCACGTCTGTAGTGTTATAGGATAACCTGAGCTTTATTCAGCTGGTTGAGCTGTTTCTACAGTTACCTGCAGAACAATAACCAAGTCTCTTTGTGGCAAGTTATATAATATTTATTAATATAATAATAATTAATATAAAATATATATATATATATATATATATATATATATATATATATATATATATATAGATATAGATATATATATATATATATATATATATAATATAAGCATTTATTATTTTTTATTATTCTAACAGAAATAATACAATACATTCTTGAAAAATAATGATCTACTAACAATCTAATAAAAAAATCTAATAATAGTCTAATAAAAAAGCTAATATATTTTATGTAATTTTTAAATATAAATATTATTTTATAAATATTTATAATATTGCATATTGTTTAAATATATATGTATTTATTTGTATAAAATTAAATCCCCATAAATATAAAAAATAACATTATAAATATTATATATAATATTGTAAAAAAAAAATGTGAATTCAAAAATATCAAATATATCTATATATCTATCTATCTATCTATCTATCTATCTATCTATCTATCTATCTATATATATATATATATATATATACATATTCAAAAGATAAAAGTTTGGGTCAGTAATTTTTTTTTTCTCACTCTCTGTCTTTAAATAGGATTTAAATAGGATGCCTTAAATGTTATTTGTAACATTACAAAAATTAATTAATTAATTTAAAAAAAAAAAAAGTTATTTTGAATTTTCTATTCAGCAAAGAATACTGGTCCTAGTCAATTGCTTTGGTAGCTCAGATCATGGAACAAAAACTGTATTTTGCACAATGCAGTATAAAAACTGATGATGCTGGAATTTGATTGGTTCTTTTAACTAAAGGGTGAGGTCAATATGGGTTATTAATTCTGATTTTTGTTCGTGGTATTGGTTTTGTGTCTTGACATAACAGTATTTCATAATGAAAAGTACATTGTTTTTGTAGTACTCAGTTTTGAAAGTGTTTTTCCAATGTCTCATGCTTTGGTAGCTCTGTTCCATGTCTCCTAAAAAAAGCTATGGTGTTTTGTGCTGAGAGACGATATTCAAGGGTCTCTGTGTTTTTGTTAGTAACGGAGACAGATGGGACGGTGTCAAGTTTCATTTTATTATAACAACCTCTGCCTCTCTCTCCCTCTAATGCAAACTGACAATCACATACCTCTCAAAGACAACGGATGATACAACAGGCCTCTCAGCCTTTGCAGTAAAAGCCAAGCCTCCATCTCAATTCCTGAGCACCAGATCGATTACCTCAGCGCTATGGAAACCGTTACGAAGGATCTCATCCCTCATTAGAAAGTGCAGACCTGAGAGCCAGGCCTCTCAAGAGGCGAAGCGGAGTAATGACCTTCATAAAGGAGAGAAACCAAGAGCTGAGTGATTGACCAGGCCCTGGAAGGTTGACATTCATCACAATGACAGCCGCTAGGTGTCTGGCTGAAAGGAGGACAGGACATCATCGATAGCTTTTCTTACTTTTTATTAAAGGAATACTTCACCCCAAAATTAACATTCTGTCCTTTACTCACCCTCATGTTATTCCAAATGTATCCTGCATGATTTTGAGCACAAAAAAAAAAAAAAAAAAGTTTTTAGGAATATATATAATAATAATAATATAATGACACTTTCATTCAAAAGTATTTTTTTAAATATATTATTAAAAAGCAGAATATAATCACTGCTGAACAATAAAAATAAAATATATAGAGAAAAAATACACATTATTATTATTAATACTATTGTTGTTGTTGTTGTTGTTGTTGTTATTATTATATATTATATTTAAAGAATTTTCCTAATATTATTTATTTATCTTTGACCCAGAAGAAAATATAGTTTAGGTAACTTAAAAGTAGTATATGTCATGTTTTAAAGGTGAATTCAAGAATATATAATAAAAATATAATCATTTTATATAAAATATAATGACACTTATAAAGTCATTTAAAATAATATTACAAAAAAACCCATGTAACTACTGCTGAACAGTAATATTTTATTGTTGTTGTTGTTGTTGCTGATACTATTAATCATCTCCCCAAAAATAAATGTATAAATAAATATAATTCTTGATTTTTATTTTTATTAAAATTTTGATAATTTATATAGTGATAAATATAGCCCTAATATAAATCTTATTTTATAAATATAATATTATATACTATGTTTAATTATTATTTGTTAAATTCATCTGTTTGTTTTAAATTGGTATATAGGAAGAGCATGTGAGATTTAGAATTAGTTTGTTATTGACTGTTTTATAATTAATATACAAATTAATATCAAAATATGAGACTACTTGATGAATGTTAATTATGTTTTGCATTCTAATTTAATATAATATTTTTCATTACAAATTATATTATCAGCGTAGCAAACTGAGTAATCCAGTAAATAATTGTGCTTATTGGATTACTGACCTAGAAACAGTGAAGAATTTTAAATATTTGTTATATATTTGTTAAAATATTTAGACAACCACTCAGTTTGGAGTCAGTAGTGTTTCTTTCTTTCTTCTTTTTTTTTTAGATAGAAGTCTCTTATGCTTACCAAGACTGCATTCATTTGATTAAAGACACAGTAAAACAGTGACACTGTGATATATTTTTACAATTTAATATAGCTGTTTTCTATTTTAAAAGGCTTGGAATTCAAATTATTCAAAATTCCAGACATTACCCAAAATCTGTGAACTAAGAGTTATATAAGTTCACAATATTTCTCATTTATTTTTTCTTTTCTGGTCCAAGCTGATATCCTCTTCACTCTTCTTTCTGTCTTTTTTCCACCAGAGTTTTAGAGGAGCTTTAGTGGGAATATTACACAGACAGTTTTTCCTCTTGTTTCCATTCCCCCTTTCAAGATATGACGAACTCCGCGGCAGAGAGGTTGCCATAGCATCAGTGTCGACAACAGCCATAAACAGCAGCAGTGTGTAATGTGCTGAAGATCCCAGCGCAGCGCAGCTGGGCACTGCACCGACTGCTGGAGACCCAAACTACATTAAGTGCACACTGTTTGAGAGGTTTTTTTTTCTCCTTACGATTGTTGCTCGTAGGATTGTACAATGTGACCCCAGTGAGATCTTGGGTTAAAGCCAAGGCAGATTGCGAGACTGTTTAACTGTCATTTACGTCAGACTGCATGCTGTACTTCTTAGCTATAAGACTTTATTCAAGATTGACAGTGTTGTCAGAGCGTTTTAGGTCAACAGCCCTTATCTGATCTTGAAACTGAAATATGAAATACCAAAACTCTGGGCCTGTCCCAATAACCACACTTGCGGTCTTGGCCACTTGAGAGCATGTGCACACGAAAGGAAGTAAGCGTGTAAGACAGTCTGCCTCTGAATTATGCCAAAGCTCAGTGCTGTTAACTCACACTGTATCCACACCATTTTAAATACTGAATCAATGCTGTATTCAAGGCTAAGTGATCGAGTGATCAAAAGTTCTGCACACTTCTGAGGTCTGAACGCCTATTTGAACACTTTGACCAAATACAGGAAATGCATCATGAAAGTAGACATGGTCAAGTGCAAAGATGGTTATTGCGACAGGCCAGTTATCGTGTTGTTATTATTATAAATAACTGAAAATTGTTATTTGAAATAAAGCTGGAATAAAAAAAAACTAAATATTAGTGAAAACCGTAAAAACCTGATAGAAAATTAGAAATGTTGCTTTGAAAACTGACTGAAATTATTTAAGTTGAAGTACTAAAAGCAAAATAGAATTTAAAAAAATTACTAAAACTTAAACTAAAATTTAAATGAAAATAAAACTGAAAATAAAATAATAAAAGCTAATTCAAAATAAGAATAGTATATATTAGTGATACTAAAAAACCACTGGACATATTGTTGTATTTATATATACTGCCAACAATCCCATTCTTAACTAAATTCCATTTTTGAACTATTTTCTATTTTAATATTTAATATATATATATATATATATATATATATATATATATATATATATATATATATATATATAAATCTTTGAAACAAGATCAATTCATTTGAGAAGCAATAATGCATAAGATTTGTATGCACTGACAAATTTCATTTGTCTTAAATATAAACAACTTTTTGCCAATGCATTAATACTAAAAGACAATTATAATCAAGATACAAAATGTGTCAGATTTTAATGTAATGTGCAGTGTTGCTTCTCAAGCAAATGAATCATGTTTTTATGATTAGTAGATATTTACTTGCAAACAAGTCAAAAAAGACAAAGTATGTAGAGACCAGTTTTGTCAAAAGAAGTCACATGAAATGGTGGCAAAGGTTTCACTGTACCTATCTTTAGACAAAGAAGTTTTCTGCTGATCTGAGATCAGGAATAGTTACCTCTGATACCACTGAGGCCCTCCTGAGAGAGGAATGTCTATTTTCCAGGCAGGTTAGGCCGGCGGTGGGTGGATAGTGAATCAGATACATATGGGTGGTGGTAAAGAATGGGTGAATTATAGCTTCTTTCAAAGCCCTGTTTGTTTTCCTATGGTTTTCCCTGTATATTTTCCTTGTGTTTTAACTGCACACGGGTCACTGCCGCTCTCTCTCTCTCTCTCTGTGTGTGTGTGTGAGAGAGAGAGCTGGTATGAGCACACATGTGCTGTTAGGGCACTCCATCGGCTTTCAGTATATTACGGATTATCTCTGCAAAGATGTAATGGTCCAATGGGAACGGGGTTTGGGAAGCCTGCTAATAAGTTAACTGATGAATGGAATGTTAAATTGAGTCCACTGACATGTTGAATATTGGCTAAAGCCTGCTGACCACTTCCATCTTCTGTGGTATGTAATAACCCAGACTCATCATGGACACTGGCCTGTTAGATCAGGGCTATGTGTCTCACACAGGGGCGTAAATTTCGTCTAACAGTAGGGGGGGACAATATACATAAAATTTCTAGGGGACACAAATAACAGGGGCGTAGCCATCATTTCAGAAGTGAGGGGGACAGAAATGTTTTATATATATATATATATATATATATATATATATATATATATATATATATATATAAACATGTTACAATATAACATTTCTGTAATATATATATATAACCTACCTGTCAAAAGTTTTTGAATAGTAAGATTTTTTATGTTTTTTAAAGAAGTCTCTTCTGTTCACCGAGCCTGCATGATCCAAAATACAGCAAATACAGTAATATTGTAAAAAGCTTTTTATTAAAAACAACTGCTTTCTATTTGAACACATTTTAAAATGTAATTCAGCATCATTACTCCAGTCTTCAGTGTCACATGATCCTTCAGAAATAATTCTGATTTGCTGCTCAAGAAACTTTTATTAACTATTATTATTGTCAATATTTAAAACAGTTGAGTACATTTTTTCAGGATTCTTTGATGAATAGAAGGATCCAAAGATCAGCATTTATCTGAAATAAAAAGCTTTTGAAACATTATACACTATACCATTCAAAAGCTTAGATTCAGTATTATTATTATTATTTATTTATTTTTATTTATTTTTTTTTGGAAAAGAAATTATAGAAATTAATACTTTTATTTAGCAAGGATGGTTTAAATTGATTAGAAGTGATGATAAACACATTTATAATGTTACAAAAGATTTCTATTTCAGATAAATGCTGTTCTTCTGACCTTTCTATTCATCAAATAAACCTGAAAAAAAATCTGCTAAGCTGTTTTCAACATCATAATAATATAAATGTTTTTTTGAGCAGCAAATCAGAATATCAGAATGATTTCTGAAAGATTGTGTGACTGCAGTAATAATGCTAAAAAAAATAGCTTTGAAATCACAGGAATAAATTACAGTTTAAAATATATTCAAATAGAAAATAGTTATTTTAAATAGTAAAAATATTTCAAAATTTTACTGTTTTGCTGTACTTTGGATCAAATAAATGCAGGCTTGGTAAGCAGAAGAGACTTCTTTAAAAAAAAAATTAACAATCTTACTGTTCAAAAACGTTTGACTCGTAGTGTATATGCAACTTTAATTGTTCTCTTATTTCTAGCTTTTAATTGGCTTAGAAATCAGAAACACTGCTGGACAATAACCAATAATAATGATTTGTTAATATACTATAAACACTTTTTTATCACATAATAAGGCAGAATAATTTATATACTGTAATAAATGCTATGTCAATAAGCACTACATTGTTCATATACTTTATTTATTACCTGGAGATGACTTGAAACACACAAATAAACCATATATTGTCGCAATCGCATGTTCAATGTCTTCATGTTTCCAAACGTTTCAGTTTTTCTGTGAAAACAACTGTTTTCATACAGCGATAGCTGGAGCTTTTGTCCATATTAGGGATTTCCTTTTACTACTATTGGTGTAGCAGGGAGACTAAGGCGTTATTTTAATGACAAATGTCGAGAGCGCATTATTGTAGAGCGAAAGCACATTAATATAATGCACGAGCGCGAATCTCTTCCCTCGCACGCGGATTTTCTTTGCTCTCGCGCAAAACCGGACGCGCTCTCTCAGAAACACGCTGCTCTAGCAAACAGAAAATAATCACTTCATCCGATGTTTAAGTGAATCAGTACCGTTTCTAGGCATAGGCAAGTTATGCTGGAGGGCGCGCCAATGAGCAGCGCACGTGCTGCCACTACATTTAGCAGGGTTGTGATCAGGGTTGCCAGGTTTTCACAACAAAACCCGCCCAATTGCTACTCGAAACTAGCTCAAAATTAGCCCAATTGCATTTCGATGTGGGTCCCCCCCAGTTAAAAGCGCGTTCCAGGGGGTAAAACACGTGTTTTTGGTGGGTTTCCCTGGTAAAATTCACATTTCAGGGGCTAAATATCATGTTTTTGCGGTCGTTTCAACCCGCGGACATGAAAAACAATCCGCGGCAACGGTGTTAAAGTAGCCCAATTCCGCGGGAAAACCGCTGACTTGGCAACACTGTTTGTGATTGGCACGGTCGCTCTGAAATATGATTGCCGCCCCCACTGGATCCCCCAACATCATTGGGGTAGAGTACTGTCAATCTGACGATGCCTGTATGCCACTGGATCAGAGTGCTGTCAGCTGCTGCCTCTGATTGTTGCATGCAAAGTTTGCATTTGGAGTTGGAGCGCTCATGCATGCCATTAGATCAATGGGTTCTGTCAATGCTTTGGCAAGGTAAGGGTTTTTTTGCCATGCAAGTTCAAAGGCCAATTTAAAATATCGGTACATAAAAAGTGCACAAAATCAGTATTTTGTTTAGGCAGTATTTGTGGCAGTCGAGAAATCATGTTTCATGTGAAACTGGTCTAAATGGTGTGCGTTTTTGCGCCAATGCATTGTTAAAGGTTCAGTGTGTCGTGTAATATTCCCATATAAAACTTTTACAGCCAATTAAAAAAATTGGTGTAGTAAAATTCGCAAGATCAATACATACTTTATTAAACCGCTTTGTCAAATTTAACGCATCCTTACGGAAGTGTCGAAATGCTGAATCAATTAATTCGCTTCCAAAAAATAAATGAATTCGCTTCCAACAGCGCTTAAAGGGAGCAGCGGCATACATATAGAGGGCAGAGCGCCACGTTGTTTAAAGGGGAGTTCACGCATCAATGAGTGATAAAAGAACAAGTAGCTGCATTCTGATTACTTTTATGTCACTGATCAGTCTTTTATAGGTCTATGTAGTTTAGGGTAACAAAGAGTTTTACAGGTTTGACTGAAATAATAATGCAATAACTGACACAACAACAACAAAACAGTTGAACATAAAACAGTTTGTCTAAAAGTATAGCCACTGGTAATATCTAAACATGTATCCAAATCCAAATGTAATAAAATTAATTTAGCTATGTGTGATGACAATTTCTACAATAGCAACTAGGGATTGTTACATAGAGCTATACAGGCATCCAGTGGCTATAATGGTATCACAGATAATAAACTGTGCAAAATGTTTTATCTTAAGTCAATTTACAAATAGGCCTGATGCGTTCAGATTATATTATATAAAACCAGGGCTTGACATTAACTTTTTTGCTCACCAGCCACTGTGGCTAGTAGTTTTCCAAATTTACTAGCCACACAGCATTTTCACTGGCCACAATTTTGTTGTTGGGAAATTACATTTTATATGACTTAATACTGCATACAAAAATTTATTTAAATTGATTTCCAGGTCATTTTTGACCTATTTAAAGGGCACTTTTCCCTAACTGTATTAAATGCATGCATCATCTTTCATATCAAATTCTTACATTTTATTAATAATTTCACTTAATATAATAAGATAATATAAGGCTGTTACCAATCAAATGAAATCAGGATCTATAAAATTGATCTTTCCACTGCAGAAGAAACAGAAGTGGTTGGAGTGGCATTCAGATGCATTTACACAGACAGTTCGATGTAGCTGAAATATAGCACGAATGCATTTACACTGCATGCAAAATTATAACAGCATAAATAATGTTGTAAGCTCAGTGTTTTAAAATATATTTTTTTAATATACAAATGTGAAATGTTGGAAAAAATGCAAAGATAGGCTACTATGAAAGCAAACCGCCAGTAGGTGGCAGCAGTGACTATCTTAATGAGTCATTGAAGCATGTTTTCAAACGATTCGTTCAGACAGCTGATTCATTCCAGAACGAAGCAAGTGCCTGTCCTTATGAATGGACCACTGTATCATTGACTCAGATGATTCAAAATTCACAAACGTGAATCATTCAGTAAGGAAACACCGCTGTGTGTTGCTCAGAGATGCACGATCGACTGTTCTGCTGTGATCTTGTTTGGAACTATTTTCATTAACCAAATGGAGCAAAAACAGTCAACGGTGGCAATATGTCCTTTCAATAAATTCAAATTCAAATATTGAACTAAAATGTATATTAACTACTTGTTTCAACTCTTTAAAATGTCAATTTTGCAATCGTGGTTTTCAGGGAACTTCCCTCTCTTGGTCGTGTCATGTATGTTATAAATATAAAAACTAAGTTACATTCTTATGTTTCTTCTGTGTGCAGATGCGTTCATTTGTTTTGATTTCTTTGATTTAATTTGTTTTGATCTAGATTTGCGATCTACACTCAATGGACTTTTGGAGACTTGGTGAACCTGCATCCAACAACATTGTTCATGTGACCAAGAGCGAGGGACAGCTATAACGAGGAGTGAATTTGGAATAACAAGCAATGCAGTGGTAAATATTGATATTGTACTGTTTGTGACAGAGATAGAAAATAAATGTTATTTATATTTATTTTTTTCTTTTGATGCACACATTACATGCATTATATGTATCATAATTATTTAAAATTAATTTTGACAGTGTCAGTTTCTGCAGCCCATCGATGAGTTCTTCCTCTTCATGGTCCACCTTTCAGTCGGTCTTCCACAGAGAGATCAGTAGTTGTACAAACTGTTATATAAAATGTAAACTGAATCTAATGTAAATATAATTATATATATATATATTGACTCTCTAGGCATACCAATGGACATGTTAATATTATTAAATCAAAGTTTATTAATTATATATGTCATTCATTAAAGTAATTGATAATTCTCTTACACTTACCATTGTTCAAGGTTTGTGCCATCTCTGCTCCATTTCAGTGCAGTTATGTACAGGAGGAACAATCTGTGCAGATAATTAAATTGGATTACATACTGAATTGAATTCAGATGCATTTTGAATTACTTTCAGTTGCACTTTAAATTGATACATTGTAAATGAACATATATTTTTAATTAAATTATGAAGAATTAATCATCTATATAATATTACAAACACAATACACTGTTCAGTAATATTTAAAAGGATGCCCCTATCCCTTAAGTATTTTGTATGTATTCTTAATTATCTTGTTTGAGTGTGGGAGTTGGATGGGGGGGGCACTAGGGCGTTCGCCTAGTGTGTCAAAATGGCTAGAAAAGGCCCTGAAGTGAATAAAATTGACAGCCTTACTTACTGGATTTCCACAACTATTGATGCTTTGTTCTGTCTCACCGGAATTGTATGATATAAAAGAGGAAAGCATGGACCAAACTAAAGCACTGTGAGGCAAGGGAGGGGGAGACTCAAAATGTTTCTGAACTTAAAACGCATTTTTGCTCTATTTGCGTTTTTGTTTTACTACTTACACAATTATTTTAAGTATATAACATTATTTACAATACACTGCATGGTTTTTTAATCTAATTTTTAGGGTGGACAACCCTCAACTAGTGGGGTCTTATCCCCCCTGACCCCCCCGGGATTTCCGCCTATGGTCTCACACACATGATACAACTGTATTTCTAGAGTTCAGTCAAGTTTATCAGTATGATTATTTTTTATTTTTTTATTTTTTGTAAATGCAATTGTAATTCCAGTTTTAACCTATTTCCTGCTAAAACAAGAAGCTTGTTGTCACAACATTTTGTTTTAGGTATTCAAATGGCTTTTCTTGTTAGTCTTTTGTAGCAATATTAGCCTGTTGTCTCTTGTACAAAGTAAGAATAGTGGGAAAACTATAATGGGTTAACAAGCTAACCGCATCAGGTTGCTAACTGTGAGCCAACTGAAAACACAGAGAAAGAGAAATGTGTAGATTCACCATTCTAGTCAGGCACAGAATAGTACCCTAAATAAGTGTGAGAAAGAAAGCGTCAATTTTAAAATGTGTAGCCTATATCTGCTAAAAGTTTATTTTGCAACTTTTTTAGTTAGCTAATCTAATATATTCCACAGTTAACATGGATTAAATAAAAAAAAAATATATATATATATATAGCCTACCTTGTTTAGATATTAAATATTATATTTAAATATTATATAATAATATTATTATATTGAATATCTTATAAATGTTAATTCTGTGACTTTTTTTAGGAGTACACATATAGATGCTAAGCCAATTTAGACCATAGTTAACATGGGTTGCGTCTGAAATCACATACTCTTTGAGAAGGTACTTATTTCAAATAAGTAATGACTTAACCATTAAAAAAATAAGTTCTATATATGAATGTAATCCACACGTACCACATTTGTGATGTTTTCATTGTCATGTGGCCAACAGCAGCAGTTGCATCACATCACCTATATAGTTGGGAAGTATGCGATTTTGGATGCAGCTATGGACTTATAAAATATATCAAATTAAAATTACTTACAAAATAAAAAATATAGTATTTAAGTATAATTCAGATATTAAATATTATGTTTAAATATTACGTAATAATATTATCTAGAATTGCACTTTTTTTATACAGTAGATGCTAAACTAATATCAGCAACATGGACTGAAATAAAATATATTTAATAATATATAACAATATTATTAACTTCAAACATTGTCTCATTGTACGCCTTGACCCTGGGTTCCAGACTTTAGATTAGCACTGCTTTTACTCTGTCCTTTAGGATTGCATTGTCCTGGGACTTCTGAGGGGCCCTTCTCTCTGGCTGTGTTTTAGTTGTAGTGGAAGCCAGGCACATCTGGACCCGATTAGGCCTGTAATGTCACATGGACCATCAGATCATTGTCTCTACATCATTCGGCTCTGAGCTCCAACAACTCCAACGTCCCACCTCCAACATTTAAGCAGTTATTAGTGTTAATCACACATAATCACAGACATGTTTTACTCTGTGAGATCATGCCTTAGGTTGAGTCTTCAAAACGGTACGGCTGGGGAAAAACAACATGAAAAGTCAGTGTGACTCCTAATTTCTGGTACACAACCCGATTGCACTGCATGAAACATTTTCCATAGAATGTCGTTTTATGAATTTGTATGATTCACTATAGTTGTAGGTAGTCATGTAGCAGGCACTTTTATACACACAAATGTGAAGTGCCTCAACCAGCCACATCTTCACTTACTCTTTTTGTTTTGTTTATCAGGGCATGAATGCATTGTATATCTAGCACTGGGATCAGGTGCCCTTGTATTATATACTGCATCACTGTATATAAAAGTGCAAAATTTGATCTTAAATCTATAATCTTGCTCATTCAGAACCAACTGTGCATGCAGAGGTTGTTTCAGGCCTCAGGGTCTCTGCAGCATTTATTGACTTAGCTGTGTACACATAACACTCTCAATGGTCCCGGCCTGCCAAACCTCATTTTGTCACTATCTCTCTGCCCCCGCTGAGAGTGATGTTTTCCAACATGATAAAAAAAACTCAATTAGCAGGCTGAGTCTCCCAGACAACCGCAGCAGTCACCTGATCATTAAGAACTGACACTAATTAAAGCAGATTTGTCTTCCTAAATTAAGCTGGAGATTTGTTCTCACCTCAGCTTTGTGAGCTGAAATTTAAAGGTCAGAGGTCAGCTCTGTGGTTTGAAAAAGCATTTCAGACTTCCCATTTCTTGGTTTTGTCTCCCTCAATTTTCTTTTTCATTTTACTACCTTTCCAGTGTAAAAGGAATTCACATCTGCCTGTGTAGCTGTTATGTTACGCTCTAAACATGCGTACAGTTTAGACTGTGGTGGCTGCGCCTGTTCAAGAAAGACTCAGGTTTAAAAACAGATTTGGAGAGTTCTGGTTTATATTTTCGTCAATTCCCCATGTGCTGGCCTTGCAAGTTCATCACAAACACATTTTTTGTGTTTGTGTTGCTCAGCGGTTGCTCAGATAGTTCAGGGACTTCGGATGGTTGCCAGGGTGTTGCTATACTGTTGCTAAGGTGTGCTGGTAGTCCGATAGCACTGGGAATTTTCATTGTTTGTTATACTCCATTTGTCTTTCTAGTGACAGTCAGTTTGTGCAGTAGTAGTGGGGATTTTTCACTGACTCTTTCTGCAAGTTGCAAGCATACGCCAGTAGGTGGCAACAAGTGACTGTCTTTATGAGGGAGTCGTTAAACCGGTTCATTCAGGAGCAAATGGAGTGGCTGCTGTTATCATAGATATTTATACGTATATGCTTTATTAGCAGCTGTTTCTATGGGCCGCTAAAGGTAAACCAGCGTCATATTGGAGTTGTCAAAGCTGGTCTGTGAACACACAAGAGCAAGTTGACTGTGCTTCTGCAACCATAGTTATACACATGTATGTATCACAAGAGTACCACACATGCATGAGTCGGCGTTCTGACATAGAACCTGGATGAGCTGTGCCTTGTGTGCAAGCAGAGGAGTGCACACGCATACGTTGTGGTACTGTCATGAACCTGCATCAAAGACTGACACAAAAGAGAATACTGTTGAATAAATTTGTTCTTTTTGTTTTCTTTGCACACAAAAAGTATTCTCGTAGCTTCATGACATTACAGTTGAACCACTGATGTCACACGGACTATTTTAATGATGGCCTTACTACCTTTCTGGGCCTTGAACATGTGAGTTGCATTGCTGTCTGTGCAGGGTCAGAAAGCTCTCGGATTTCATCAAAAATATCTTAATTTGTTTTCCGAAGATGAACGAAGGTCGTACGGGTTTGGAACAACATGATGGTAATTAATGACAGAATTTTTTTTTTTTTTTTTGGGTACACTATCCCTTTAAGCAGAAGATTTTGCTAAAAAATGCAAGAAGATGAAGTCGTTAGCTAACACACCATCAAAAAGTTCCAATAGTTTAAAAAACTGTAATATTGAGTTAATGCATATTAAGAAAAAAAACACACACATTCTCACCTGTGAAAGTTTATCCCATTTCTTCGAAAATTTAAATGATGCTTATTACAACCTGAGGCTGTGCAATGTTGTGGCATTTTGGAAAACTCATTGATTTTTTTTTTTACTGTGAGTGACAAAACGTTGTCCATCCAAGATGGCAGACATGTCAATGTGTCTGGAGCGGCTGAATGTGGCATCTATCTATACACATCTATGGCTGTTATGAGGGAGTCATTGAATCAGTCACTCAAACTTTTGTTCATAAATACTGATTAATTCACAATCTAAACAACTGAGTGTCTTTATGAGTAATTAAATCATTCATTCTACCAGTTAGTTCAAAACACTGATTTATTCAAGAATAAAACAAGTAGTTGTCTTTATGCACAAGTTATTTAATCGTTCATTGTTTAAAAACACTGATTTATTGACTTGGCCAAGCAAAAATAGACCAAGTAACTAGCGACATTCTGTATAAAATGTTAGTTTCTCTATATTAACTTAGTGTTAGTAATATTAATGAACTGTTACTTAACTGTTAAAAGCAATAAAAGCAATATCACACTTGCCATCATGCTACCGATGTGAATATTCCGATGTTTGGAACAACAATACTCTTGCTTGTGTGATACTGCTTTAATGTACTCTATAATAAAAGAAATATGGACAGCATTTCTCTGATAATTAGGTAATTTAAATGAGAAATATGTCTTATAAATCTGAGAAACAAACACATTTTCTTTCTGTCTAACCAAACTGAAAATTTAAATGGATCCCGTTTGTCATTTTTCTTTCCTACAGGGTGACCTGTACATTTTCAAACAGACAGACACAACACCACAGAGAATTCGCCATGCATGACTGATGCATTAAAACACTCAAGCGCATGTCACCTTCTGCCACTTCCGTCAGCATAACCGCCTGTCTGCAGCAGACCGCAAGCACTCTCTACAGGGCAATAAAAACACAAGTGGATTAAAATGATTTTAAAAGGCCAATTGTCTGGTGAAAGTATGAACGTGTGAAGTGAAGGAAGGAGCAGGGAGGGAGGGAAAGAGGAGGCCGCGTGTGTTACATACCAGAGCGGTGAGATCGAGCGTGTAGAGAGGACAAAGATAATTTAAAAACACATACCACTCTGCTTGGAAAACACAAGCAATGCGCTCACTCCTGTATTGTTGAACGTTACAATGTTTGAATGCCGCTGCACGGGGTTCATACATGGATACAGATTTATATCCAGCTGGAAAGTAGCTTTAAGCTGTTAGGTGTGTTTTGGAACATGGTAGCTGGTTTATAGCTGGTCATTAGCTGGTGCAAGGAGGTAGACCACCCTGAGCCATCAAACAGAT